>JALIZH010033007.1:12045000-12350000 GCA_030522465.1 Rhipicephalus appendiculatus | reverse complement strand
GCATACAGGCATTTTAGTAAACATGATTGTTTTTTAGCCTCGTTATTCCATGAATTTAATATTCATCGTACTGAACAAATCAATTTGTTATCAATACCATTACAGAATCACATTGCCATCGAAAATTTAAGACAACAAAGACCCGCAGGTAAAGATTAGCGAAATAATTCATTAAAAACTCCCTAATCCACAAGCTCTGAGAAATTAAAGTCTATACCATACGCATCTTTCCCGGGTTACTGAATAACCCCTGCACCACGTTCACTTTAGCAATATTACTTCCGGGACATTTCTATGTTTAGCACGTCCGCAGAGACTTTATACAGAGTTCGACGTCGACTCGAAGCTGCTGACGCTTGGCACTGCGCATGCAGGAATATTTTCTGAGATAACATTTCTATCATTCCACCGGGCAACCAACCACGTCCAGCCTATTCAGCCTCTGTGCACGTATGAAGAATATTCGTGTGCGCGAAACCCCAACCTCAGTACCTGTTAACTTACCGAAGTTGCGATCACAGAAATGTTCAACCTAACCTTTCAAACTCGACCGGGACCACGACCGGAAATGTGTTTCAAATAGTGATTTCTTTGGGCCCTGTGCAGCCTATAGTGTTACCGGTCTACTTAGAGTCGGCTTTCACGAAGTCATTCTTCTATCGAATCGAAATGGCAGACAACCCTTTTTGCGACAACTGCAGTAGCGAGGAGACATTACAGCACATCCTCTGTGACTGTCCTCGCTACAATGCGCAGAGAACATCACTAGCGGCCGCTCTAGCTCGCATAGACCAGAGACCGATGACGGCAGAAACCATTCTGGAAAGTCGACCAGAGAGGTCATCGCGGGTGAAGGCGACGAAGGCAGTGCTAAACTTCTTAAAGGCAACAGACTTGCACCGGCGATTATAGACTTATGGCTGTGATGACTGTGAAGTGTGACTTTGTGTGTGCGTGCTCTCTCCTCTATCTCTCTCTCTTTCTCCGTCTTTAAATCTCCCCCCACCCCTTTCCCCAGAGTAGGGTAGCATACCGCATTAAGTAGGGTAGCATATCGGTCCTACTAGACTGGTTAACATCCCTGCCTTTCCTTTCCCTCCTCTTATTTCCTTCCTAGCGTCGGCGAAAGGCTGTACGTATATTAAAAGAAAGGAATAACAAGTCAAGCTGAAAGCGAACGAGATCCGTTTCCATTGTCTACAAAAACTTGGATACTGGCGTCACACGTGTGTGAAGAATCAAAACAAGCCGCATGGTGGTGCTAGTGTTACAAGTGTCCCGGCAGTGTCCTTTCTATATGTACAGAACATCGTCTTCTGAAAACGGAAACACTCTGAATTTGTTTTAAAGTTTTTGTGTGCAGGGTGAACAGGGGTACGTACAATTAAGTTATCTTTGTAAACTCAGAATCTGGTGCTTCTTCTGCTTGACTGGAAAACACAGTATTTCTTATGCCCCTGCCAGGATCTTCTAGATTTTCTCATTGTCTTGTGTATGCGCGTTTGTGTGCATGCGTTCTCGTATTGAATATCACCTGTTACTTTTATAACATTCCAGGTTCTTTGAACAAGGTTATTGGTATTGAAAGTAGATGCTTGGAAGTGTAATTATTAATATTATACGAGAGTTTAATTTTTAAATGCAATACAAAACGTCTGCTTGATTCCTGATGCTCAAAACAAACATGGGAACTTCTTATTCTTCATACAACGGTTCTACTTGCTTGTCCTGTCTTTTTTTTTTTTAATATTTAACTATGCGTTTGCTCAGAGTAAACTTAAGCTTGTATGCATGCGTCCCGCAAAAATAGATTGCGATTGCCTCTTTATACTTGAAAAACGCCTGTTTACACTTGAGAATGTCCCTACCGCCACCTACAGAGAGGCCAGACGTACCTCTAGGGCTGTTTACTTTGTCTATAAAAGACAACAAGAACTATTCGCATTAGACGAGTTGTCTTTGCCCTAAGGCAAAGGAAGAACTGTTGATTTGGCCCTTCAAAGACGTAGCCATTGTTTCCCTACAACACCGCTATGGCCGCTGGCTTTCCTCAACGCTACGCACTCGATGAAAAACGATTTCTGCTTTATCCAGAAGCATCAAAACAGTACTGGTCGATACTGACGCTTCTGTTTCAACTGTGTAGCATTTTATTAATGTCAATATACGTGGTCCTGTGTAGAAAAGTAATCTTCTTTCCTTTTCTGTTGACGTTCTTCCCACATTCCTTGTCGAAGCGAAAGGACCTTTCATGCTTTATAATCAGTCGCCCCTGAAAGTGTCTCGTTTATCTCTAGCATTTTTCACATAGTTCTGTATCCAACGTCCTGTTGTCTTATCGAAGCACTGGGGGGCCATAGCACCATGATCTCATATATTCTTTGATGCTCCCGAGGTGTGCACTTGTATTTTCATTTACAGTATTATGATAGCGTGGCCCGTTATGATAACAGGCCAAAGCTACTGTACTAACGTGTAGTTTCAGTTGAGCTCATCGTCACCATTGTCACTGCCGATTTTCTCACACGACATGACACTCGAAGGCATTTACGTAAGCAGGTACGGTCGAAGAATGGGAAAGTTGCAAACGTGCTATCTCAAAAAAAAAGAAACATTCGTATAGCAGTAAACGTCATTATATGGCATTTTCTGATGTAATCGTCAGCTACTGACTAGAGCTCCGAACAGCGGGTGTTTGAAGTGGGAGTCAAAGGCTTGATCCGCCACCCACAAGTAGTATACGGTCGCAAGAAGAAATCATACTAGTGAATTCAATCAGTGTGCTGCCTTTGTTTCTATTGTTATCTATTCCTTCTATGTATCAGTTGTATGTGCACGCTTAGGTACTTAAACTTCAACGCAGCAAACGTAGAGGTACAGTAGCCCTTGGCAACCTGGCATTCGGCGTCAACTTACATTCACGAAAAGCCACGAACAGCAGGACTTGCAAGTGATGCATTCAACGGTCGCTGCGTCTTCACTCTAGGACTCCTTAGGGTCGCCTCTTTGACTTGACCTGGACCAAAGTAAATAAAAAGAAAACGAATACATCTTCTTCCAGTATAGCTTCATGATCACAGAAATAACGAGCGCCAAAAATGACGAGCACACAAAGAGAGTAGCGCCTGTCCCGTGTCTGGTCTTCTCTTTGTGCGCTCGTCATTTTTAGCGCTCGTTATTTCTGTGATCATGGACAGCCAACTAGCCCGACAGTCTGTTCTGCTAAAGTATAGCTTCATCTGAACAAAAACATACATAGTACCACTGTTTGCATTGTGAAAGCACCAGAGGCTATTCTGCACTGAGCAAACGAGACACGTACTTGGGACTATATAACATCGCATGTGCATCCCACGCATCGAAGGCACACATTACTTTTCTGAAACGCTCCTTATAAGGAGATTTCTGCTGGCACGCTATGAGATACCGACATTTTCAGTGGTTTGTGATATGAAGAAAGCTTTCAATTGAAAGTTCCGCTCACTAAGGTCCCATTTTTTTCTCGTGTATGAGCCGTTTTCTTTCTTTCTTTCTTTCTTTCTTTCTTTCTTTCTTTCTTTCTTTCTTTCTTTCTTTCTTTCTTTCTTTCTTTCTTTCTTTCTTTCTTTCTTTCTTTCTTTCTTTCTTTCTTTCTTTCTTTCTTTCTTTCTTTCTTTCTTTCTTTCTTTCTTTCTTTCTTTCTTTCTTTCTTTCTTTCTTTCTTGTCTTGTCTTGCCGTTTTCCAGCTCTATTGACGTAACAAAACTCGGCGCCGTTGTGTCGTATCTTACTTTAAACCTTTCTCAAGTTGCCCTCAACAAGATTTCTTCCTTATCTTTTCCTGCAAGTGCGCGTTCCCGTCCGATCTGTGTATTCAATGAACATAATTGCAGCGCCAAAGTGATGCAATCTTTTTCGATCGCAACTGTGGATTGAGCGTATGTACACCAACAAGAACAACAACAACGACAAAAGCGACGACAACAACAACAACAACAACAATAACAACAACAACAGCGTCAACGAAAATCGCGACAACTAGGGCGACAGACATTGAAATGTCATCTTCATCGCCGATCATGGCGCGACGCCAACAGCGATCATTTATAGGAAGTCAATAACAAACTGGGAACGCCACTTCACCCCACTGACGAACCCGCCCTTGGCATGTAGTAATACGAGCGCGAAGGCGTTGCAAATAGCCTCGAACCCAGCGCGGGGCGATTCGCCGCGGCCGCTGTCGGAAACAAAGCGGAAAGAGCGGCGCGGTTCTGCTGACTGCTGGCACTCCCGCTTCGACATAGTGCTGATGCAAAGCGCGTCACCGACCGCTCGCGATAACAAAGCGGGTGAGCCACGCAGAACGCGACAGCGTGCTGTCTGTAGATATACGCGACAAATACCGCTTTTATGATCGCTTCTATGAAGATACGGCGAAACATAATAAAAAAGAACGGTACATCATTTTGCTGATCGAGAGAGAGAGAGAGAACTCTTTATTGAAAAGCAGAGAATTTAGCCGGCATATGCAAATCGCTGACTTGCTACTCTGCGTGGGGAAGGGGATGGGGGGACTGAAAGTAGGGAGAGAGAGGGAGAGGAGGGGAAAGGATATAAGATGTTAAAATAGAATAAAAAATAAGAAAAAAAGCAGGCTCGTTCTTTTGTCTATTAGGCGGGAGCGTGCGTTGATTGAGTCTTATTGCGTGGTTTCAAGGTAGAGCTAATGTTTCTCGAGCTGACCGATACTGTCCAAATACGTGAACAAAAGTTTCATCGTACGCCTCTGTAGCGTGAGGCAGGCTAAAGGGCCCAATACACAGTCAAATGAGAAAGTTCTTTGGGTTATCAAGCTACAGCATGCGCTACAATACCAAGCTGTTATCTGTGTCATACTATAATGTTCTAGTCATACGAACAGACGCGGGGTGGACGTGACACCAGTTTGTGGAAGAGCGTCACCCTTTTCACTTTACTGAGGAGAAAACATTAGAGGCCTCAGCAAACTCGAAAACTGGCCGTCGACGTCGACCGTAATACCGCGACGTTGGCGTCAACTCGTGTGATGCAAAGAATCATTATCCCGTGATAGCTTCACCATATGACCTCATCATAAGCGTCACAACTCGCCAAAATCTTTGACGTCGCTATGACGTCACGTAAAGTGACGTCATCGCATGACGTCGTCGGTTTGTCAAAGATGGGTCGATCGCGGAGGCAGAGCAAACATTGAAGGACACTTTGTAAATTCCAAAGTGTGTTCGGCGAAAGCCTGTGCCCATTGAGACGGGTTCGGTCAGAGTGGAACGCGATGTGCGTCTCCCTTCTTGCATGAGTGGGCGCATAGTGGCCGGCCTGCAGGGGAGACGCGTTCGCGTGGGAGCGGTCGGGCGCCACCGCTGTGCCATCACGTGATTGCAGAGAGAGTGTAAGGGGGAGAGGCCACAGCTGTGGCGGCGCAACTGTTGCCATGCGCCGCTGGGCCATCACGTGATTGCTGAGAGAGTGTGAGGCCCCAACTGGCACCGTTCCCGGGCACGGATGGACGGACGAACGCCTCGAGTATGAGCCATTAAAGGCTTTCGCCTTAAAACCAGGTGAAGCGCAGAAAGCTTCCGATGCCTCCTATACCGAAGGCAGTGCAGAACCACGTTAACTGCAGAAAGCTTTACGAGTGGGGCGAAGAGGATTGATACTCTGACTAAGAAGAAAAGTGGTGACTAAGCTTGCAATAAGTCGCGCAAGGCTTGAAACAGGAAAGCTGAGTGATTGTGAATTCATATCTGGTTGCTTCTAGGTCGTTGCTATGCTTTAGCTTGTTGTTGTTAGGATGTTTCCAGTTTATTGGCTGTTTAGTTCAAAATCGTGCAGCTTCGCTGTTTCAAGTTTTGCGCGACTTAGTGTAAGCTTCGCCATTTTTTTTTCACCTTTTCTTTCTTTCTATCGCTTTCTTTTTCTCTCTATCTCTATTTTCTCTTTCTTTCTCTATCCCTCTTTGACACGCTTCCCGTGTACACTTCGCCGAGCTGAGTTTTCTTTTAACGCTCGCACCTGCTGTACTGGGTAGTGGGGCTCGCCCAATTCCTGTGGCGCATACCCACCTCAGGAGTTTTGCGCGACGGAGCCCAACTTACCGAAAGCTTGAACATCTTCACTTTAAAAAGAATGAAGAGAGCGCGTGCGGGTTTCAGTTAGTTTAAACAGCGTCACTGCGAAAACAAAAATGATGAAGAGAGCGCGTGCCGGTTCATGATTATGATAGTTTTTTGCACATACTGAGCATACCACAGTTTTTTACGGTAAGCTTAAACACCTTCGCTGTTAAAAGATAAAGATGACTTTCGCCTTCGAGTGTTATTAGGCGTATGCATTAGAGACTCTCTGAGTGTTTTTTTTTTATTATTTTATTTTATTATTACTTTTTTTTTCTTTTTTTTTTTTACAGCGACATTCGAGTATTGGTCGAACTCTGGTTTGGGGCAGTTTTCCACTCGCGCGTGTTTCTGATCCGAGTGCTCACGGTAGTACGTCGCCACTCGATATTCGTCTGTTCAAATAACCCTTGCTTGGTGGGGTTTTTTATCGGTATTGCCGATGAGCACACAGAGCACGCTAATGAACGTGTGAGCCTGAACAAATATAATTTAGTCGAATCAAAAAAGAAAAAAAAAGGGGGCCTGTACGCCAGCCAGGGTAAACAGAACCATTCCTTCATGTACATATTAATTGGGTTTAGCTAAGTCATCAGTTGGAGTGCTTCGAAGACCGAGCTTGTACCTATTCAAGTTTGCTTCTGCTGCTTGCTTGCTCGTCTTTTTTTTTTTTTTGTCGTGTACTTTCGTTCATATCTCTTCTCGTTTGTGCAGTGCGCACTGATTCTACGAAGCGGAAATTGTGAACCAAGCAGGGGACCGGATAATCAGATTTCCTGTTAATTTTCTTCTTTTTTGTTTCTTCAAATCTAGTTTGCACGTTGTTCTTTCTTTCATCTCCGTATTGTTCGGTCTATAGGAGTATGATTGTTTTATCTAAATGAAGATCGATTACCCAACTTCAAACTCTATGAAACCACGCAGCCACAAGGGTAAAGGTGATAGTGAACTTGAACAAGTGCAGGCGTTGTCAAAAGTTCCCAGGCCGCTGTCGCATGTAATTCGGTGGTACCGGGCCCTGGTAACATTTGGCCAACTCCCTAACAATGGAAAGAGAGAGAAATACTGGAGAGAACGCGCTGGCAACTACCACTGAAAAAGCGCAAGGCCTGCCTAAAATTTATTATTGGGTGGAGGGGATATAGAAATGCAGATTATGAATATAGGTTGAAAATATGAAATCAAGAATATGATACAACACAAACGCTAAATCACAATCACGACAGAAATTAAGTAAGACAGTGTTGGAACAAAACGGAAAACGGGAATCATCCGCATTAGAAAAATAAAAAGTGAAGTAAGAGGCAAAATAGAAAGTAAAAAATCGCCAGGCCTGCGCGCAGAATGCAGCACTGTCACAGCGAAAGCTGGATGAGCGGCCCTTCAGAGCCCGCCGTAAACTGTCTTGGGTCGACTAATACAAATACACTTCCGAGGTACTGGCTACGCCATAAATCCTCAGAGGTTTTGTGAAGTAGGCAAGCACCTGCTGTGCAATTATTCGTCATTCTGTGGCTAAGCGTAATACTCTCTGCACATCTGTAAAACACATCTGTAAGGCCATTGCGGCTGAGCCTTTTGTAACGGGTTGGAAGCATCCAATGACCCACTCGTTGCGCAATTCGCATTGTGCGACGCCTGGCTGTTATTTTACTCTTGTGCAACGCGAAGTTACGTACGTTAACGCGATTCCTTGCCCGACATGACGCCTGTATAGGGTCCTTTTTGCGAAGGAGTCTCAGGCACCGGCGTGGCTCAGTAATAGAATAATCGACTGCCACCCAGGATACCGGGTTCAAATCCTATCCTATTCTGAATGTTTCTTTTTTTTCTCATTGCATTTGCCTTTTTTTTCGTATTTCGCGCGGATAGAAATATTCTGGCTTCACTTCAGCACTTTTTCTTGCGCTTTTGGACGCTCACAGTTCAGTAACGAATTCCCCCCCACCCACTCCCAACCTCAAAAAAAAAAAAAAAAAAAAAAAAAAAAAAAAAAAAAAAAAAAAAAGCTTACAGGCATGAATGGACGCGGCGTAACATATATACTTCCACAAAAGAGCTCATCCGAAGAAGCAAAAAAAAAAAAGAAAAGTGGGAAGATTAAGCAAAGCAAGAGCGACAGCGCCACCGGTTGCAGTTTTTAAGGTTTCCTCCGTTATTCTGTAGATTTCGAAGTTCTGAATCAGGCAGGTGCTCTTCGAGGAAATCTGAGCGCTAAATCCTTCTTAGCCCTAAACGCTACTCTACTCAAGGAGCACGATCACTCCTCCATCTCTACTATGCCATGTTACTTGATCCGCATCTCATCTGGGTGGATGAAGATGAAATAGGCAGTGGAGTAGAAAACCGCTTATCATATATTAGGCTGTTGCAGAATAAAATATTAAAAAAAAACGGATTATGGCTCGATTGTCAGAGCTCTTATAATGCACAAAATGTACATTCACAGCCTCGCGTTATATTTGAAACAAAACTCGTGATGTTCATTTTCTTTTTTTTTTTATACGCAGAGAGCTCGGGATGAAGAGGACAGGATTTCTATGCCTCTTTTACGAGAGGTGAGTGACAAATACAGAAACCGCGATCTCAATGTCTTTGTCGTTTATAGGAGTGAAACATTAAACAATATTAGAAATACGAATTAAATTCGAAAGAATTCGTTTTGACGAAATTCTTGAGAAACGCAGCTCTCATTCCGTTTCCATTCCCAACTTTTAAATAATTACCTCGTTGTATATGTGTGTGTGTGTGTGTGTGTGTGTGTGTGTTTTGTTTGTGTGTGTGTGTGTTTGTGTGTGTGTGTGTTTGTGTGTGTGTGTGTGTGTGTTTGTGTGTGTGTGTGTGTGTGTGTGTGTGTGTGTGTGTGTGTGTGTGTGTGTGTGTGTGTGTGTGTGTGTGTGTGTGTGTGTGTGTGTGTGTGTGTGTGTGTGTGTGTGTGTGTGTGTGTGTGTGTGTGTGTGTTGGGGGGAGGGGGAGTACGTGCGTGCGTGGGCGTGTCACAAACGCACCTTCCTATTGGTTGCTTTCGTCGAGTTTCATGCCGGACCGGTGCCCGGAATACTCAATGCAGGAAATGTATAAATCCTACGTTCCGTAGGAATTCCGGGCACCTTTGGAATCCTCGAATTCCGAGAACAATTAGGCTGAGAGTGAAACAGCTTTTCATGAAACTCCGAACCTGTTTTAAGTCCTCGAAGACATCGGGTTTTCGGGTCCTAATGAACCCCTGGACATGTTCTCGCGACCGACACAAATACCCGAAATTTAGAATGAGGTAGGTGCCGTTTCGCTGAATTACGAGCAAGCTCGAGACGTGCATTCGCTAACAGCGCAACGTCGTAAATGCTAATGAATGTCCCCGACTCGGGAATCCCCATTGTATTCAATTACAACGACTTCTTTCTGTGACTTGAAAAGATCGGAATTGCGGCTCCATTGTTACACGTGCCATTTCAATTTAAAGCCGCCGTCGACAACTTTAGCCACGTGAAATCGCGCCTCTCTCTCTCTCCCTTTGGAATGCTCGTTACTTCCGCACTGGTGCTTCCCGTATTGTGCGCAGGAACAAAGCAAAGCTTTTAAACTAATAATCCGCGACTATCCTCTCGGGCGATTTTTGTGTTTCGCTCGTTAGTTCTTTGCACGTGGCGTCGACGCGGTTGCGCTTCCTCTTTGTGCTCGCGGAAACCATCGTTCAGGTACGGAAACAGGAAACTGCCGCTGAGAACCTCGTATCACTGATTTCAAACGCGGAAGCTCAGGGGAACATTGAAACTTGAAGAGAGGAAAAATTCGTCGGACAAGGGGTGCGCTGGAAACGACGTTTCGACAAGTGGACTTGTCTTCTTCAAGACTGCTACTGCACTTCAATTGGGAAAGACTAAGCAGGCAGGAAGCTCAGAAATGGCAGAATTTTTGCGTTCTTCCAACTTTATTTCCTGTGTGAGATGACGCTAGCGGTTACTTTTAGTGCAGCTTAACATTATCTTACTTAATATTTATCGATATTATACTTAGGCATGTAATAACTAACGTATCACGTATATATAGGGTGTACCAGCTGACTTTAACCAAGATTTGAAAAAAAAGAACAAAAAACAAGTGCTCTGGAAACATTAACGCTCAATCCAAGCTATATTGAGAAGTTTTGAGCTTGGTGTGAGTTTGGTGTGATCGCAGCGATGCTCTTGTACTCCTCTTGTGCTGTTCCGGAGCATACGATTTCTACATTTCCTGAACTGAGTAGTAATATTCGAAAGTGAACATCCCGAGTAGGTAGTAATTTCCAAGTTTGTTTCTTTTTCTTGAGAGATGGGGTTGTGCTGAAATGTTAATCTCTCAAAATTTATCATTGAATTCTCTTTTTTCTTTCCACTCTCTTCCCTCGATTTCTCTACCTCTAGGGTGTATGGAAGCTATTGCATTTACCCAACTAAAGCAGTTGCCTAAATGCATATTACATATAAGATTAATGATAAGGATGACCCCTGCACCATGGACGATTTTATGTGCGCAATTAGCTATGTTTGTTCCAAACAGAAATTTAATTAGGCTTCGTTTCATGGCCTACTATTTAAACAGTTTCAAACCGCTGAGGGATTTGACGATCAAAAACGAAAAAAACAAAAACAAAAAAAATTCCCCATCTCCCGCTAAAGGGAACCATGTGTGGATGCGAAGCAGCGGGGAGATAATTAGCTTGAGCGGGAGGAACGTCGCCGCTCTCATTTCACGGCAGTGGTCCGGGCGCTCATCGCGGCGCTGCACAGGAGAGAGAATGAGGCGCGCGCGCTCCGTCATTTTCATACCGCGGAACTACCGTGGCGCCCCCCAGCGGAGTATGCAGCTGTCACACCACCTGTCGTGCGCGCCGCTCCGTAGAGGATTCTTAGAGGAAAGGACGGGGGGGGGGGGGGGACCGTAGGAGAGGAGAGAGAGGGGCAGGGGACGTGCATGCGCTGTGGGACGCGGGAGCCGCTCCGTAGAGTAGAGGATTCCTAGAGGAGAGAGGGGGAGAGGACGCGCATGCGCTGTGGGGATGTGGGACGCGGGCGCCGCTCCGTAGAGTAGATGGTTCCTAGAGTAGAGGAAGGGGGGTGAGCGTACGAGAGCATAGAGGAGTGGACGCGAATGCGCTGGGGGGGGGGGGGGGACGCCGGGGCCGCTCCGTAGAGTAGAGGATTCCTAGAGGAGAGAAAGGGGGTGAGCGTAGGAGAGAGAGGGGGGAGGGGACGCGCATGCGCTGTGGTGGTGTGGGACGCGGGAAGAAGGGACGGACTAAGCCCCCCTCCAAACACATGCAAGCAATATTAAGGAATGGGGTCAACCTGGGCGACAGACACCACCTGCCTAGCCATTGCTAAGCAGCCTCTCTGTGCTCTCGGCCATGACTCAAGGAATGGGGTCAACCTGGGCGACAGACACCACCTGCCTAGCTATTGCTAAGCAGCCTCTCTGTGCTCTCGGCCATGACTCTGATGACTGTGATAGGGTTGACGGCCTTCATATTACTACAGTGTTCTGGTTCGCATAATGGGTGCTTCCCTGAAGTGGCCGGACGCGGGACGCGGGACGGGGGACGGGGGACGCGGGACGGACATAGCCCCGAGCATAAGATGCTTCGCATCTAAAACAAATGCAGCTCTCCACTATATACAGTTAAAAATGAGGAAGCGCGTAGCACAGTCACGCAGAGATTACCGTTCGTAGAGTTCCCATTGCTCCGTTTACACAACCTTAATTCGATTACGTTAATTAGGTAAGCACGTAGGGTTTCCCAGGAGGAGTAGACTCTTGTTAGGGAGATTCGCAAACTCGGTGCGCCACATGCGCACTACTTTTTGATCCGCTTTATCGCCTTCCTGCTTGCTACGGCAGTCGAGATATGTGTCGTCTGCATTCAGTTCCGTCAGGCTGTTTCCCCTTTAAATGTAGCGACCAAACGCCGGCGAACTGTACATGGGAGGAGCTATCGTGGTTTTCGCAAGGCGGTGGCGCCATCTCTTGTGTGGCACAGGAGTCAGTCGCATGTTTCCGAAACATTTTTATCGATCTTAAGTTGACTATTGCGATTACTTCTTGGTTATTTCTGGTAATTATGTTGTTTTAGACCTTGTTTATTTATTTTAGCCCGGTGTTGAGCATGCAGCCATATTTTAGGCCTGTATTGGGCGCGTGATTGTGAGTGGGACCACGCCACATGAGATCTATGAATGGACGAATAGCTGGGCACCTAAGTGCTGCGCACTTAAAACACTTCCCACACACGCGTATAATTCTTATATGGGGTCTATTATCGGTGAAAACGTCCTTCTCACGTCATTTACGTGAAGTGCGCATGAAGGGTAAGTGTTCACTATATAGGTATACCCACACAGTTGACAGGGTGCAGGAATATTCCTGAGGACGTTACGCATATGATTTTGTTAAGAAAGATTGATAGCATCACGATCACTGTTAGTACTCACTATTTTTTATGTTGACATAACGGCGCCTAACGAGAATTGGCGTCTTATTGAGGTGCGTATAACACACTTTAGGCCTAACCTAACCTTGCACGTATTTAGGTATATCGCCCAGGTACACTGGCGCTGACTCCTTATGTTAGCGTCACCGTTCGGAAGCAAGTGGTTGACAGGATATCCTAGGCCCGTGAATTTTTATATACACAAAGTTCTGAAGCATGAAAATTTTAATAATAATAATAATAATAATAATAATAATAATAATAATAATAATAATAATAATAATAATAATAATAATAATAATAATAATAATAATAATAATAATAATAAATATAAGGCATGCCGTAGTCGAGGGCTTCGGACATTTCGACTATCTGACATTCTTTAACGTGCGCTGACATCACGCAGTACAAGGGCTTCTAGCAATTCGCCTGCAGTACGTGTCTATATGATGGCATGGCATAAAGCAGCGGTGTTTCATTATCCGCCCCTGACTAACCAAATCGAAATGACTTTCTCGATGTAAGTGGAACAACTAATGATCTCTCTTAATTGCACTCATCGTCTAGTCAGTTAACACCGCCTGCTAACTACACGGTCACTCATTACTAACAGAAGAGGCGAAACACTAGGCTTCGCTTTCTATTCCATTAATACATAAACATCAGTTCGTCTTTGGTTAATTGAGTGCGCGACCATTAGTCGCAATTTTCTTTTTCGCAACCTGGTTCCTTAGCTGCATTTGAAAGGCTACGAGTACAAAGGAGGCGGCAGGTCTTTTACCAAGAGACGCTAATCAACCGTTCATGTGAAAGTGCCTTCCACTGCTCCTGGGAAGATTAATACCGCGTTGGTCGCTATCTCGTTAGGGAGGACTGATAACGGGGCGATTCGGTGTGGACTCATAATTGTGGAACGGCGTCAAGATAAAAGACGAAACCAGTGAGGAACGCAGGAACACAAGCGTCGATACTCACTTAGCGTCGGTGTCGTTATCGCGAAAGTGGATCGCGTGAAAGGGAGAAAATTGCGGTGCATCGAACCCGATTATGGTCGACTGTATTTTTGTTTTGTTGTTGTTGTTGTTGTTGTTGTTGTTGTTGTTGTTGTTGCTGCTGCTGTTGTTGTTGTTGTTGCTGCTGCTGTTGTTGTTGTTGTTGTTGCTGTTGTCGTTGTTGGTATGATCCATCCCTTTAATGAAAAGTTGACTGTTGTTTACGGCATTGCCTTTCTCGGCCTTTTTTTTTTTTTTTTTTTGCGCGCGTACCCTCCGAACGCAGCGCACTCTGACATGTAGGGGTGTGCGAATATTCGAAAATTTCGAATAACGAATCAAATAGCGTTCTATCCGATTCGGTACTCGAACCGAGTGATGAATATTAGAAATACCGAATATTTTAACCAGCGAAGGTGTTTAGCAAATCATTCCTTGTGCCGACGAACCAAAAAACCATCATCAGCAAAAAAGGGTATAAGCCCCATAAATTTGGTAAATCTCACTGCTCACCACTGGTCCACTAAAAATGAAGAAGGCAACAGTTAGCCCACCAAATGGCCGCAAAGCGAACGGCAGCGAGCCGAAGACCCCGACTACGTACAATCGATAGAATACTGGGTAATGGAAGAGGCAACGGCGGCTGCGAGAAGACCCTGAAGCGGTGGAAGGCCTACGCCAACGACGAAGTACCAATGTCGGGTCTGTGACTGTCTGTGGTTTAACTCGAACCTCTTTGCGCTCAGGAATCAACGTAGGAAACAACCCTAGCATCGCCTCACTAAAACCTAGCAACGACCTATAGAAGCAACCTAGAAACAACCTGCATCCCCCAGCTAAGGCCTAGAAACAACCTAGAAGCAATCAGATTAGTTTTCGAAATCATCCAGTTTCATGTTTCAAGGCTTGAGCGGCTTAGTGCAAGCTTCACCAATTTCTTTTTTCGAATATATTTACGAGTAATAAGCAGTGATGAAAAAGGAACTAAACGTTCGAACACAGAGTGGTAGCATTTCTTGTTTGAATAATCGAATTATCAAGATGCTTGCACTCCAAGGTTTTGTGGGGCTGTCGACGCTATCGACGCCTGTAACGCTTGAAAGCAAGGTCTCATAAAAAATACACACACACACACACTCACGGATTGCAAGCACAGAATCTGAATATAACCCACAACTTGTCCAAAAACACAAAAGGCGGATATTTATATCAATTAACGTCTTTCATAAGGCGCTTAGCTTTTTTATATTTCTATATTTCAGAGGCGTAGCACTTTTTTCAATCATCCTTTATGTATGTTCGTACTTGTCTTTGTATATGCGCTTGTATATACATTAGTAACGTGAAGCTTTGGGCTAGTTGGTTTTGCATTATGAAGTAGTAACAGCGCAATATTCACTCAGGAACAAGCAAAAGAAGTAACACAGACAAGCGCTGCGGCAGACATCATTGGCATACGTCACGATCAGCGCACTCGCTAAATCATTGAAGCCGCCCATATAGTTCGGGAAGGTTCATCATGCATCAGCACGGCATCTGTCTGTGTGTTGACGAAAGAGTTGTCATTTTTGGAAGACCACGTGTGATCATCCCGTGTAATCTTGTCATGCTTTATTGTTTTTTAAAAATCTTTCCGTATATATTTTCCTTTCGTGTTCAATAAAAGTTCAGTTGAAAGACAGCGCTTGTCTGTGTTACTTCTTTTGCTTGTCCCTGTGTGAATATTGCGCTGTTACTACTTCACTTGTATACACATGCGAAATCGAAATTTTCGGGTGATGGAGGGGTGCGGGAGTTTCAACTCCTTCCGCCCCCCGCCATTGCTAGATTGGTCTGCAATCACGCATCGCAAGTCCGAGTCGCCGCGCTCGCTGACGTAGGATAGGATGACCGAGCACACGAGTGAGCCTAGGTGATAATTATACGTTTGTGTATGCAAGGCTTACGGAATCTGCGTGCAAGTACTGCGCGTTCTCGATGGCAAACCACTGGTTATTGCGCCACAACACTGATTACCAAGTGCGAGTTCCGGTTAACACTTACGGGGCCTCCTTCGAAGCCTGGCAATCCGCGTGCACAACTGACTAAACTTGGACGGCTATTCGAGTGTTCTAGCGTAGAGCGAGCCAGTGAGAAGAGGTGCGTACTTAGGGTGGTCCCCTAAGCCTTATTCTCATTATCAATCATTCTTCGCGCCCTAATGGCTAGATCGCCACAGGTCCGCGCAGTATTGGGATAACGCCAACCTCGAAACTCTGGCGCGTTAATGCACGCCAACGGGTTAGGCATAGGGCTTGCGCTACTGCGGTATGTTCTCGGGCGCAATTAGACTTGAGAAAGCGACCCGTGGAAGTGAATCTATTTGCTGTGCACCCACGCTCGCATGCTAAAACGAACTAATGGTAGTGAGTGTGTCGAAACTTCAATCCTCGTGGTTGAAGGTTGTATGTCCGCCAGATGATGCTTGGCGGTCACCTCAGGCCTCCTCATCACCTGAGCTTGCAAACTTCGATATTCGGCAATGAAAAGTGTTGAGACTATAACATAACGTCCGGTTGCTCTCGAAATAAAGATTCATCACTTATATTCTGGGAGTCCAGTATTGAAGCGATTAGGCGTGCAAACGTGGACACGTGGTTTAAAAAAAAACCTGAAATATTGTGACCATATCCAGTGGCTGAACGCTCGCATTTCTGGCCTTAAAGGGGCCTTCCAACACTTCAAAGTAATCATCAAGAGGCTTCATTAAAGGGGTTCATAGTCTAACGAATGGGCTGACGGCAAAAATTTTTAGAATCCATCAAGTACGAGAGGAGTTACAGATGTTTGTTGCGCACGCCTTTAAGCACGCTATCGCACTCCTTTCGAAACCAGCGAGCGCGCTTAAAGCTACTCAGGGAACAGAGTAGCAGTAGTAGTAGTGTTTATTTAAGAAATGACGCTAGATTCAGCAGCCCTAATAGGGAGGGAGCACGGCGCAGCGTCAGGGGAAGGGGAAGTGGGAAATAAAGGCGGATAGAAGAATAGAGAAATAAAAGTAAATAAATAAATAAACCGCTGGGGTCTCATCCTATCATGGGGGAGGCCGATGGTGAAGAGGGTACCCCCGTTCTTCACCGAGCGTCATGACCGTAAGCACAGTCGTTTTCTTTTTTTTCCTTTTTTTTTGATTTTTTTTTTTTGAACGCACAGCTTACTCTCCGTGTGATCGCAAACGCATGCGTGGGCACGTGGTGACATCCCGCGGTGACCGCGGTGACCATGCATGATGGCCGTAGTTTTTTTGTTTAATGTCCCTTTAAAAAGGCCAAAAAGTTCATTTCATCGCGACGCTGTTGAAGGGTGTCTACCGAGAAGCGAAGTTCGGCTGGTGAATTAGAAGGCAGTGCAAACCGGGACCTTAATTACGCTATCGTGTTCTACTCTTGGAAGCGAATCTCGGGCGTCCTCCAAGTTTTTCGCACAGCCATATACTTTAAGGCGAAAAGCACCCAACTACGGCCGTGTGCGTTACTATTGCCAGTATACTTTATCAGATCGAGAGAAAAAAAAAGCAATTAGGATATTAAAGACAGTTTGCGCGCTTTGTCGCAGTAGACGCCTCATAAAGATTACGAAGACGCAGCTGCATTTTTGGACGCTCAATTGCAAATGACGCCCTGAGTGCGACACAAACACCTTCTTTACAATGCAAATTAAGTCAATAAATTCTGTGGTTTGACTCGCCAAACCACGATATGATAATGAGGCACGCCGTAATGGGGGACTCCGGATTCCATTCGACCATCTGGATTTCCTTAAACTGAACTTAAATCTAAGTACACTGAGGATTTTCCATTTGGCTTGAAATCGAGCCTGCGTCTTCCAGGTTTAGCAACTCTAACCTTATCCTATGCTACCTCGGCGGGCTCGCAAGACACTCCATTAAAAATTGCACGAACGGGTTACATATTGGCTATTAATTATGAAAAGGCGAAGAAAGTACTGGTTCCTAATGGAACAACATTTTCAAACTGTTCACTGGGAGTGAAACGCGTTTCCATAAATATCGCCACTGACTCATATAAAGTACCCTTTCATGTCATATAAAGTCCTCATATAAAGTACCCTTTCATGTCACAGATTCATGCTGAGTGCTTGCAAATTGTTTGAACTAACAAACTTTTCATGGTACATTGAAATCAGACCACTGGTTTCCTAAGTATATTCAAGTCATATACCGGGCTTGTGTCATGTATACAGATTCGGGGTGAGTGCTTTCAGAGAGTTTGAATTAGGCAATGTTTCCTCCTACACTGACATCAGAACTGTTTGACTTCGTAAGTGAATACATTCAGGTCATATGGCCGTGCCTTTATTAAAAATTCGTAAGGAACGTGCACCTTCTAAGCTGTTTTGATCGGCACTATCATTTCGGGCTTCGCAAATTCGCAAATATCCAAGCGATACCGTTATGTTGAAGCACCTGTCGTCATACTGCGCTGTGTATGATACGGAGCACGTATAACTTTCAAATATTTCAATCAGCGGTGTAAATTTGTGAATATTTGAGGGATATTGTGAAAAATATGGCGATCGACTTACATTTACGCAGTAGCAGATCCCACAGATCGACTATACCGTAGACGGGTACCTCGCAGCACTCTTACAGGGCAGGTCAAGCGTCCCGGTATTTCCTCATATTCTAAATTAACTTCGTCGTATTTTCACAGCAGCCTTTTGTGCAGCGATCGCGCGAGACACATATTATTCATGCCTTTATGAAGAAAGCAGCGGGAACGAGATTTCATTATTGAACACCGCGCAGTGAAGCGTAGCCTACGCTGTATTATGGGACACAAAATCGAATGTACGGATCGGCGAGGGTCGTGTACAGAGACCTTCACAATAGAGACAGACATAATATTCTGGAACGTTATTTGCCGCTTTGCATGACCGAGAAGTCGCTGTCGTAATTCGAGTGCTCGCTGCTTGAATTACCATTTTGGATCGACGGTATTGAGAAACACAACAAAGATGAACGTTGTTCGGTTTCAGTCAAACTATAGAGAGAGAGAAAAAGAAGAGAACTTTCAGTCTATTGTGCAAACAATCCGGCCATCGACAAGAGATCCCTCGTTTCGATAAAAGAAATGTGAAACCTATGAATGTCGGGAACGCAATTAGGCTATAGTTACCTCCGCTGTAAAGAGCTGAACAGCCCTAATTACGGTCTTTTAAAGTGATTCTGTATATGGCTCGAAAGCAAAGTTTTTTTTTAACTGATATTATTGCTCCTATTCATCATACTGCGTCGTTAATGAACATGTCATAGTCATGTCATATGTAAGTGCACGTAAAAGTATCTGTACGGGCTTTATACCCGCGTTAGCCTGTCAGACCGCTCTGTGTGTGAGGTACTTTTTATATGACAAAGACCTATGTGCACATAGCACCTCTGATAATTTTTTTCTGTTCTTATGAGTTGTATTCTTTCTTGTTTTCCTTTCTCTCTCTCTCTCTCTCTCTCTGTGTGTGTGTGTGTGTGTGTGCGTGTGTGTGTGTGTGTGTGTGTGTGTGTGTGCGTGTGTGTGTGTGTGTGTGTGTGTGTGTGTGTGTGTGCGCGTGCGTGTGCGTGTGCGTGTGTGTGTGTGTGTGTGTGTGTGTGTGTGTGTGTGTGTGTGTGTGCGCGCGCGCGCGCGGTATGAAAGAAGGAACTCGGACCACGGCGCTGCCCGTAATCGCGGTCCAATCTGCCCAAATGCACTCGCTTATGCCACTGATTGCGAAGGACTCTGATCAGAGGTCGTCTGAGTATATTAAAGGACTACACTAACTCGGACCTCTCGGCTTCCTATCTTATGTTCCGATGTTCCTCACGCCTACAAAACTTGGTTATATAGTTTAAAATCCTCCATATTAAGCAATCGCAGGTTGTAATCGTTCAATTATACTATATTCTAATCTTTCAGAGTAGTGAGCGAAATAAAAAAAGAACAGGTTATAGGAGCAGCCTTTGGGAAACGTGCAATATCAACAGTAAAAAACACAGCTACCATGACGCGCCTTCCGAGCTGAAATTTCCCGTGGGATAGTTTCGGGAAGTGAGAAGCCGTCAAATTCCTCCGTCTGAGGATATTGCGTTCCCGTGCCATACGTGTTTTCATTCACAGCCAATACACGGCCTTGTCAAGGGTTCTATACTGCTCCGTGCAGCGACGTGATTTGTTGTTTGAAGAACTTGTGGCACCCGTTCTATGGGTAGGAATGTGATGAACTAGGCTGGAGCATTACGTAACACATCCGGCTTTCGCAAGCCAGCTCCCCGTGAAGGTGATACCTTCGCCCCCTCTCTACCTCCCTACCTCCCTCTCTCTCTGTCTCGCTCTCTTTCTCCATCTCTCTCACTCTCTAAAGAGTCACAGTTTCGCCGCAAGGGCGAAGCAATGAATGCGAAGGGCGAAGAAGCGCGCTGAGCGATGTCGTCGATTCGGACTTTATACGGAACATGACGGCGACGGCGACGGCAAAAATGCGCCTCGAGTATCCATGTAATTCCTATCGCATTAAAGGTCGGCCCATCGTGTCACATGCTGGGCAAAGCAAACCTGGCGCGCAAAATCTAGAGTGCTTCGGATAATTCCCGCTCGGCGAACTTGAGGCCCTAAAAAACCTCGCTTCGCACCGAGCGATCTGAGCGGTACGTGTCAAGATGAAATTTCGTCACGTCCATCCAATTTTCCTTCCAACCACTCGCTAGGTTATGTGTTCTGGCCTTGCTGTCGGTTCCAGAAAGCTTCAGAGCAAGGTGCCTTTAGCCATAGTCCGTTCTATGGCTTCCCGAAGGAAAAGGATGTGAGACAAATTGAGTTAGAAATAATTGTCGACATCATGGACGTCGCAGAAAGAGGGCCGAACGGGCCCGGCAAGGCACATCGCGTTATGCGTGTCAGAGTGTTTCGCGAAAGGCAGGCATGTGAAGGTGCTTCCCTGTATGTATGTTCTAGCACTTAGCCTTGTGTCAGCTGTAATTTTTTCTCGCGTTTTCTTTTCAGTGCGTTTGCGCTGCTGCAGTCACTTATCGCAACGAGTGCACTTATCGTATTTCTTGCAATGTGTGCCTATATTCAGCCAGCTGTTTTACCCGTTGTCATTTAGCAACAGCACGGGCTTGGTCTTACGTGTAAGTGCTGCGGTGGATGGCACTAAAACTTACCGTGACATGATCATGTCCCGGGACTTTTTCATTAGCTTCAGACATTCAGCTTCGAGCTCGCTAGGCCAGAAGTGACGAAGAATTTTCGTAGGAGAGTATTTCAGTTAATGACGATGTGGGACATATAATTACAAAAGTCGGCTGACCAATGGGGAAATAGTCTTACGGAAAATAACTTTTGTGAATTCGGCTCCAAGTTTTCTTAATGGTACTCAAAAGCCTAGAAAACTTCTTCGCGATATTTATTTATCAGGAACGAATGCTTGTTGCTTCTCGTTAATGATCGCCTTCAAAATGCCCTAATTAGGGCTAAATCGTACACCTATATAACTTACACCGATACGTATGCATAATCACTGTTACATTTATGAAACATAAACAGACACGTAATTAACATTACCAAACCTATAATTTTGCATTGTTACAGACGATTGAGAAAAACTAGAACAAAGGAACGCATGGGCCATTTATAACGAAAATCGCCTGCGCAAAAAGTAGAAGAAACATTTTACTTTAAGCTTGACATGTAACACAAAAAAAAGTTGACTGGTTTCTTATACCGAGCCCACTATTTAGCGCAGATGGGAGTGCAATACTGGGTAATTAGAAACTGGCAGCAGCACAGAGACCCGCTGCTTATCATCGACTATTGTAGCCTGTTGCGTAAATGATGTGTTTTTAACGCGACAGCCTTGAAGAGCTCGTTTCGCAGATATTCCGGCATCGGCGACGGTGTCGGCGACGGTGTCGGCATCGGTGTCCTTAGTTATGGGCAAATCTCGTCCATGACCGAAAAATCGAGAATAATGCGAATAAAATAGGTTATCATTTCTGGTTCGAAGTGAGAATCGAATCCAGGTCGTCTGCGTGGCAAGCAGGTGTTCTACCACGCCATTGCTTGAAACTGCTTTAAAAAAAAACAAAACGAAAAAAAACACGGGTCCTTCCCGGCTAGTCCCTCAGGACTTCAATAAAGTTCTTTGTCTGTCTGTCTATATGAATGTCCTGTAGTGGAAGAAGTATTCTTAACGCATATAATATTGCGTGGCAGAATCCTAGAATCGCACCAGGAGTCAAAACATGTGAATTGCGCAACGAGTGGGTTGGCTTAAAGCTGCCCACTCATTACAAGGTGTGCGGCTACGCAAGTGCACGTGGCACCTTACGGACGAGTAGGGGGTACTTCAACAAATAGGCAAAATAAGAATTATGGTGTTGCGGGCACTTAGCAACTGTACATCCAGTAGACATTCTAGCGGCCAATGTTACGCGCACAAACGTTCCTTTCCTTGCGGTATGGTTGAAGGCAATGCTCACGGGGCCCGATGACGCTATCGCGTTCTACTCTTGACGCGAAGTTCAAGCGTCCTCCAATTATTGCGATAGCAATTATATGGACACTCTCGGCTGGGTTTCGCCGTCGGCGTCGGCGTTGGCGTCGGCGTCATGCACCGTATATGTATATGTATGTATACATTTATAAAAACCTCAAAGAAAAATAATTCAGAAAAATGTTTCCGACGCGCGGCACCGAACCAGGGACCCTGCAGCGCGCGGCGCTAACCGCTCAGCCACGAAGGCGAACGTCGTTCAACGTTCAAACGGCGAGCTATTTGTATACAGCGAGGTTTCAGCGTGTTTTCAGCATTACGAGCAAGAAGCCGCAAAGGCCGCGCTCGGCGGGGCTTAGCTGGGCGCCCCGGCGTTCGTCGCGACGCGCGCTCTCAGGCGCTCCTAGCTCTCCGGCGCACTTCGCCCGAAGGTTGCGGGGGGGGGGGGGGGGGGTAGATGCCCGTGGGCGCGCGCGTTTATCTCGTGGTGGCGGAGAATGGGCCTTTCGGCGGAACGATAGCGTTGTAGTTACCGGGCGCGCGAAGGTCACATCGCTCGCTGCAGTCCCCCCGTTTGCGAAAAGAGCACGCTTTTCAAACACAGCGAAGTAACAACTGTGACACTTGTTAGTTCGCGCTCGTCTGTATCTGCGAATACGTTTCGTGCTTCGTTTTTGGTTGAGCAGCGTGTTGAGTGTCGAGCTGTGAATGTTTTTAGTTCGCTCTCGTCCTGTGCGTGTTGTTTTCGTGCGTCATGTGTGTGTGAGCTGCGAGCAGCACGTTTCGACCTGCTTGCCATTCGTAGCTTGACATTCCAATTTGTTGCTATCGCATTCATTGCTTCGCCTTGTGGCGAAACTGTGACTTTTTTTTATGTACAAATCTGTTTTTTAAATATTTGTATCGCGCTGTACTATAGTCTCTTGAAAGCTTGTTCATGGCAGCTTTTGTAAGCGGAGAAAAACGCTATTTTTCATAGCTGGTCAGATTGCTGTTCAGAAGAAGTTGCGAAAAATAATGACAACACCTGTTCACACGGAAAAGTTATCCACGCAGTATTTATGTCGTTAGTCACACGCGTTGTGTTTTTTGCACTTTATGTAAGAGCGAACTTATGCCAAGCTACATTACCCGGAACATAAATGTAGCAAGCGCGCCGATAACTTCGGGGCAGCGACGTCAGTAAGTTCAGGCCCAAAAAGTTCCTCGAAAAAAAAAAAAATGCAACATGCGTAGATACATCTATCATTTCCAAGAAGCACTCTACCACGAAATTGGAGCTTTAGAAAAAATGAAGTTTTACGCTTAAACTGTCGTATATCTCTATGTAAACATTCTGCTGTCCGGAAATCCGATAAAATACTCTAAGGCACGTGCCCCTGAAGCTGCGTAAAAGCAAATATATTTTTTTTCTGTTTTTCTTTTTTTTTTACACTTATCGGCACGTTCCCCGCGGTCGATTTGTTTTCCGTCGTAAATCTTAAGTTTCGGGGGGGGGGGGGGGACGGAGCTTTTAACGAAATTGCTCGGGCCCGGCGAACTCTTTTGCGGAGACCACGGCAGCAAACATGATTTAGTGCGATGTTCAACGAAAACAAAACGGCTTTGATCTTATTTTTTTATGGAAATTACGCGCTACATATAGGTATATGACTCAGTTATCAGGAATAATATTTTATCGAAGAATGCTCGAAAATATGCGCTTCACCTGCGCGTGAATGACCGGTACGTTAACATCGTTTCAAAATATGTTTTTGTGTTGACGTTTCAGACGAGGGCTTGTTTTGTTGTGCGGTGATAATAAACATTGCTTTCGTATATTTAGAGCAGTAAAACAGAGATATTTCTTAAGCACTAGTAGACAAATTTTCGACAAATAATTACTGTTTTCCTAGCTAGCCCCTGAAGTGTGGAAATTCTATTACCTCCCCCCCCCCCCCCCATTCCTAAAAAGTAAAACCTTATAAAAAGCATGGCTATCAAAGGAATCGGCATAACGTGAAAGTGAAACGTGTCTTCACAGAGGTAGTTGAGCGTTTATTGTGCATTGTTTCGCCACAAGGAATGAATGCTACAGCAACAAATTGTAATGTCACGCGAAGAATGGCAAGCAGCGCGAAACTTGCTGCGCGCACCTCAAGCAGAAAAGACGCACGAAATGAGCATACACAGGACGAGCGCGGACTAACTGACACAGCTCGACACCTAAAGCGCGCTGCTCTAACACAAAGACGCACGAAACGAACGCACAATTATACACAGGACGAGGGCGAACAACTGTCACAATTGTTACTTCGTGTGTGAGCAGCGCGCTCCTTTCGTAAACGCGGCCGCTGCGGCGAGCGAAGTGACCTTCGTGCACTCTTTAACCACTGTAATATCGAAGCAAACTTGCGATGGAAGGCCCGATCACGAGATAAACGCGCGCGCACGAGCGAGCCCCGTGGAGCCGCGCGCTCATCGCAGCGAGAGGCGCGACGACCTTGACGACATTTAGAGCGCGCACTCCATGCCACCTTCGCGCCATCTCGCTAGTGATGACGAAAACGCGCTCAATTCGACGGGCCCCGAGGACCACCGACGGTATATGGTGTATATAAATAACTTGCCGTTAGATAACTAAGGTGCACGCTCCTGTGGCCTAGTGGTTTCGTGCCGCGCGCTGTGGAGCGAGAGGTCGTAGGTTCGACGCCCGGTGACGGAACTTTTTTCTTCTCGTTTTTTTTTATCTGAATGTGTTCGTTTATATTTTACAACGTCATATCCGTGACGAAAATCCGTCAGAGGAGCCGTGGTGGACCCCGGCATAAAACCCTTTCGTGTTAAGAAAGTGGCTTCTAAAGAGCTTTCTCCGTACCGTGGCTCCCAGGTACTCGTTTCGATGACGTATGTTACCTTACGGCCGCACTTCTTTACTGTTGGTGGTAAGGTACTTCCTCACTTTCGAGGTGACCCCTAAAGTATTAATGCTTATTTTTCAAGGCTGCTTGTATACGCCTATTAATGAAAATACCGACAGGGCCTTATACACTCTTATTTTTTTTTAATTTCGAACAAATAAACCACTTAGTTATAAGCTTTCCATATAATAGTTATGTTGGAAATTCAAGGAAATCATCAATCTGTGTGTACGTGCTGTCACATTTCAAAATGAACATATGGGACCAAAATGGCTGTTCGAATTGATTTATTCAATTGACCTCAACTACGCACACGCCACCACAATGTGCGGTTCTTTGTCCAACCCCCCATGTGACGTAGAAGCTTTGCGTAAAGCGAAGCGCCAATCGTGAATCGCGCTTCATTCTTCGCAATGGCAAATTCTGATTAGCTCCTTTACGCAACGGTTGCATAGATGCATAGTCAATGGAAAGACTGAGAGACAACTACATTATTGCGCAGTGTGACAAACTTTTAGTTTATGCCAGTATGCTGTCAAAGGAAGTTGCACCACGATCAGCGCTTCACTAAGGCTGCCGTCAGCTTGAGAGGGCCCCTGAACAACCTCTGAACGTACAAAGAACAAGCTCTTTATTCTCTCAGAGATTTTCACGCCTTTTCGGAGCAATTCGTGACGCGAGCAGTCTCTTCCAGTGACGTCATGAGAAAATAAGCCCTCGATTGGTTCATATACGAAGGATCTCATTTGTGAATTGTCTCCTACTCTGCCATGCAATCGCACACCCGTTCTGCCCCTATGGCTATCGGGCACTGGCGTCGGCAGGCAGACGCAAAAGGGGCCCTTGCCCCCCCCCCCCCCCCCCCCAAGCTCCACCAGCACTTACACCCCACTCCCCACCCCCCAGACAATATTCTGCCAACGCCCATTCTACCGTGCGTGATGAACCAATTTCACTTCGTTTTGTGCGTTTTCGACTGCGCAAGCGGGGATAAGAGCCTGAAGCTGAAAAGCGCGAAATCCTGATAGGCTCAGTGCTTAGTGCAGACGTCGTCCACGTGTTTATGAAGAAACAAGTGGCGAGGAGGAGATAGCTCCTGTAGGAAGGGTAGTGAAGGCGAGAAAGAAGCCACTATCTCGTCTTTGAACTCGGAGTGGTTTAGAGGGCCCTTTAATGTCGTATATGCTTATATTTTTTTTCCATACACACCTGCATACCGTTTTCTATCTCGAAAACCCCATCTTCGTAGGAAGCGCACAACTTTTACACGAAGACACGTGTCTCGTCTTTCGTGTCCTCGTGTAAATTTTGTGCGCTTCCTACGAAGATGGATCTATACCAACTTGCCCGATCTACTTGTTTATCGAAAACCCCACCACGCTCTTACTGTTTCATGTACTTCCTGATTCTTCATCCGGACATCAAAGGGCCTGGATAACTTTCCCACCAACGCCGTGCTTCGGTAAAAGCCAACCCACTTAAAATGTATCAATGTGGCAGCGTGGGAGCAATGAAAGCATGCAGATGCGGACGCAAGACATAAAAACACGCACACACGCACACCCCCCCCCCCACACACACACACGCACGCACGCACGCACGCACGCACGCACACACACACACACACACGCACACACGCACGCACGCACGCACACAAACACACACACACACACACACACACACACACACCCACACACAGAAACACACACACACCATCTGCAGAAAGATCCCGTTGTGGCAGAATACAAGAAAGACGCAACACTTATCTGTGCATGCTCAGCAATAGTAACACCGATGGCTACAGCCTAAGGAGTGCAGTTCCGCTGGGTTTCTAATGCCAAGCTTCAACGACGGGTCGTGTGTCTTCGTTCTTCGGAAATAGTGCCGTTTCTTCACATCAGTTTCATCTCCTCTTGCCTATACGTCTCTATAAAACGCATACATACATACATACATACATACATACATACATACATACATACATACATACATACATACATACATACATACATACATACATACATACATACATACATACATACATACATACATACACATACATACATACATACATACATACATACATACATACATACATACATACGTACATACATACATACATACGTACATACATACATACATACATACATACATACATACATACATACATACATACATACATACATACATACATACATACATACATACATACATACATACATACATACATACATACATACATACATACATACATACATACATACATACATACATACATACATACATACATACATACATACATACATACATACATACATACATACATACACACACACACACATACACATATACATACACACATACATACATAACAAACAACATCCCTACGGTTATTTTGTTCGGTATGGCAATTTCGAAAGGTAGACAGAAAGGTAGATAGGTAGGTAGAAAAACTTGTAACGACGTATTACGACGACCCTCTTCATTCCAATATCAAGGGGTACTGTAACATACTCGCTCAAAAATTATGATTTAATTTATGCGTTTACTTCACTTACCAAGTGATATTTCGTCTCATTGTTTGAAATGGTGTAAAGCTTGGCAAGGAACTGATTTGTAGTAAAGTGTTGCATGTAAAAAGCAATACGGAACACACACGCATAAACTATAGTTTTAGTAGGAACGTGGCAGCCGTTCCAGAGTGGAGGAATAAACACCTTCGCTTCAGGACAGCAGGCCTCTAGCTAAGACTAGTTGAAACGATTAGACAGCTGTTATCGCTTCGGACACAAGACGTGTGTGCCCTGCTTCCCTCCTGCGTCTTCCGAGCAGCGTAATCAAGCCGGCAGTGTCGGCGCACGAACATACACAGGGTATGGTTAAACTCTACCCCCCCTTCCCGAAAAACATTTCTGGCTATGCTACCGCGTCGCACTAAGACTTTGATGTCTTAACAGTGTGGAACATGGTTGACTCCGGTTTGTAGGCGAAACCAGAGTGATGCAGCACTCCCATATCTCCCGCCATTTCGCCCCTTCCGGCAGCGACGCTGCCAAAGTCGCCCACATACTCTGACTTGTCAAGATTCGGCACCTTTGTAATTACCTACGTAGAGCTTCACACTTTTGTAGAGACGATGCTATGGAAATACGCTCGTTTGATCCCTTTTTCTCGTGCAACGTCACCAGTACTCTGCAGCGGGCCCGGATGTCGGAAACGCCGCCCACGCCGCCGTAGAACTCGCTTCAGTTTTTCGCCCCTTGTTACGCCCACTCCGTTCCGTCATTTACCGACTGAGCCGAGAGAGCACTTTTAACGCAAGCCCTAAAAGACGAGCACACCTCCTACGCGGTCTACATCTCTTCATTGTCTTCGTCACCGTCTTCAAAGCTATTTGGCTGTCAGCTACTTGCGTAGGAGCCCCGTAGTTCTTTGCAATGCGACGCTCAGGAACGCTAAGTGGACGTATGTGTGAAAGTGGAATGGCTTTTACTTGTCTATTTTAAGTGCGGTAGGTAGGTCCATATAGCTGCACTTGAGGGGCCCGGACTGTCGCATGCCATCGTCGTCTCATGTAGCTTGGCGTAACGCTGGCAAAACAACGTATGACATTGCCATCTGTAGCACATTGAGCGCGCGCTCGCGCCAAGGAGAAGTCTTCTTCCTCTTGTTCTTCGAGTGCCTTGATGATAATATCAAGTGCGGAGCACTTTAGGAGCCCAGCTGTCGTATGCTGTTGTCGCTTGGCGTAACGCAGGCAAAACCACGTATAAATATAGAAAAAAAAGAACGAGGAAGCAAGCGAGAAGTAGTAAAGGGGAGGAAGAAAGAGAAAAAATAGGAAGAAAAACGAAATAAATAGAAATAAAGAGTATGAAATGACAGAAAAAACTGGAAAGTAGGAAAAAAAAAAGGAAGGGAGGAAGAAAGAGAGAGAGAAAACCGAAGAGAGAAAAAGAAGGATGCCCGGTTCCGCACGTCCTTCGGGCACCAGTATACAGTGCGAAGCCGCCTTAATTTTTTATTTTGGATAACCACTTTTTTTTTTCGCTGCAGTATCTATAGAAATGGACTAGCTCAGGTAATGTAAACATCAAGCCTCTCCACAGCAGGCCAGTTAAAACATAACCGAACAGAGCAGGGATGGCTTTCCCCGCTGAAAGCTGAACTGACACACACGGAAGGCAGCAGTTCCGGAGCAGAGGTGCAACTATATCTTCATTGACCAGAACGTCTTGTTCCTATGGAGACAATACTGTGACGTCACATAGGGCCGTGTGCAACATTTACGTCACCATACTGTATGATAACACGAAAAGTCACATGAAAGCTTGCGCCACGACACCCGGCATTTCTTTTTAGCTGCCGATAAAATAACGATAACAATAATACATGGGGTTTTACGTCCCAAGCCCACGATGTGATTATGGGCGAAGCCGTAGTGGAGGGTTCCGGAAATTTCGATCATCTGGTGTTCTTTAACGTGCACTGACATCGCACAGTAGACGAGGCTCTAGCATTTCGCCACCATTGAAATGCGACCGCCGAGGCAGGGATTCGATACCGCTATCCATGAGTCAGCATTCGAGCCCCGTAACCATGCACTAGACCACAGTGGCGAATATGTCGCACAAACTTTCGCTACGTGATTCGTCTATATCAAGGACCGGCAACCTTTTTGAGGCGGCGGGCCGAGTTTCATGAAGCCAACACAGCGGGGGGGCCGGACGACCAATCCAGAGAAGAAGGAGGCGCGGGGGTTAGGAGGGCTTTGCAGGCAAAGAAAAAATTCGGCGAAATGACAATAATTTACAAAACTTTGGGTTAGAAATCACGTTTATTTTCAGCAAGCATGTCACAAAGTTGCAATCAAACGTAGAGGGGGGGGTCAAACGTTCGCAGGCCACTATCCCATGTATTCCTATGGGAGCGTGGCCTGCGAACTTTTGACCAGCACTGTACGTAACATGGGAAAATACAACTTTAGGTTCAAAACGGCCATGTCGGCTTTCAGATAGGAAGTGATAAGGGGTGGTGTTCGACTTCGTGCCGAGGGCCGCATAATACAGCCATGCGGGCCGCATGTTGCCGGCCCCTGGTCTATATGATTCTGTTTAATCTACCTGAATGTTGCGAGCCATTCGTAGCCATTTCGAGTTCTGTCGAGTCATCCTCAATGTTGTAATTATTTGCTCTACCTAATCAAATTAATTCGTGTTTACTAATTACCCCGTTAGCAGACTCACTGGAATGTCACTGTTCCTCTGCACTTTCTTTTAGTACCTCACTACCGTATCATCCATATATGGGTTCTGTAATTAAGCAATTTTGCGTGCCTACTAATAAACTAAAATTACTATTAATCAAATGCTGTATATAACGGTATAACTTTTATTCGACACCTCCAACTCTTCGGTTTAAAAATTTTGTCTCGTAATCTGATTACTTACCTTTCAATATCGATAACTATAACTAGTATTACTGCATACATGTTCTGATTATTAACACACAACAGCCAGATACACTTAAATAATATCTACACGTGCAAAATACCTTTACAGTCTCTGTCTGCTTGCGACAACGCACAACTCAAACACGGATGACAGGCTACGCTCACAATGGGGCACTTCCAGTGCAAGAGCAATGGAAGCTCAAGCTCACACCAAGGCGATCCGCAACGAAAGTCTGTCGCGCGTCCTGAAAACCGCTGGGGGGCTCGCCCATCCCATGCCCATAGTAATCCTTCCAATGAAGCATCCATTTCAGACGGCATCGCCCGCTGTATACGGTCGGATTCGAACGCATTTGGAGAAGTGCATCCCCCATAGCTGACTGTCTATTCCGATTGGTCGAGCCGAGGCCCATGCGTCATTCAGAACATGTCGTAGGAATTAGAAAGAGCCCATTCTTTGAAATGTGCACGGCTCATCGTTGTGATGTCACAGTGTTTTTTCGTTTCACAGTTCAGTTCAAAGATTTGGCATCTGCCGCAAGTATTTTACATTTATAACACGCACTTACCCGTTTACCTTCCCCATGTGGATAGATAGATATATATATATATATATATATATATATATATATATATATATATATATATATATATATATATATAGATAGATAGATAGATAGATAGATAGATAGATAGATAGATAGATAGATAGATAGATAGATAGATAGATAGATAGATAGATAGATAGATAGATAGATAGATAGATAGATAGATAGATAGATAGATAGATAGATAGATAGATAGATAGATAGATAGATAGATAGATAGATAGATAGATAGATAGATAGATAGATAGATAGATAGATAGATAGATAGATAGATAGATAGATAGATAGATAGATAGATAGATAGATAGATAGATAGATATTCACCCTTCCCTTCCAGTTAGCACAACCATTCAGATAACACTGTGGCAGTTTCGGCCGCACAAACAGTCGTTCGTAGTCGAGACTTCGCGCCTAATATCCGTCAGGCTGTCGTTTGCCTGCCACACGGCGTTGGCTGGGAGAACTAACGTGTGACCTGGTGTGGGCGCGTGTATGCCTTCATGCGTGAAGCTCGCTGGTAGCCATCGCGCACCGGTTCGAGACAGCGAGGTGGAAGAAACATGTTAACGTGTTACGTGTTTCGCTTCAGTGCTCAGCACGTTAGGTGTCAGTCTATGATCTGTAGGCTTTATTTAGTCTGTAGCTCTGTGGCGCCGAGTCGTCACCGGGGAAACGTTACCGCCAAGTTAGTCACGCCGCGCTTAACATGAATTAGTCAGCGTTGAAAGGGACAGTAGCTTGGAGTGTGACATATAGAGTCTGGTTTAGGCCGTTAGTAGAGCACCGAGATAGCGGGAAATGTTTGGCTTAACAAGTTTATTTGAAGCCTTGGTCAGCAGACCGTAAAATAAACAAAAAATAAAGGTGAGCAAGTAACAGTACTCACAAAGCCTCGGACGCTTGCATATCTTGTTATACTTATTCTCTAATTTCGATGCTGTAGTTTAATCTCGGTGTGATGTCGACATGTTTAGGTAAACGCCCCATCAAAAACGTTGGTTGAAAGTTCATACGTATTTTAAAGGACAACGTCGACGGCAATTTTGTCAGCAGTGACCTGGAAAACTCCAGGCTGCACCTGTTGCATGTCTTTCGTAGACATAGTACTGACGCGTAATCAGATTTTATTATTATTATCGTTGATGTTGTGTTTAGCGTCCCAAAACCGCGATATGATTATGAGAGACGCCGTAGTGGAGGGCTCCGGAAGTTTGGACCACCTGGGGTTCTTTAACGTGCACCTAAATAAAAGTATACGGGCCTCAAGCATTTTCGCCTGCATCGAAAATGCGACCGCCGCGGCCAAGATTCGATTCAGTGACTTGCGGGTCAGCAGTGACTAGACCACTGTGGCGGGTGCAATATCAAGTGAAAGTGACTTTTAGGGTTGAGAGGAAAAGCTAAGTGCGCCGTCACATTTCTCTTTCTGCCCGTTGCGGTGGTATAGTAGTTACGGTGCTCGACTGTTGACGCGAAGGTCGCGGGATCGAATGGAGGCGAAATGCCCAGAGCCCGTGGGCTTAGATTTAGGTACACCAGACGGTCAAAATTTCCGGCGCCCTTCACTGCGGCGTCCCTCATAATCATATCGCGCTATAGTGACGTCAAAGCCGAAATATGATTACTATCATAGAATAAACGGCGCGCGTTCGCAGCCGAATTAAAATTTTTCCACAGCTCCGTTTCATATAAACTCAGGCATGCGCACAGGGACGTGAACAAAAACTTAATTACCTTGTTTACATATTCATAAGAAAGAAAACTAAACTCATTTTAGAAAATATAAAACACAAATGTAGCGTACATAAAAAAAAGTTAGCAACCGACGTGAACGGTTAAGCGAGATCGCAGTGAAGTTATAAAGAAAATCGAAGGAAGGCAGCTAAACCTGTAACACGACAACATGAAAGCCCTTTGTTTGCTTTGCAACGTATCACGCTTCTTGAAGAACTAATTGCACAGAATGATGAAACCGTGGCCGCCGTTGCGCAATTTGCTGGGCTCGAGTTTCGGCTCTTGCGCAACATAATTGCACGGGCATTCTTTTCAACGTGTTGGCCAGAGAAAAAAACAACAACAATATTTTGCGGTTTTTTTATTTTCTTCCAATGTAAAAGTTATTTTGGTTCCGTTTTTTCACAGCCCTGGCAAAAAATAAAAATAAAATAAAGATACTAAAATAAGCCCGCGGAAGCCTATTCAGCAGGCTACATACGTTTCTCTTAGCTTGAGAAATTCTCACTGGGCTCATGCTCAACAAACGAATTTCGTATTAAGTGAATGCGAAATTATGCAATGTTCGAATTAACCAACTCAGTAATCAATTGGTCCATAATATGTTGGACTTAGGTAAATTGTTTGTGCTCAGATGAGAAGAAAATGTTGGCGCCTGAATGTGGCATCGGCACTCATTGTCTCTAAGCACGTAGTGGTTTACGTGGTAACTATTGCCTAATTAGGCACATATCTTTAATAATTGCGTGAATATGGGAAAATATATGCTACCTAAAAGAAGAATCCCTGTGCAAATTTAAACAGTTTCAACTACATTTTCCGCCTTGAGCACATATACATATTGCCCGAAGAAACAACCCTTTATATCTACAAAAACAAATATCAGCAAGAAAAAACACAGAAAGTTGTTAGAGGCGGCGCCACAGCTTTTTTGAAGGAGGTTGGGGTCGGGGGGGGGGGGGGGGGGGGAGGGGGGGTGTACTCACGACAAGTGAGTTCCTTCGGGGAGACAGGAAAGTAGGGAACTTAGTGTTGTGCTTTGACAACATTTGTTCTTGAATGGGGGGGAGAGGGGTAGGCATAAATTTTTTTAGGGGTGGCCGTACTCCGCGCCTATCTGTAGACGGAATACTGTGAGACAAGTTCATGACAGCCGCACAGCACACAGCAACCGCACTACTCGAGGCATACATATTAAGTCCGCAGTCGATAAACAGGGGCACAGTCGCCGAAATCTTTGACTATCGTGCACGAGCGGCAGTTCTTCCTGTGTATCTTCGCCGTATGAATGAATTAAGTTTCAAAAATAGTGAGGATAAGTGCATTCCCACAAAGCGCATGCCCACAAAAAAATTTTTTGTACACTCGTTCCATCCAATGGCCCTGACAAACAAGAAAGTCGCCGCTGCACAAGATAGTTCAAGATTTGGCCGGCTGTACAGATGGCTTTTGTCGAAGTGATTCTTCTGCTTTGGCAATTGTCTTCAGCACTCGTAATTCTTCGGAATCGGATAGATTTTGCGTGATAATCTATTTTTGCATTTTCACGCATTGCACACTGCTTTTAGTTGTGCTCGATCGTTTTAAACTTCAGCAATGTGAGGCGGATCAGCGATAACTGATAATTTAATATCACTTTGGCAATTAACAAAATATATGCATCGCAAGTAGAGCTTCATCCACTGCCGTCAGCTTTTTTTTTTCTGAACTATTTTAATTTTTCCCACAAGATTGTCTTGCTTAAGTACAGTTTAATTAAAATTAATCGGCTGCTTTGCTTTCTGTAATGTGGGGAAGTGTCAATGGAATTATATGTAAAATATATTAATAAACATTATGAAAGCAGTAGTACATTGGCATGGCATCCAAGGAAAAATATTTTTTAAATTTGATTGCTCATCAAATAGATTGACATACTTTACCCTTATACCGATCATTATCTCTTGCAAATATTGCGGACCTGAAAAGCAATTATTTTTCATCCTAACTATGACATTCCTGGTAATGCTAAATCCCTCCGGTGAGCCCCACCTACCACTGTATATATTCGCCCGTTAAAATTATGTGTTAAATTCATGTATTATTGGCTGAACTGCATATATATATTTTTTTATTTTTTATATATTTTTCGTGCCGTCGAGTACAATTGACGGCCAAACAACATACCAGCCTGTCTTATTTTGTTTTTTTTTTATTATTTCTTCGAAGTCGAAACGTGAGTATCGCCCAACTTGTATATTACTCCATACTGTCATGGTACGAGTACGGAGTATCATATTGTGAACTGAAGCAGCGAAAAAAAAATCATAAACAGACGAAGTACCGACTCACTCTTTTTGTCGTCCTTAGTCTTTCTTCCAGGACAAACGGGGTTGAAATCGTTCGTCTACTTCCGGTAGCACCGACAACGTTGTCACAGTCAGGTGCCAAAATTTCAGTCACACAAACGTCCAGTCACAGCACAAGCGATTTGTCATCTCACTCACGGAAGCTCGTATCCACTTCGCTTTTTTTTTCCTCCTTAAGGTGACCGCCTACGAGAATTTTTTTCAACACCAAAGCTCGACGAAACTTTGGAGAAGAACTTAACCAAACTTCTGCCACATGGTAATATTCATACGCAGCACGTCAAAGGAGTTGCAGCGGGCCATCGAAGCAAAAGAAGCCGTCTAAGAAAAAAAAAAAACTACGAAGTGAGAATTAGCGATTGAGGTCTTGAGCGAGCGTCGTTCGTGGCGGGATCCTGCGTCTGTGCGGTTTCACAACATCGCGCGCTACCTTGGCGCTGACTGAGTTTCGGAGCCGCGCGCTCGCGGTGTTTGAGCCTTGCGCGATGTAGGGAAAGCGCAAGGAAAGGGAGCGAAGGGATGTTGGCGGAAGCGCCGCGCTGCCAGAAGCCAGCGCCTCTAGCGGCGCCCCGCTCCCTGCGCACCCGGTGTGAAGCGGCGCGCACTGGACACACATTTCGTCGGCCGCTGTAGAAAGAGGACCTTCCTACGCTGCCGATGAAGAACTGCTTCGAGGCCTGTACGCGAGCGCCTTGAGAGCGTTTATAATAATTGGTGGAGTTTGACGTCCCAAAACAACTATGATTAGAGAGCTTTATTGCCAGGGCCCCGAAGTGGCTTGAAGTTGGAAGTTTGAAGTTCATTTGCTTTCATTTGCGTACACAAGGACCTTGCGTTCTTTTGAATTCTGCTTAGGGTGCGGCTAACGAACACAGGAGAGCGGAGAGAGTACAATAAAAAATCTTTCTGACTACAAAACCATCTCACGCGTTACGAAAATGAAGTAAAGTGATTTACTAGAGATTATTCTTTGAGATACATAACGTGTGAGAGGAGCGAGAACATCGCATATTTGTTGGTAGTAGTTGTTTGCCTATAAAAGGTGGAGTTAGAGAAAGACTTCAATTGCTGCCATTTGGTGCTGACGCCAGCTTTCCTTCCGGATCATCTGCAAAGCATACGTTCTTGGTTACTAAACTTTGAGAAGTAGTGATAACTTATGGGCGTGCCCGGTTAAGAAAAGCAAGAAAAGCGGGGTAGGAGCGAAGCATGTAGGGAAGGGCGTTTCAGCTGCACTAGCGTGAAACCTGGGGAGGGGTAAAACAAGCAGTGTTTTTCTTCCTGTTATTATTATTCTTCTTGTTCTTCTTGCCTACTCGCCCGGTTTCAATTCCCTGCGGCATCTAGGGAAGGGTGTTTCAAGCTGCACTGACGTCGTCGGCTATTTGTTAGGCTAAGTGTTGCGTTATTCATTTTTAGTGGACCGGTGGCGAGTAGGGGCATTTACCCAATTTTTGTGGCGCATGCCTGTTTTTATGATGTACCGTGACTACACGACATACCGCGACGACCTGGGACGCCGACAAGCCGAGCCCCTAAGGGGCTTCGCACCTAAAATAAAGTTGAACTAAGTGCTGTTTACAGCAGCATCGATGTTTTAGTGCTTTAATCCCGAGAAGTTTAAGGCGTAGCGACAGCTATTCTGAGCGGTAAATCTTGTACTACATATATCGGGTGGCTTCCGGTGCTATACTTAAAACGCACTTAACAGCGTTCGCACTGTTCTTTCGTTTTTCTTTGTCTGTGCGTTTACTTTTTCACATTTCTCCGATAAGCGTTTAAAATGGACCCTACTTCCGGAAGCTCAGTCATTTTCGAAGTGCAGTCAATGGCTTGATTTCCATCATTTTATTTCTTTTTGAATTACCGAAAGGTCAAGCTTTAACTGGACATAGGTCTCAAAAGGCAGTACTATAATTATCCTCCACAGCTGCACTCGACTCACGGGTTTAGTGTCCATTCTTTGGTATGTGTAGTGGTTTAGGCCTTCCACTCTGTTTTGCCTGTGTTGTCTAATCTTTCTTACTTATTTATTCTTCATGCGAGATGGCGGGCTGTTTAATTGAAGAAGCAATTGGTATAAGCTGCTTTTGTCCCTGTATGTATGGTGTTTACTTATTTTTACATATTTGATAATATTACGCTGAAAAGAAAACAATGTCATCTTTTCTTTCGTCGCTTCCTTCTATTTTCATAGAATTATTTTTGACGTCGGCATCGCATGTGGGAGGCTTACATTGTTAAAAGCACGGGTGTTCTTGCTTGGAGTACGCGCTTGACTGATTAAGCAATGATTTAGCGAGCAGGATGGCCAAGGGTGTTTGCCGTAAACCAGTCGGTATACCTTCACACAGCACCAAATTCGGAACTATTGGTGTTCTGGCGTGATGTTGAAAGGACATAGTTAAAACGGGTGCTTGGGCGAGTTAGTACATACTTAGCGAAGATACAACACCACAAAAAAAAATTAGCATAGCTTGCACTGGAGGCGCAATGCTAGAGAGACAGACGAGCTAATGGGCACCTACATAGTCCTGGCTTTAGCTGCCTTGCTAAGTTTCTCATACTTTCTTCCTCTTCTTCTTTCTTCTCTCTTCTATCTGACTTTTCTATGTTCTTTCTCTCTTTATTTCTAGTTATTTCTCTCTCCTTCTCTCTACTTCTTTCTCTTTCTTGTCTTTCCTATCTTTCTTCCTCTTTCATCCCTTTCTTTCTGTTATCTTCTCTTACTCTCTCTCTCTCTATTTCTCGCTTGCTTCCTCTTCTTTCTATCCTTTTCCCTCTGTATATCTCCCTCTATTTCTTTCTCCATCTTTAATTGTTTCATTCTCTCTCTTTCTCTTTCTGCATTTGTTTCTTTCTATTTTTCTCTTTCTAATTCTTTCTATGCTCATTTCCCTCCTCCTCACCATCACATCTCTCCTCACGCTCATTTATTCCCCACCCCCCTTGCTACACCATACTATACATGGTTATGCTATGCTCTGCTAGGATACCTGAACAGCCTTTCTTTTTCTTGATTTACTGCCTTTATTCAATTCAAGAAAATCCATAAGACATAGACATACCAGCCAATCATAGGCTGTCAGGATAGGCAATCAGAATTCAGGCACGTTCATCAATCAATCTTTACAACCTAGGAAGACAGTCCGGTTCCAGTTCTAGTAGTTTATCCACTTGCATTATTCGACTGATAGATTCGCGGAAATAACTCCTTATTGAGGGGTTAGGGCGCTCGCCTTCGGATCGACGGTACGGGGGTTCGAATCCCGCCTCATCAAAAATTTTTTTTCACCAGAAAATTATCTTTCTCTCTCTTTATATCTCTTTCTTTCTCTCTGTCTCTTTGTCTCTCTCTATGTACTCGTTATCTCGCCCATCAGGGTGATTACAGACCACGCCGGAGAAATCGACACGCGTGATCTGGGAGCGAAGAAGAAAAGGACGAAAGTTAAGAGGGATGTAGAGAGTGCGTGCCGGTTCATGATGATGGTCATTTCTGTTTCCGACAGTCAAACTAACAGCCTCGCTGTTAAAGAGGACAGAATGTATAGAAAGATGCTCTACCTGTGCGTCTTTCTGTGTGTTCTGTCTTTTTTGCGCCCTTTTATCTTGTGAGATGGTACGTTGACGCATTCCGGTTCAACCAGCCACCTCCCCTCCGCGCGCGCTCGCGCACGCACGCACGCACACACGCACACACACACACACGCACACACGCACACACACACGCACGCACACACACACACACGCACGCACGCACGCACGCGTGTGTGCGTGCGTGCGTGCGTGAGGAAACTTCGTCATTCGCATTTTCGTACATAGCCCGCCTATACCCCTACTACTGTGCGTGTGTGTGTGTGCGTGTGTGCGTGCGTGCGTGCGTGTGTGCGTGCGTGCGTTTGTGTGTGTGTGTGTGCACGCGTGCACACACACACGCACGCACACACGCACACACACGCACACACACACACGCACGCACACGCACGCACACACGCACACACATGCACGCACGCACGCACGCACGCACACACGCACGCACGCACACGCACACACGCACGCACGCACACGCACACACACACACCTTCTCGAGAAAATAAATGAAGTTTCTGCACCGCTTCAATTCCCGCCGCTAATTCTCACTGATGTAACCGATGTGTACCGCTTGCCATCAAAGTCTGATAAAACACCCGGTATTATCATTCGTTTTGCCAGGCAGTCCGTATGGGATGACTGGCTTCGAAACCGAAACGAATTGAGAGCTGTTAAATCACATGTACACACAGAGGTCAACTCTCATGTCTAGAGCGACGGAGCGTCGTGCTCGGAACTGCACGAGCGACATCTGCAGTCGTAAATAAGCCACATCTGAGCATGCGCGGCACCAATGCATTTTCTATCCTTGATTATCATCGCGGATGCCTACTGTATGAGGATGCATCCAGGATCATATACCGCTTATTCATTGTATTGTTTTCTATTTTTTGTACTACTTTTCTGGATGATCATAGTGTGGACCCTTGTTATTTCAATTATTTGTATATATAATTTGTATATATTCTATTGATGTATTGTATTAATAGTATGTCTGCGGCCAAATGCTGACTCAAGATCAAGATACACGGGGTGAGAGCTTTGTCAAACTGCCGGAAAGCGGCTTTTTCTCTCACTCCTCATGATCGGTATTGCTCATGAATATAAACATCTATTCTATTCTATTCTATTATGTACCCCTCATTGTGTTGAGCAATGAAACCATGAACTGCACCGAAAATGACAGAATATATTCATAGAAGGCTAACGCAGTCTTCTGCACGCGTTTTTTAGAGAGGTACATTCTTTATTGTGAGGTATGAAAAAATAAAGCCCTACAGACGATACTGCATAATCCACGAGAAATGCACACCAGTCTATTTACGCAACGCTCATCTGCTGCCTGCCACGTTCAGGCAGGCGCGCGAGATAATACGAGATTACGCGAAGACATGCGCAAACTGATGCCAACGTACGCAGTTCCGTTAACAATGGAACTTCGTTTGTGCCCTTGCGAAACTCGTTGGTTTTATTCCACAGGTGGAGGGATTCAGCATCGGTGCGACTAATTGGGGCAGCTGACTCGGGCATGGAATCTCGACGTAGGCGAGAGAAGTTGGGCCGACTGATAACAGTAGGTGTACAGGCGGGCTATGTAGAAAGTGCGAATGACGAAGTTTCCTCACTGTTAGGAAAGCTTTCGGGGGTGGGCTTAGCGCTTTTCTTGCTGCTACAAGCTGCGTTGGGTCATAACGCCCGTTGCCGGTGAATGATCTGCCACAGACAAAGCGCCCGGCCACTCGCTTTAGAGCCAATAGTTTAAGGTGGCTAATTGATGTATTCATGTGGGAGCTAGTGGCCAAATACTGCACCGGGGTGGCCAATCCTGCTCTGGTGAGGGAGTGCATTACCCGGACAAGAGTTAATGGAGAGTACCTTAGTAACCTGCGATTCGCTGATGGCGTTGCATTGATGAGTAACTCAGGGGACAACTCATGATCACTGAATTGGACAAGGAAAGCAGAAAAGTAGGTCTGAGACGCACGTTAGGGCGCAGCGGCTGACTCGAGGGCACACAGGGAATAGGGAGAGATCAAGCTGACAGCCACCACATAGAAAGGCATTGCCTCCCTACTCTTTCGGGAGGAGGGAAGAGACGTAACAAAGGAAGATAGGAGGAAAGAAAGAAGATAGCAGAGTCATAAAAAGGAAATACGTATAAACATATGCATGCTTCCTGAATATCGTCAATTGAATGATAGAATACGCGTAAAGAACGAGCGTTTGAAAAATACTTTGGTTATAGCTCATTTTTTCATATTCTGGTCAGTCATAAATAATGTGTTTGTGAAGCTGACTTTGGTTCTTATTTGTAGGGAAGCGGCATATACTCAACGTTGTTCCAACTTTAACAAGAACTTCAAGATGAAGTTCAGAAAGGTCACCCGACGAAAGATATCGTAATTTTTTTTTTGCAATTTATATACACTGCATGCTAAAGAAAATCACTTCAAAAGCAGCAAATCTGTCAGCGAAAACTTATTTTGTTTTAATTCGTTGATTGAAATTTACATATGTCCGAGCGCTTTGAAAGTTTTCCATCGCCTCTTGATTTTTGTTTTGCTTTATTTCTGCTCACGTGAGGAGAATTAGACGTCAGAAGTTGAGAGGCAGTAATTGGCTCCAATTAACGGCGCTGAAACAAACCAAATTTTTGCGTATGCAAATGAAATGAAACTCGGATACAGGAAAAGCTGTACTGAGAGTGCAAGACTTCTTCGTTGGTGAGGGACTTCTTAAATTTGTATGCTGGGAATGAACATACATACCCCGCAGTTCTCACGTGTGGCCGTAGTGAACTCAACAGGCATTTAGGCTGCCGCGAGGGATCTGCCACGAGGGATGTCCGCAAGGACCTTAATTGGGCTCGAAATCTGAAGGAACGCCTTTCTGTAATTTGCTCTCAATTAGCGAGGTGTCAGTCCAAGAGTACGCCTTGTAAATTATTCTTAACTTGCCTCGTGACTTTGCAGCCCATGGAAAGTTTGCTGCATGTCTGCTGTTTTCATTTTTCATAATCCAGATTTCCTTCCCACGTAATCCACAAGAGCGACCGAGAGTCATTTCGTTCCTCGAAGAAAAAACGCGTGGATTCCTTCATTTTTTTTTCTGGGCTGCTGTGCGAACGGGACAGAAATGTGGGACCGATGTGTCAAAAAAAAAAGGGGGGGGGGGGGGGAAATACAGGTTGATAGTGAAGAAGGGCAACGTTGGTTCGTACGCAAATTGAAGCAATTGCTTCAATTTGCGTACGTGACAGTGTTTCAACCACGTATAGAGATTTGAATGCTTGAGCATTCGAATCTTCATATCTCAAATCGCAATTCAAATCTACGTACGCATACACTTTACTGCACGACACAAAATAACTTGGACGACACTTGAGCTTCGCCTTCGGGGGTAAAACGCGATAACGTAATTGGGTCCCATTCGCATCGCCTTCTCAATCACAAGCCTCTCTTCGCTTTTCGGTAAGCACCGTGCCGCAAGAAAAGGAACATCTGTGCGCGTAATAGTGGCTGTTTAAAACTATCCTAGAAAACCCACTGCAAGCACAGTTACCCAGTGCCCACTACGCCATAATTATTCTTTGCGCAAATTGGCGGAGTACCCAGAACGCGTCCGTAAGGCTACACATGCACGCGCGAAGCTGCGCACTCGGTTGATGCTGTTGCTGATAATGATGATTAATTATGCCCGTGCACTTTGTAATTGGTGGGCTTTTAAATCAGCCACTCGTTGCGCCACTCACATGCTGACTTCTGTTGCGATTCTGTGCTGTTGCCATGCAATATTACGTGCGATACGGAGACCTCTTGCACAACATTATAGATTTGAATGGGGTTTTTTTTTTTCCCTAAACGATTTCAAGCGCTGGCATGGCTTTGTGGTAGAACACCCATTTGCCTGCAGGAGTCCCTTAGAAGTCCCGATTCACACTCCAACCTAAGATTTTTATTATATATTTTGTTAGCCCACATTTCCAATTTTTTTCGCTTAGAACCAACGACACGAACGCCGGAATAACTTATTTAGCACTATCGCTTTAATAAGAGCGAGGAAGTGGGGAACTAAATGCAAAAAAAAAAAAAAGCTTGGTAGATCCCAAGTACCATGGGAATCGCTGTTATGCGAAGAATGCTGAGGCAAGGTTATTGGGTTGTAATTTTCTTATTGAGCGAAACGTTGCGAAATGACGTTAAAAATATGTGAAAATGTTGTACGCACAGATATATGTTCAACAGTGGCATATGTTTTATATAACCAGTTGTTTACAGTTGCGTAACGATGCCAACGTAAACATGGGTATTACCTGCACCATAAGCGGTAATCTGATATGTAGCACTTGTGCTTGCGACGATGGTAGCCTTGGATAGTGCTTCGTGGACCAACTAAAGTGGATGACGCTTAAGTATACAATTGGCGTTAACCCGACATGACGCCTGCCTCATAGGAGTACATATGTGTAATGTTTATAAAATTAGATAGCCAGCGCTGGAACCACAACTGATGTTTCACCAACATTACGCCTGCATAGGGTCGTTTTACAAAACAGTTCCGAGACCTGGCGTGGCTCTTTGGTAGAATTCTTGATTGCCACGCAGATTACTTGAGTTCGACTAGTGCTGGGACCCTGATATTCATTATTTCCATTTATCGGGACAACGCTGCCGACGCCAGTTTTTCTTAACACTCTCGCTTTTAAATTACTAATGTCTGTCCTCGCCGTTCCTCGGTGGACATAAATTGTGAAACACCTGTGGAGCATAGCCGCATACCGCGGCCCGTGGTATATGGGTATGTGCCACATGTGTCTGCAGGAAAGGGTTTGACGACGTATACGACAGGATTTTCACGTTATTCATGTCATGGCCAGCCAGACATATTGGTCAATACCTCTTACCCTCCCATACAAATTTCGGTATGCCCCAAGTAAGGAGGCGATCACGAGAGCTCCCAGACCTAGGCGGACAGACAGACAGACAGACAGACAGACAGACAGACAGACAGACAGACAGACAGACAGACAGACAGACAGATAGATAGATAGATAGATAGATAGATAGATAGATAGATAGATAGATAGATAGATAGATAGATAGATAGATAGATAGATAGATAGATAGATAGATAGATAGATAGATAGATAGATAGATAGATAGATAGATAGATAGATAGAAACGCAAAAGTGCTTAGAGTACGCAAAGAAATGCTTTGCATTTAAAAGAAACGGAGATTAGCCAAAGGAGATCTATAGTTCGCGACCAAGCACTTAGTAAGTACGAGGAAGGGGGTGTGAATTACTTAAACGGAAGACAATATGAAGTCGCCACAGTCGTAGTCATTATAACTACGGCAATGGTTTTTTAATGACCCAAAACATTGTCAGTGCACAGTCACACTGTGTCGTTGTTATTGTGCACTTATTGTGCTCATCCCGTATATCAGCGAAAAGTCGAATATCTATCTGACTGCTTTCTAGGTGAGGAAAGCAACGTAATAAGCATGTACTAACCACGCAAGCACACCGTTTCAATCTGGTGAAGATGACCGAACCAAGGAGAAAAAATATATATAAAGCCGACATGGACAATTGTACAGTCCAGGAAGATGGATTCTTTGCCAAAAATATCATGCCAAGCATACACTTTTCTCTGTGTCTTTTGAGGAGTCTACTCAATGCTGACTAACGTTGCAAACAAGAAGCCGATGCCGCCCGAAAACAGTTTTCCAGGGAAGGCCGCAACGTACAATAAACTTCACGCTGATGCGTCCTTTAGGACACTCCGAAAGGAGATCGTGCACCCGTCAGCTCTGTTAGCCACCCACTTCTACAGAGTAGAACGGGGCCATGTTTTTTTCATGCTTTTTTTTTTAATTTATATTTGCGTGTAAAACCTCAATACCTTAAACATGGCTTAGAGTACTTGTTAACCTCGATGAAGCGAACATATTTCATGAAGTGATCATGAAATGGGCCACTGTTCAGACTTTTTCTGCAATGTTGAGCATATCATATATCTTCTTTGTTTCTTATAAGTATGAACCGCGGCAAAGAAATATGAGCAGGACACAGGAAATTGTCTTGAAGCAACATTTTTCATGTGAAGAAATGTACGCCTTTTGTATGTGTGTGTGTGTGTGTTTGTGTGTGTGTGTGTGTGTGTGTGTGTGTGTGTGTGTGTGTGTGTGTGTGTGTGTGTGTGTGTGTGTGTGTGTGTGTGTGTGTGTGTGTGTGTGTGTGTGTGTGTGTGTGTGTGTGTGTGTGTGTGTGTGTGTGTGTGTGTGTGTGTGTGTGTGTGTGTGTGTGTGTGTGTGTGTGTGCGTGTGTGTGTGCGTGCGCGCGCGCGCATGGGTATTGTTTCCTTGTTTTCTTTCTCTCCCTGTTATCACCACTCTGTACCGAGGTAATCAACAATTTGCCTCGTAGTAATCCCCACCGTTGTACCATTTGATGACCACTTTATTTTTGCTCATAATTTGTTTTCTATGTGTAGCTTTAAGGATTGATGTATTGCTTTCTGTATTACGCCTCTAGCGCACTCCGGAGGGTAGAGACCACCGTCAGGCAATAAAAGCCTTTAGCCTCTGTCTTCTCAGGCAATACCCGAAATAAAATTGAATTGTATTGAATTGAATTGAATTTAATTGTTTGCACAGGATCGTCCACATCTAAGGTGAATATCTCATTAGACATATATCCTAATACATAATTTGGAAAATTATTATCGTGGTTGTTGCCAGCATGATTAGAAGTAATATAACGGGCATTTCATTCTTGTTAGGTGTTCACCTTTGATGTGGTCGACCCTGTACAGGCTTACTGGAATAAACAAGAGTCGTAAGCGCTACAGAAGGGAGACGAGACACAAAATGGCGCACTTATCTGTCTCGTCTCCTTCCTCTTGTGTTGACTACGCATCTCGCGCGCTCCAGTAAACTTCGAAAAGAAAATGGCTCGGACGCGTTCTTGCATATTTTATATCGTCCTTGTCGGCAAATTCCTCGAAGCTTGCTTTTGTTTCTCCCAAGCAATATTCTTTTCAAAGACACGACACCAATAAGGCGACGTTGTACGTAGGCTTATTTCACTGTCACGGCATAAACGCGAGCAAGCTGGTTCGCCGCGTTCGAGTATACGTAGGTTACAGTCAAGCCTGCCATGATAAATGACTGCGGCGCGTCGCATAAGCATGAAAAATTCGATGCTGTGGATGACATCCTCCTTGCCTCGTTCTCATTCTTCCTTCCTTTCTTCTTTGAACTGCACCTAGCTTGCGTTGTGAGGAAAGTCAGCTAAAAAGAGGAGGCGTTATCACTATTGCTAAATGTAATTTAAAATTTAATCTGGCGTGCTTTCTTGATTTTTTTTTTCTGTGTGTACTTTTTTACGTGTCGGGTGCACTCAGGCCCGCATTCACCCATTTATTCATTTATTTAGTGCTTACTTCAGCTTTAGAAGCCAGAGACAGCTTGAACTCATGAACAAAACCAAGCGGTGTGACAATATCGTCGCATTTGAATACTTGCTTTGAAAGAAAACACCAACAAGAAGAATGCTGAGACACGCGTCCATAATTTTCACATCTATTACAGGCTGATCGCAATACTTTGCGCCGATTTCGCCACCACATAATCCTTCAAATTTTCGACAAACTAGACGTCTCCTGCTTTGCGAGCGTTAATGCATATTTCTTGCTCTTCTCCATCTCGCTCCGAACGGGAAACAATATTTTGCCTGACGTCGTTCGCCTAATGTGTTGCATTAAGATGAGCGACTTCGTTGAGAAGCTTGTGAAGCACCGGCTGGCAGTGACAGCAAGTTCACGAGACAAACGACGCGATTAGATGGCGTTAGGTTGTCATGAACACTGCGACTTCGGTAGTTCTTCTTCGTTTGTTTCTTGTTATGCTCGTTGGGCTTTAGTGTACCATATATGTTGTTTGTGCAAACTTTAGCCTATCTTGTTCTTGTTGAATTTTATTTCTGTCTTGTCATCCTCATATCCTATTCCGTGAAACTCTCATACTTCTACTTGTATGTACAACGAGTTAAAATTCAGGCTCACAAAATGGTATTTTCATTTCGTTTCTCATTTTGCCGTTAGAGTTCCTTTCTTTATATTGTGAAGTTGCTCATGCTGCACTAAACATTTAACGCGAATCCTACTGTCACTCTTTGTATGCTACGCTCATTACTTGATGTGATCCCAACTGAAACTCTTACAGTATTACTCAAGCGTGGTGTAATTATAAATTTGTGTGCACATTCATGCTGTAAAAGTCGTACGCTGCCAATGAAAGGGTCTTCAGTGACCCTGTCAAGCTGCATAGAGCAGTTTCTAGGCCTGAAGACGATCCAGAATTTTCAGGTGAAATAAACTTGCAATTGATTGATTGATTGATTGATTGATTGATTGATTGATTGATTGATTGATTGATTGATTGATTGATTGATTGCAGTTGACTCCTGATAGACAGTTTGTTTTCTGACGCCCACGCTGAAGTATTTCACTTCATAGTGGAAGTTTTCGTGTGGTGGCTGTGATGATGTTCTAGCAGGCGATGCTAGCCTTCAACTGTTCGCAACTCGCGCGCGTTGATAGCCAGGGTGTGTCACTGGGCGTTCATCAGCCTCATGTCTCGCACAGGGGCAATCAGCAGTCGGTGAAATTTCTTGATTGCAGCGAGTCCTTCAAGGAGCTCGCGTGCTTAAAGCCACTCGTTTACTGTGGGCCATAGCCCGGAGGAGGGGGGAGGGTTGTTTCGGGGTTTCAACCCAACCCCTTTAGAGAGAGAGAGAGAAGAAATATAGGAAAGGTAGGGAGGTTAACTAGACTATGTCCAGTTTGCTACCCTACACATGGGGAGGGGGGATAAGAAAGTAAAAGAGAGAAGGAAAGAGAGAGAAAGAGGGACACATTGCACACCACACACACAGTGCAGGGTTTCACAGGCGGTCACTCAGTGATGTTGCCTTCAAGTACTGCAGGAGGGCTCGTCTGGCTTTCTGCGCTGATGCATTGTGAGACCATGCTCCCAAGATCTTTTCTTGAGTGAAGGGCCAATCGTCGAGTCTCCTTATGACAGGCACCCTGGAGAGTCCAACATCTTGAATTTTAGATGTGAAGCATCTTATGGTGAAGCTTAATCCGGTGGTGGTGGTGGTGGTGGTGTGCCGCGTGCCCACCCTTACTGCGCATGCGCAAACCCTTTAAAAAATAAAAATAAAAAACCTCCTCTCCCCCTCTCTCTCCTCTAGGCATCCCTCCCCGCGGCAACCACACCCTCACTGCGCATGCACCTCCCCTCCTCTCTCTCCTCTAGGCATCCCTGCCCGCGGCGTTCACACTCCCCACTGCGCATGCGTGTCACCCCCCTCTTTCTCCTCTCCTACGCTCCCCCCCTCTCTCGCCTCGCGACGCCGACGCAGGCAGCGTCTGCTAGCGAGTTTCTTGGTTGAAAAAACCGACTGCTCGCGCTGCACAACCGTTCACTGGCCACCCCGTATATATGGCAATTGATCTTGACCTTCAAGGTGGTGCCGGTGGGAGATTTCTCCTGTGCGTTGTTGAACAATAAAAATTCGCAGCGTGCGCGTTAACTAAAAGCGGAGTGCGGGTCTATGTGTCCAGTCGGAGTCCTCTGTCTCTCATTGCCCATTAGCAGCGATTGGCATATTCCAGTAGGAAACACTGCTCCATCACTGCCTGCTTTGCGCCTCCCCAGTTTTCTCTCCTGCGCAACGCTGCGATGAGCGTCAGCGTCAACGCCGCCGCCAGTGTAAGCGTTAGCGCCCGCTGCTTCACATCTACACATGGTTCCCTTTAGCGGGAGATGGTGTAATTTTTTACACTTTGTATGTACTGCGGCGCTCAATATGAGTTGTAATGTGGTAGTCATGGTATTAGAAGCACCAAACCTATACTGAAGCACCGGCAAAAATGAAATTGGTTTTCGAAAATAACAGTCAAGATACTGTTTACGTCACTGACTGTTTTCTACATCGGCGAAACCCTACAGTGTTGGCCACACATTTACCATAGGCAGCATGTTGCAGCTCATACTGGGCGCGACTGTATGGCTCAAGCGAGCGCTTACACCACCTTCAAAAGCCACCGTAAGTCTACGGCGCCGACCGTTACCTTCAACAGATGACGCGCGGTGAGAAAGCAGTCATCACAAGACGCCGAAGGCGCACTTCCCTCACCCTGGCCGACGTCGCCTTGAGATTACAGGAACTTTACATGAGATCTCTGTGTGGCGCCCTCTCGCGTGTGACGTCAGCAAGGGGATTCGGGTGACGCTCAGCGCGCGTGCGCTCGCTGCGTGAAGGCTGTTCAACACTGCCGGCTAGTCTGTTCTGCTCGAGGTATTGAAAACATTTGTAGGCTAGTTCATAAAACAATTTGCACCGAATGTTCAAGCAAAATACCCCTCAATATCTAGCGGAGTTGCCGTCATGAGCACGTTCAGTGTCGATTGCCGCTGGTGTCGTCTTCTAGCCATCAATGGGTACATCTGAATGTATGGCATAGACTTCTTGTCATGACTGTTCTGCGGCTGTTGCCCGCTCATAGAGAACGCGAAACATGGCAGCAATCAGAAGAAAAAGTCATTGAAGTTTGCTCTACCAAGCTGAACCTCAGTATAGGTTCCACAGATATCGAGCGGGCTCACAGAATCGGTAGATACAACGTTTATAGAAATAGACCAATTATCTTTAAAGACATGTCAGTGCACGAAAAGTAAATCCGCATTCTACTGCCCTCATAACAACTTGCTCTCGTCCAAGATGCAAGAGTTGCAAACACCTTCAAGATGACATTATAGTTAAAATCACCGCAAGCGATTACGTCTATGATATAAAATCTTGTTTTACCTGCACTCGTTCAAACGTTATCTACATGATCGAATGTTCATAGCGTCACAAATGGTACATTGGCGAAACGGGACAGCCTGTTAATGTTAGATTAAAAGGGCATCGCGCCTTCACGGCAAAGAAATTACTGAAGGCCATGGCACATAATGTAAGGGGTCACAATAACTTCGACGATTTCAAACTTTACATACTTCAAACTTCCGGTCCCAAAGACACAGAAAGTATATTCATACCTTATTCACCAGTTCAGTACACTCCAATCAGCACGTATAAACTTTTCTAAGGGGGGCTCTTGAATCCATCTGATATGGTACATACACACCAAAAACCAATGAGAGCTAAGTATTTTTATCCCACAATTGTTATATGGTGCTTCCTCTGACGCGGACGGTCTGGAGTCGTGCGCTCGCCGAGCGAGCGCGCACCTCCAGACCGGCCGTGTCTTTATCCTATCTATTAATGAGATCAATTATATGGACACTCTCGGCTGGTTTTCGCCGTCGGCGTCGCCGTCGCCGTCATGTCCCGTATATGTATATGTATCTATATATTTATAAAATCCTCAAAGAAAAATAATTCAGAAAAATGTTTCCGACGCGCGGCATCGAACCAGGGACCTCTCGCTCTACAACGCGCGGCGCTAACCGCTCAGCCACGAAGGCGAACGTCCTTCAACGCTCAAACGGCGAGCTATTTATACGCAGCGAATTTTCAGCGTGTTTTCAGCATTACCAGCGAGATGGCACAAAGGCCGCGCTCAGCGGGGCTTGGCTGGGCGGGGCTTACCCGTTCGTCGCGACGCGCGCTCTCAGGCGCTCCTAGCTCTCCGCCGCGCACTTTACCCGCAGGGGAAGGGGGGGGGGGGTAGATGCCTGTGCGTGCGCGTGCTTATCTCGCGATGGCAGAGAATGGGGCTCTCGCCGGAACGATAGCGTTGTAGTTACCGGGCACGCGAAGGTCACATCGCTCGCTGCAGTCCCCCCTATTTGCGAAAAGAGCACGCTTTTCAAACACAGCGAAGTAACAACTGTGACACTTGTTAGTTCGCGCTCGTCTGTACCTGTGAATACGTTTCGTGCGTCGTTTTTGTTTGAGCAGCGCGTTAAGTGTCGAGCTGTGAATGTTTTAGTTCACTCTCGTCCTGTGCGTGTTGTCTTCGTGCATCATGTGTGCGTGAGCAGCGCGCTGCACGTTTAGACCTGCTTGCCATTCGTCGCTTGGCATTCCAATTTGTTGCTATCGCATTCATTGCTTCGCCTTGTGGCGAAACTGTGACTTTTTATTCACGGATTAGCTCTTCCCCTCGACTCACACAATTCGTCACGGTGGCTTCTCCCCCCTCCCTCAACCGCACCCCCCGCTTCCGTAGTTGCCGTCTCCTCTTCCTTTGTTTGGATTGGAGGAAGCATACGAAGCATACAGGCTACACACTTGCGCTGAGGATATCAGTTCCAGCCTTGAAGAAGACAAGTCTACTTGTCAAAACGTGGGCTTCCATCTCCATCTTCCCCTTCTTGTCGGTTTTTTTTTTTGTCTACGGAAGAGATTGTAGCAAGCGTCTTACCTTCGGAAGGAGAAGAGGAGGAGGAAGAAGTAACCCTCGTAGAGGAAGCACCAAGAATATCAGCTGAAGAAACACTCACGTACTTGGAAAAACAAAATTGAAGTCCTTCGCTGCCCAGCAGTGTTGTGCCGGAAAAGGTTTAAGAGAGTTTCGGCCCAGTGACTCAATTCACGGCCACCGCAGTCCTAAGTCCACAAGTGCAGCAAAATATTACTACATTTTTCAAGGCATGCTAAATAAGCAGGAATTCACATCCAAATTTGCAGAATTGTGAATAGAAGGGTTCAAATATCGTTTCAACAATTGAAGTTTCCCTTAGCTCCCGATAACAAGTTGCAACATAGCAGTTTCAGTTCAGCGAACTTTCAGTTTAACGAACTTTTCCCGCATGTTTGGAAAAGGTTCATTTCAGCGTAGGACGCTACAAACATTTGGGTGCAGTGTCCATACAACAAGGACAGTGACACAAGCAAATAGCTATGCACTACGTACATGAAACATTTTTACACAAACGTCCAAGTCCACAGGATGTCCCTAACACATGCTGCTAGGAACTAACATCTACGCATTTATCACAGACATATTTTCACACAATATACATGACCTGGCGAAAATGCAAGCATATGTGTACAACACATGTTATGGTGCGTGTAGTTTATACAATTGTACAGTGTTGGCATGAAATGCATATACACCATTTTCTGAAGACGCTCATGCGCCGCCATCTTGAACTGATAACGTTGCACTTTTGTAACCGAATCAAATAAACAAACTGTGCTACGGTGAACTCGGACGCACGAAAATGCTTGGGCTGGTACATTCAACGTTTAGTGACCATGATCATTTCATATTACGACATAGAACACCGGCAAAATTATCGCTTATCATTCCAATATGGCGGCGCCCAGGAGTCGAAAATAAAATCGTGTATACGTATGCGAGAACCCACACGCATACGCGCCTCAATACATTGCGGGAGCGTGGTGAAAGGAATGACTCGAGGGAACTCTCACTCTCATTTCTCGTATTTGATTTTTGCAAGCATGTGTGTCGCGATTAGCGTGCGGAAGGCGTGAAAGTCTGGCCTTTCTTATGTGAACATGTTTCTTGATTAAAACTAAAATAGTCAGCGAGGTCTTTGTCCTCGTCTTCGTCGCGCTGTAAGAAAATGAAGGGACCCTCATTAATGCTGAAAACGCCAACGACAAACCTTATCGTCTTGTCAAGGACTTACGCTTTTTGTGTTTGTGTGTGTTACAATGTATACCAGTCAAGTACACTTTACAAAAGCCCGGAAATCATAGCGCACGCGCAGCCCATCTTTTTTTGTTGCGACACTTGGAAAAGGAATGGAAATTGGGATTTAAACTCCTTCCGGGTGCAGTGTTCAGATGTGGACAGAACAGGTGTGGTCGGGTGAAGGGATTCGTTAGCGATGAAGTACTATAGGGCTGCCCATTTCTAGCAACCACGTCTACGAGTTCATCCTTTTCATTTTTTCGCACCCTCATTTTGTCCGTCCTTGAGATCCACTAGTTTTTTTTTTCTTTTGTTTTTTTTTTTGTCTTTAATTGCGACATAGACTTGCCCGTAAAGCAAGATATTTTGTGTGTACATGTATGTTAGATGTGCGCCGTTAGGCCGGTGTTTTGTACGAATTTTTAAGCAAGGACGCTCACTCGACAATCCGGACGCGCGCGCATATGACTGCAAAAACGTGAAATTCGGGGCGTAAGTGCTAAAAGGTATACTTGTAGTGTCTTACCTGGTCATAAAGTGATTTTACGAGGTTTCGAAAGAGTTGCCATGGCGTGGAAGCACTTGAAGGATTTTGCGTGTCCGCCTTTTTTTGCAGGAAAGCTGTTTGCCTTTAGCCTATGCATTCTCGCGGAGGAGTATTCTTGGAGGCTGGCATCCGTATGTAGACAATAAATTGTTGACATAAATTGAGACGGGGCAGCTAGAGGACTACGCTGACGTGGCGGCGCTCGCCCCGGCTTTGTTGAGTGGCGCGACTGCAGTATAATAATTATTCTTGGGGTCAAGTGCTGGGCACATGGTGCGAATTCGGATGCGATTTGCCGTACGGCTGTTCGTGCCAACAGCCGCATCCGACAGACGTCTAAAAGGTTCCAACAGCATGCGGAGACGATTCGCACGCCGCACGGGCATCCGACTCGCTGGCGGCCGCAGCCAATGGCAGCGCGGGAGACGTCAAGCCACGGATGCGCCCGTGTCCCCGTGTCGCTGATTCGCCGCTCCGATGGCCCCATCGTTACATTGCCCCCGTCGATCACCCTGGTATCAAAAACATTGAAAAAACTGATTCTTACGTGAAATAACTCATGATTGAATAAGGTGATGCCTGCAGTGCGCCATTTCTGCAACGCGACGTCCGTTTCCGAACCACCAACGAGATATTGATCCATGATGGAAGGCCGTTTCACAAGTAAACTTTGGCACCGGCCGTCTCGGCGAACCGGCTTGCTTCGTTCCCACCCTTGCTCTTCACATCGAAGCCGTCGATAACACGAATTGCGCGTGTAAACGCGTCATGTAAGAGTACAAGTTTTTACCGTGTTGGCAAAAATAAGCGCTCGACAATGAGCTCGCGTTCGAACGCGAGCGGCGCTACTGAGAGCGTCGGCCTAGCTAGGCCTACGCTCGTAGTCGCGGTGAATGTGGGCTGTTGCGATGGTTGTAGCTCGCGAAGGCGTGGCTTTGTTGGCAATGTTCTTAGAGCATGAAGCATGACTGTGTGAGGTTGTTTGTTGTGTACTTAATGAAGAGGATGCGATGTTTTCCGAGCTTGCAAGCTGAGGTGCCGTATGTGGGCGGAGCCTGCGCGCTGATTGCTCGTTCGCCCCATGTGTCGTGAATCGTCGTACGCCTCATGCGGCGTCGCACGTCGGATGGATGCCGAATCGCACCACGTGTCCAGCGCTCTATACCTCTCAAAACTACGATATGAGAGACGCCGTACCGGAGGGCTTTAGAAATTACGACCAACGTGGGTTCTTTAACATGCGCTTAAATCTAAGCACACTGGCCTGTAGCCTTTTGCCTGTGACCTCCGCGGTCGGGATTCGATCCCGCGACCTTCGGATCGCGGGACTGAAAGCGTTTCTCTTTTTACTTGGCTAATAGTATCAATTCAAAAAAATTTCAAAAATAAATTCTGGCATTCGGTGGGTAAAAGTCGGCCTCTAAAAGTTCTTGTTAAAACAAAGCCCATGTCTGTCTGGGGTACACACGTACGAGACACGGGCACGATGTGTAGTCGAGTCAGTTGCTCGTCACAAATGTCGACATAGTCTTGTGTAACGACGGAGAGACTGCAAAAACAAAAGGCAGAGAAGCTTACCGTCATCACCTGCAGTTTGTTGCCCTTAACATTGGCGACGAGATACAGTTAAATGACGAGAGGGCGGGAACACGCAAAAGCTGGGGCCGTCATAGTTCACTCCATTGAAAAGAAAGTACAAATCTATCACTTTCCCACTGACGGTCTAGACGTGGTATATGAAATGTCTAGACAATGACTTATCAAAAGTGGGTGGCGTTTCACAGATTGTTTTGCGAGAAAACGGCGTGAACTGCAGACAGCTTGAGAAGAGAGAGGGAAAGAGAATTTATTTCAAGAATAATAGAATGACTAGAATGAGCGGCCAACGTTCTAGCCTGCTACTTTGTACTACTCGACACAGTGCGTATGATGAATGGAGGCGCGCAGACGCTGTGTGGGAGGATAAGGTCACGTCACAAGAACGAACACTAGGACAAAAGAAAGTTCAGTATTTTGTTCATGAAGAAAAAAAATATACATTCCGGAAAGGACGTTCAGACGAGACACACAAGAATTCATACACTTCCACGTCCTTGCTGCGGCCACTACTTCAAACTAAACTTTAGAAAAAAAAATATCGACGGAGAGACGGATGTGGAGTATTTCCCTGCGTGATAAGCACTCGCAGTCGCCATGTCGACACGTTGCAGTAAGTAAAAAGTTGCGATATCAGGTTCTCCAGTACGCCGAGCTTGCGACATAAGCTTCTCCAGCATGCCAAACTTGCGAAACTTTGTAGACTGTGTAAAAGTTGTGCCTACACACTTTCCATACTCAATCTAAGCTGTTTTTTTTAGAGAGGCAGTAAGAGAGAGAGAGAAGGAATATAGGAAAGGTAGGGAGGTTAACGTTACTGCTTCCGGTATGCTACCCTCCACAGGAGGAGGGGATTACGAGAGTAAACGAGAGAGAGAACGAGAGACATTTCAGAGCTCACACGAAGTGCAGCGTATCACAAGCGGTCACTCAATGCTGTTGCCTTCAAGTACTGCAGGAGGGCTCGTGTGGCTTTCTGGAGTGATGTGCTGTGAGACCAGGCTCCCATGATCTTTCCTTCAGTAAAGGGCTGATCATCGAGTCTCCTCTATTGGTGCAACGAAGAGTCCGGTGATGTTGTTGCTGTTGGGGACAGCGGCGCAAGAGATGACAGTCTCTACACCGATGCAATTATCGCACATCGATGAATTTTCCATACCAGTGCGATAGCCGAACGAGTTTGTGCACGCTAGACCGACCCACAACCGACACAGCCTTGTAGCGTCACGTCGAGAAATCTTCGACGGCATTTGTAGCTGTAGCAATGAATAAAGGCTGTGAGGTCGACGATTGGAGTTTAGCGGAGAATTCCAATGTGCAAGCATGTTATTGTGCGTGATGTGACGAAGTTCTGATACGCAAGAAGCCAATTGATGAGCTAGCGTTGAGAAGGAAAGTACAGGAATTCATAGTCTCGCTTCAGGAATAGATACGCGGCTCTAACCGAGGAAACCGACCTTAGCGTTGATGCGATGAATGATAATGAGGAGTGTGCAATGGAAGTCGAGGGTACAGTCATTAGACAGGACACTGGCAAGCTCACCCAGGAGACGAAAAACCCATTTAAGAAACGTCAAACCATGAAAGCCTCAAATGCAACAGGTAAAATAGAGCTGGGGGGAGATTTCGAAGTTAATCGATAGGCGTAAGGTAGCCGACATAAGAAGGTATAACATGGAGAGAATTGAGCATGTTCTAAAGAACGGACCAACGCCTCCTCTATTTTATCAATGCCAGCCAGATGTGCCCGTTCCAGCTGTTCACCACCCTCTCCTCTAACCCTTTCCTACTCTCGCGCATCGCCTAGCCTTCGCGTGTGCTTTACGTTCATGGGGAGAGCACCCATCATGTAGTGCCTCACAACGGAAATCAGAAGTAGTAAATTTTCTTCAGTTGTGTACAGATCCGTGGGGCGGCGTCTTGCATCCCTCGTGTTCACTATGTTGGTGGTCACGCCGGCTCTGTAAGAGACAAGGTGTTTTGAGATAGCGCGTTTCCGTTCGTGGCGCTGTGCGGGCAACCAATGGGGAAGCGTCACTGCGACGGTGCTGCATGCGCTGACTTTAACAGCGCTGTGCGGCGGTGGTGGCATTGCTTCGAGCCACTAAGAAGGAGCGCGAAGGAACAAATGTGACAGACGCATGATATTGAAGAGGGAAACACGTTTATCGCATCTCCGCGAGAAAACGCTCGGACGCACGTGTGACGCAAGCAGCGCTACCCATCATGTCACGTCGCATCACGATCACTCACTGAACTAAGGCGGACCGACGGCTCCCATTGAGGAGCGAGCGTTTACACTGGCATTGTAAATAGAGGAGGCGTTGAACGGACGAAGCCTTAAAGCTGTGAAGAGAAAACTGGGCATAGGCGAAAACCAAATGTATGCACTGAGGGATGAGGAAAGGAATGTCACTACCAATAGAGATAGGATAGTTGAAGTAGCGGAGGAGTTCTACAGAGATATGTACAGCAGCCGAGACAATCAGGATGATAACGTAAAAGGTAGTAGTAGCCCAGAGGAATCGGACATCCCACCAGTAACGGCAAGGGAAGTAAAGAAAGCCCTAGAGAGACTGCAAACAGGCAAAGCCGCTGGTGAGAGTCAGGTAACATGAGATCTGTTGAAAGATGGTGGACGTATTGTATTAGAGAAGCTGGCCACCCTGTATACGAAGTGTCTCTTGACGGGGAAGGTACCAGAATCTTGGAAGAATGCCAACATCGTCTTAATCCATAAGAAAGGGGACGTCAAGGACTCACCGGCCGATCAGCTTACTGTCTGTTGTTTACAAGCTATTTGCAAATATAATAGCTAATAAAATTAAGACGACATTGACGTTCAATTAACCAAAGGACCATGCAGGATTTCGTACAGGCTACTCAAGAATATACCATATTCATACTATGAATTAGGTGATAGAGAAATGCGCGGAACGCAACCAACCCCTGTACATAGCCGTCATAGATTACGAGATGGCATTTGATTCGGTCGAGATATTAGCAGTCATGCAGGCACTGCGGAATCAGGGCGTCGGCAAAACTTGTATAAACATACTGGAATAAATCTACAGCGGATCCACAGCGACCATTGCCCTCCATAAAAAATGCAACAGAATCCCAATAAAGAAGGGAGTAAGGCAGGGAGACACGATCTCCTAAATGCTATTCACCGCGTGCTTACAGGAGGTTTTCAGGGCCCTAGATTGGGAAGAGTTAGGGATAAGATTTAATGGCGAGTATCTTAGTAACCTGTCATTAGTTGATTACATTGCATTGATGAGTAACAATGGGCACGAATTACAAATCATGATTAGCGAGTTGGACAAGGAAAGCACAAGAGTAGGTCTGAAAATAAATATGCATGTAAAACTAAAGTCACGTGCAACTATCTCGGGAGAGAACAGCGCTTTGCGATAGGTTGCGAGCCACTTGAAGTTGTAAAGGATTAGCCTACGTCTACTTAGGACAGGTAGTAACCCCGGAACCGAACCATGAGAGTGAAATAACTAGAAGAATAAGGATGGGGTGGAGCATATTCGGCAAGCATTCTCAAATCATGAATGATAGTTTACCACTATCTCTGAACAGGAAGGTATATAACAGGTGCATCTTACCGGTACTTACCTACGGAGCAGAAATCTCGAGGCTTCAACTTAAACTGAGGACGATGCAGTGAGCAATAGAAAGGAAAATGATAAGTGTAACCTTAAGAGACAGGAAGAGAGCAGAGTGGGTCAGGGAACAAACTGGGGTTAAGGATATCAGTTGAAATCAAGAAGAAGAAATGGACATAGACCGGGCACGTAGTGCGTAGGCAGGATAACCGCTGGTCATTAAGGGTGACTGACTGGATTCCAAGAGATGGCAAACGCGTGAGGGGGGAGACAGAAAGTTAGGTGGGCCGATGAGATGAAGAAGCTTGCGGGTACAACGTGGCAGCAGCAAGCACACGACCGGGTTGATTGGCGGAACATGGAAGAGGCCTTTGCCCTGCGGTGGGCGTAGTCAGGCCGATAGTGATGACGAAGTTCCCTTGCAGCTTCTACTCTGACAAGGCGGTAAAACTGGAGTGAAGTCGTGCACGTATTCACACCACGAACGTGTAGCGCAGGAACAAACTGAAAAAGAAGGCACCTATTTCAAGTGAAAATAAACGAGAAAGACAAAGCTTGAATGCAATAACGTTAGTGTGCTGCTTAAAAGTCTAACAACAAGTATAGGAAAAGTGCCTGTCATTGAGGAATTGCTAGTGTCAGTTGTAACCAGCACACTAACAGCCCAGGTGGCATATATACTGCACTATTATATTCGTCTATTGACGCATGACATCTCATTCCTATCACATAACATGCATGTTACGCATACCATGGTGGAGCACTGTTATGTCACCTTATGATATGTTAGGAAATGATACTGCACACCTTTATCGCCGAAAAACAAAACAATTAACTCGTGCCACATTGTCACGTCGTGACGACAGTGACAAAAACAAGAAAGACAACAAAAACTACAAGCACTGTCGAATGAGGAGTCATCTACAGAACTTTATGGTGCACGCTCATGCCCACATAACTCATCAATGCTCAGAACGAATCAATAGTGGCGAGCGCATTCGTCGGCAGTCAATATTTGATGCAGAGGTCAAGCGGCCCACTATCACGTCAGCCGGGCAATTGCACTCTGCCCTTAGACTATACTATTTCTTTATACGCCACATATTGTATATGTACGTAGTGGCTTTGATTATTTTCCTGTTAGCTTAGTATTTTATTCATTCTAGTTTTCCTGGTTTTGGTGTTTTTCGTCTATGCTACTGTCATGTTGATGGGATAGCCGGCTCTAATTCAGCCTACTTTCCATGTTTTGTTTTTTTTTTCATAATCTAAAAAAAATAATAAGGAATCCTTTGCGGCAGAATCGGTGTAGAATTTATAGATACCGAATAGACACGTATTGCAGCCGATCAGGCGACAATTTGGTGCCAACAACAATATGAGAAAAGCTCACAGTAAAATATTTACGCGAAAGAAGTGAGGATGCACCTTTCTTTTCGTATTAGGACTGCGAATTGGACTAGTTGATTATTGTTCTTGGTAATGACTATAACGCAACGCAAACACAGAGACAAAAGAGAGATGGAGAGATATTATTTATTAATAGTACAAAAAAGTGCTGCTATGCAGGTGGTGCCCTTCTTTTACGGCTCCACTGGCTATAGCGGCTCGCCGGGCCTGGCCCAGAGTGGCCATTTGGCTTCCTACGATATGACAGCTGTTTCCTAACTGAAATTTTAATGGCACGTGTTCTCAATACACCGAAATACAAAAAATAAATAAATCAAGGCAGGAAAGAACCGTGCGGAAGGCCGTTACGAGCAGCTACGTGCTGACAGTGCCCCACGATTGACGTTGCCTTTTGTGCGATACTACCTTAGTGCAATTTTTCTAGTGTACGATAGCTTTGCACCGTTTTTGTTTTTTCGTGTGTATTGGGCATAGATCTAATTAAAATTTCAGTGGAGAGACAGCGCTCGCCTCGTCCGCTTCTTTTTATGTCTGTGTTTGAGTTGTGTTACACTCAAACACAGGCACTCTTAACTATCGATACACCTTTTTGCGCGTTTGATTTGCAATGATAGCTCACGACCACCTGGGCGACCCCTTACAGCAGGAGGGAAGGGGGGAACGGGGGTGGGGTTTGTAGAGGGCTACCAAGTGGTGTGTGCAAACGGTGTCAAATGAAACACGAACAGCGAAGCTCGGGCTGCAAGCATTACAGAGGTGCAGTGTGCGCCCTCCAGTCATCACCATAGACAGGTCCGCTCCGCAAATCCGGTCTGGCGGCACTGCGCGATTCCCCTACAATCCAATATTTTCGCTTCTGTTCTAGTTCTGATATTCGAAACGAAGGCAACAAAAATAAACTGAGAAAATAATATTGAAACGACCAAAAGCGGTTGGAACGCCCTCGCCGACCCCTATCAACATATCAGAAGTAGAACGCAAGCAAAAATGTTGCATTATGGGGGGGATCGCGCAGGGTGCCCAAACCGGATGTGCGCATCTGTCAAAGGTGATGACTGGAAGAAGCGCACTACCCCGTTGCTAATGCTTGGGCCAGACGCTCCGCTGTTCGCGTTTCATTTGACGCCGATAGTGAGCTTCTTCGATTTACCAAGTCCCGGACCAGCTGCCGGCGGCCCGCGGACGCCTCGGCTCATAGATAGCTACGTCACATTCAGCCATTGTCACGTGATCCAAAAGTCCCGAGTGGACTCGGGCCGTCTGCGCGCTATGTGCGCTCTTGATGCTGGCCGCGTCCGCTACGCCGTCTGCTCAGTCCATGGTTGCGACAGCGGCCACCACGCCGACCCAATACCGACCTCAGCAGCAGTTAGATAGTGAATTATACCCATTTCCGTTGTGACACACCTTACTGTAAGTGAACTACTCGATCGCGCGCGCATCGAAGACGCGCGTGGCCGTTCCACCGCTATTTCTCCTGGCGAGCATCGCGTGTGTTTGCCTGACCTTCGGGAATACGTACATGCTCGACGCTGTTCAGAACGCCGACGACTAGAACTGAGTGCGAAAACAATGCGAAATCCCGAAACACGCGAGAAGCGGACAGAAAAACATAGAGAGAGCAAGAGCGCGTCGAAAATTTCCCGTGTCTAACTTAAGATGGCCGCACGCGTGAGGCACAGCCATGCGCACCGCGCCGTCGTCTGCCAGCTGCCAGCAAGAAATCGTTCGGACAGTCCCGGGCCGTCCGCAGGCCGCCAGGCACGCGAAAAACGAACATGCATCCGAGCGGTCCCGGACCAGTGGGCGGAGCTTCCGGTTGGTCCCCGAGAAAAACGAATGCGGCGCCGGCGTCCGGGGCCGTCCGGAGCCGTCCGGGACGTGTAAATCGAAGAAGCTCAGTAAATTGCAACGCATGACGCTACGATGAAGGGGAAGACCATCGACTCAAGAGCCGGAGGTGATTATTGGCGCTCGTCCACCAGCGCTCGACAGCTCCGTCTAATCAACGAGCGAGGCAAACACATTCCACTTAGCCCACGATCAGACATCACCCCCCCTTCACCACCGCATTCTTTTGCGAAGCACCACATGAGAGAACGAATAACAACCGTCATCGTGCTGTGATGATCAGAAAACCGCATGGAAGCTTTGTTTTTACATTCCAATACGAGGCAATTAACGATGGGACTGTGCACAAATTACTGATGTCGATTATTAAGGTGAAATTTTAAGATGCCACATCGAAGGATAAAAGTGAGCGTTGGCAGCATCCGCGTCAACACGAGTGATAAAAAAAAATCATCATGTAATGACGTCACTATAAGACGTCATAATGACGCCACAGGTCGCCAGAATTGGTGACGTCATCATGGCGCCGCAGTGAAGTCACGTAACGTGTTGTCACATAGTCGCTTGGTCACAGGTTGACCGATCTCGGAGGCACTGCAAAGACACGTGAGATGCAGAGAGCTTCCGATGTCTCTGATCCCGGAGGTCGTGCAAAACTACGTTAGGTGCAGAAAGCTGCTTTCGTTATGGGAGTAGGTTGAGATCGATGCAATTAACTTGGAAGAACAAGATAATGGCTTTCACTTTCAAGTCGTCTTAGGCGAATACGTATGGGAATGTGTGACTTTAGTTTTGTGCATGTTTCAAGCGTTTGCCATCTCTTGGAATCCAGTCAGTTACCCTTAATGACCAGCGGTTATCCTGCCGACGTGCTACGTGCCCGGCCCATATCCATTTCTTCTTCTTGATTTCAACTATGATATCCTTAACCCCCGTTTGTTCCCTGACCCCCTCTGCTCTCTTCCTGTCTCTTAAGGTTACACCTATCATTTTCCTTTCCATCGCTCGCTGCGTCGTCCTCAGTTTAAGTGAGGGGGGAGACGGAAAATTAGGTGGGTAGATGAGATTAAGAAGTTTGCAGGTATAACGTGGCAGCAGAAAGAAAGCACAGGACCGGGTTGATTGGCGAAACATGGCAGAGGCCTTGCCCTGCAGTGGGCGTAGACAGGCTGATGATGATGTTTCAAGCACCAAAAGAAAGTGTAAGCGCAAACAGCCCGACCTGAGTGCCAGGAAGAGTAATCAAATTGTTTTTGCGATAATGGAAGAGAATTATTTGCTCGCTGGCCCCGGAAAAGAGAGCAAAGCTAATGAACATTTCTCCTCGGGCTACTTTTTTTGTTTTCCAAGTGGTCAGCCCTAATTTTTCCCAGTCTTCATTAACTCTGTTTGTGCAATACCGCGAGACCGCAACGCAACGCGCGCAACTAGTGGCTGCCCACCTCGGCGCGCTGCCAAGCGCCCATATCTACGGCGCTCGCAAGGCAAGAAATGTTGTTTATGGTCAACGCTGTCCCATCCGTCATCTTTCTTTACGGGACCATTCTTAATGGTAATCTCTTTTTCGATGTTTGGCCCCCATACATCTCACTTAGTAGGGGCACTCTGCCGTTTTGCGCGGTTGAATAAAACGCATGATAAGAAAACGTCGCAGCTATCGCAAGCACTCTTCTGGGAAGCAACCCAGAAAATCGGTATTTACGATGCTTTCTGCTTGCCGCTCTTATGTGTTCCGGGGTTCCCAGATTTACTGGCGGCGTCTCACTCTGGGGCGTTCTTATTGTCTGATCAGCAGTTTGTTTCCTGCTATGGTCTTTTACCTTGAAATAAATCTCCCCATTTGGACCACGGTAAATACTGCAGTTGTATTGCACCTAGAAAGAGAGAGGGAGAAATCAAAATTGAGTGCATTATTGTGGTCTAGGCGGGGGCCTGGTGCGCTGTCAGGCATTCATGTTGCCTTTCCCACCACCCCCTCCCCATTCAACCACTGGGTAGGTGATGTATGTTTGCAATGACGAATAAACTTCAACTTCAAAATTCAGAAGCCTTTGCTTTACCGGGAAAAGGGGAGTAAGCGCTGCTTGGTGTGTGCTCGCCTGACGTACTAGTTTCTTTCTTTCTTTCTTGTGAGCTCCTCCGAGATCTGCGTGCCACCAGAGGTAAATGGTGTATATAAATAGCTCGCCGTTATCACGCCGAAACATGAATGGCGCTTGGTTGAGTGGTCTAACGCAGCGCGCGCGGAGCAAGGGTTCACTGGTTCGAATCCCCAGTCGGGTGCTTCAAAATTTTTTTCTTCTGAAATATTTTTCTTTGTGCCTTTTATTGCGATAGCAGTTATATGGACACTCTCGGCTGATTTGTGCTGTCGCCGTCGCCGTCATGCTCCGGATATATATATATATATATATATATATATATATATATATATATATATATAAGGTACAAAGGAAAAATTCCAAGGCACCCGACCGTGGATTCGAACCAGCGACCCCTCGCACTGCAGCGCGTTGCGTTAGACCACTCAGCCACTCCCCATGCATGCGCCGGCATAATAATGACAAGCTACTTATGCACACCATTTACCGCTGGTGTTATGTAGATCTCGGAGGACCTTCTGAAGCGTACGCCGGCTCCTCCCACGTCAGGCAGACGGCGTTCCTCGCGGTAAGCCTCTGCTGCTCCAAGGCCTGGATTCTTTTCTCTGCGCCGGTGTTTCGTTGCTGCTTCTCTCTGTCCAAGATCGGGATGAGCGTGTAGTTTCTGACATGTGTACTTAGCTTCATATTTAGTCGACCGGTGGTGAGTAGAGCACCATCACTTTGCACATATGTTTCAAGGAGTGGTGTTTCAAATAGATGACTTTACCGTAGAGATTCACGTTTGTGCCTCTGGTTTCGATTTAAAAAACTTTATCGCCTCGGTAAGTTTTGTCGGGGATTCTGACGCCGCTATAAGCCAAACATATTGTTTTAGGCAGTAAAGACGAACCTTTAACTCGTAATATGCATAATATGGACCGGTGGCGACTAGTGGGATTTACCCAATTTTTGTGGCGTATACCCGTTTATGCTAGACCGTGACGACGACATGACACGCCGACAAGCCGAGACGCTAAGCTGCTTCGTCCCCCAAAAAATGCTGCATACATAATTACTCGCCGACTGCTTCGCATGAAACGGATTCCCACAAGGTGTGGGATCTGCCGAATTCCTTCACCTTGCAGGTGTCTTGCTGGTTTTTCAGAGAATCAGTGCGATTCATACATTCTTGATTTTCAAAGTGCTTCCATTTAATGTTTGTTTGACATTGTGGAATTATTTTCATACTTAAGTTTACCATTCTCCATCGCATTCGGTCGGTAAATTTCTAGCGTTCATGTTTAGATTACCAACATTTTTATTTAACTGTCTGTAAGGCTAGCGAGTCTGCATCCTTTTCAGAAATCCAAGTCAGTATATTTTCTTGCCTTGACATATTTTCAAGTCAGTATATTTTCAAGTCAGTATATTTTCTTGCCGTGCCACCAAATTTGTGGCTTGCGCGTTCTTCGTTGCAAGCGTTTCTTATAGTTCTAGGAAGCATGATACATGCACCAATATTCACGTATTCTCGCTAAATAATTTAATATCGCCTTATTTATGCAGACAACTTTCGGTTTCGGTTTCTGGGCACCAAGTTGGGCAGTGACGTAGAAGTGTAGTAGGCTTGGTCACGTGACCATACAAGGCTCGCGCGAAGATGTGCAGCACTTCGCCAGGAAGCGATCGAAACTCGGCAAGTGATGTAGCAACCGATACTTTGCCGGTACGTACGTTCTGGAGGTAACGGAGGTCCCGAGGACACTCAAGTCACTACAGATATGGTGTGACGTCACTAGAACTTTCGTTGTCCTTCCCATAGAGCTACGTCAGTCTTGATGCGCTAGCGATGGGCATCAATCGGGAGAATGAGCATTTGGGTACACTTTGGAAGGGAATTAAAATAAATTCTAAACGTTTGCTGCGTCCGACCCTTCGTGTGGAGTGTCCTTGCATACAGAGGAAACCCACAACAGGCTTGTTATAGCCTCAAAATTTGATGGCACCACCCCTTTAATTATGCATGACGGGATTGATATTGCATTCACCATGTGAAGCCTGCAACTTCAAGCAAAACGCTAGAAAAGCTTGTTGCTGAGCGGAATGATGAAACCGGTAGCATACCATGGCTAATTGAAGGTTACACAAACCACTTAAACCTTATTACCCTTTCTTCGAACCGAAAGAACTTGCATAACAAGGCATGAATATGGCTGCCCACCCTTTCTGCTTCTCTGTCGGACGCAACTAGAAGGTATGGCGCGCGAACGCTGTCTGGATCGTTGACAAAGGAAAGAAAATAAAAAGAAGCCTTGCCGTAAGGAAAACGAACAATATTTTAAAATTCCTGAGTTTTGAAGGCTAACAGAGAATACTCAGTACAGCAAGTGTTGCACAAGTAACGTGAACTTTGTTTCGCTCCATGCATACGGGAATGATCATATAAAGTGGCTTTTTAATGACAGATGATGTATGCCCAGCATATTACCTTTAAAGCCGCCATGACGCGTAAAGCCCTTACTTATGGATCAGTCCCGCGGACACCTGCCGAGTATGGTGTAAACGTGAACTGAATTGACGCTCTTTTACGTACGCTACTTGACTATAAAAACTGGTTATAGTCAAGGGTATGAGGGAATCCCCACTGGTCGGTGATTAACATAGCGAAATAAAAGAAAACGCTCACCAAAGTAAGAAGGCCGTCTTAAAGTTTTAAAGCCTCTGTTTTTTCATTGTCCGTTTTCACTTTTATTGCCCTTTAAACTGGTCCATTGAATCGGATGAAGTCAAATTGGTCTTTTGGAGCTACTTCATTTATTTCTATATTTCCTCTTGTTCTTTATTATTATTATTATTATTATTATTATTATTATTATTATTATTATTATTATTATTATTATTATTATTATTATTATTATTATTATTATTACAGCTGAACCCCTCAATAGCGAAAGCCCCCCAAGAACGAAATTCTCGCGACAACGAAGAAATCTGGCATCCCCGGCAAACGTCCATAGAGTTCAATGCATTTGCCCCCCTCTCGACAGCGAAGAGATTTAAAAAAAAAACACTCCCGTAATAACGAAAGTTTCAGGTAGTGATCCGCAATATTTTGTTTTTCAACCCATGAGCTGGTTGGGAACCCAGAAATTCGAAAATTGCTGCGCCGCTTATTCTACAAGTCAGGCACATATGTTTCCGCCATCACGTATCACGATGGAAGTGGCCATAACAAAATTTCGTTGCCGCGTTACCTCCCTTAACTTCTACTTGCATAGAGCAGGTTTAGTATCTTCCCCTATGTGCATCTTCTGTAATGAGGAGGAAACTATTGGCCATTTCTTTTTATCCTGTCGCCGATACACGACATTGTGGAAACGAATAATAGTACCACCTCTTCGCAAGCTGGACCTGGAAGTTTCAGAACCTGTTATGCTATATTTTGGGGCCACTGCTCTGGGATACAGCCATAAGGATGTTTTCTTCGCCATTGAGGAATTCATCAGTGAGACCAAAAGAGTATGTAGCGATATTCTTGCTTTGAACTTTTCATTATCAATAACTGCTACTTCAAATCAATCTATCAACTGTATCGTCTCCATATCAAAAGCTACAGATATCAATGAATATGTTCACCCACTAATCGGTCAATCCCCTCCATTGGGTATGAGCCATGTCCAGAGGAAAACAACAACAACAACGTATCGTTGAAGCCATTGCTGATAAATTTCGTCCGCCACCTGCAGCCACTAGCTGGAGCGTGGGACGGGCTTCGCCGTGTGCATGGAGCGATAGCAGACACTGTCGAACTGCAAGACTTTGTGAGTGTCGACGCCGACCTGATCGTGCGCGAAGACTTCACCGATGACGCTATCATTCAAACTGCTCGCAAAGAACCTGAGATTGAGTAAAGCAACGAAACGCAAGAGGGGCGCGAAGTGAGTTTGCGCGAAGTTTTTTTTATAATTTTGACATCATTCGCACTTTCCTCGGTGCCCATGACGACGACGACGAAGCTACGCAAAACTTAAGCTGCGAGGCTCGAGGCGCCAAGCTTCTTGAAAGCAACTTAAATCAGAGCAAGGTCAGTGACTTTTTAAAATAAATTTGGTTGTGCGAAGTAGTTGGTTCATGTATTTTTTTATTTTTGCGATAATGATATTCTCACGAGAACGAACAAAAATCGTCTGGCCAGCGATTTCGTCATTGAGGGTTTCGACTGTATTATTATTATGATTATTATTATTATTATTATTATTATTATTATTATTATTATTATTATTATTATTATATTAGAATACTGCTGGCCGCCAGACCGTTATAGGTGTGAGTTACAGAAAAAATATCGGTATATATCACTCGTACAACGTTATATAAAATACACAATTCAGCCTCTATTTAGAAGTGGAATACAGAAATTTAAATGCTACATGAGTGAAATTGGCACGCGATTTTCTACATACATATATATATATATATATATATATATATATATATATATATATATATATATATATATATATATATATATATATATATATATATATATATATACGTAGATTATGAAGAGTCTGGCTTCGGTTGCCGTAGAACAAAATAGGAAAAATATATATACGCTTCTAAAAAACTGTTTATTGGTGACGTTTCGATCGGAGACCGATCTTCATCAAGACCTGGTAAATTTTGTCTTGATGAAGATCGGTCTCCGATCGAAACGTCACCAATAAACAGTTTTTTAGAAGCGTATATATATATATATATATATATATATATATATATATATATATATATATATATATATATATATATATATATATATTGCGACGTGGTCGAGGTGGTGCAGAAGACTCCAGCAGAACTCGGAAATACGTAACTCTTTATTTGACCAAACTTGTGGCCGGAAAACAAAGCTAAAAGGCAAGCGAGCAACGCACGCTGTACGCACACTGATATCGGTGAACAGAGCGTCGGCCGTCGGTAAACTGACAAGGGGTGAAACAGGTCGCCATTTATACATGCGCCATCGAATATTCCAGAGTTATCGCTAGCGGCCACGTAAGTTCCAGAAGAAACTGTAATGTTCGCGTTGTGCGCGTAATCGCATCGGAAGGTTCTAAAGTTATCTAGACGGTTCCTGGTCATTCGGCATGCTTTGCGCAAGGCAGCAATTATGCGTGTAAGGGGGGCCGTAACATAATAATTAAAAGAAAGGAGGGCGTGTGGCAATGTGTGTGTGTGTGTGTGTGTGTGTGTGTGTGTGTGTGTGTGTGTGTGTGTGTGTGTGTGTGTGTGTGTTTGTGTGCGTGCGTGCGTGTGTGTGTGCGTGTGTGCGCGTGTGTGTGTGTGTGTGCGTGTGTGTGCGTGTGTGTGTTTGTGTGTGTGTGTGTGTAAGTAAAGCCTGGGTGATACGAACCTCGCGGGGTCGCCAAAAATATTCGTATCATCCGAAATTCGTATCACCAGAAACCATGAAAAATTAGTATGTACAACAAGAGAAAGCTGGTGTACATTTTCACTTATTGTGTCTCAGGGCAGCAGCAATGTCCATGAACAGCTCTGAATGTTTGACAGTAAAAGTTTTAGACGTCAACGATCATACTTGCACTCGTAAATATAGGCGCGTGCGCGCGTGTGTAATTAATGAACCAGTTGTGTTGTGATCCGTGACAGCTAGTAGCCCCTTCCATATGCTAGTACGCTTGTCCGCATCACATTAGGGTACTGCGGCGAAAATGACTTAAGGAGCCCTTTGCATGCGATAAATGCAGGACAGAAAATTTTAGAAGCTCTGTCCTCTGTTTTTATTATTTTCTTATCGTGGTGGTGTTAGGGATGTTTTTCGGGAGATTTACGGTCGTGCCCGGACAATCGCGAGGTTCTCTCAAAATTCGGTATTTTTCCGTGCGAATCGGAGAGTTGGCAGGTATGCGCGTCCCGAACAGTCGTGCATGGTGACTTTGCGAGGCCTAGCTCCTTGCCAAGACCACCTGCTTCTTCTTCCGGTCCTCGTCCACCTTTCCTAAGATGTCTGTTTGCGAGTACGTGGCTTGCATCGACGTGGCAGCCGCGTATAAACACAGTACAACGACGCGCTGAAGGAAAAAGAGAAAAAGAACTTGCCGCCAACGCCATTTGTAATCTAAACACGAATCTCGGAGGCCACTAAGGCCTCCGAGATTCGTGCGCCGAATCTCGGAGGCTCTGATGCGCCACTGATGGTCAATTGGCGGCGCGGCGCGCGTGCTCACGCTTGAGTTCCCGCACGCGCGCGTCAACGCCGCGCCTTCCGCGAGAGCGCGGGTAGCGTACGTTCGTGTCAAATGGCGAGGGCTGAGAATCGGTTCGCAACAACCATAGTCCATTACATTCCAGGCTAATGTGCCTTGGCGAGGAGAGCTGAAAAAAATTCGTATCACCTTGAAATTCATACGAGCCATGATCGTATCACCGAGGTTTTATTACTGTATTAGACAACTGCGAAAACTAGGTTGAAACACACAGTTCTAAAAGTTCCGCCTAAGAGTCCGACGCGACAGGCGTCTGCACCGTGCCAGGTCACGGACGGACGGACGGACGGATGGACGGACGTGAGCATGAAACATTAAATGCTTTCGCCTTAAAAGAGTGATAGATCAAAATTCGAAGAAGGGACGGATTTAGGCCGGATGGGAAGGTAGTAAGAATCACCCGCAGAATATCCTTTCGGAAGTTCTCTAAGCGATGATGTCCATGTGCAACCTTTTATCACATGCGTGGAAAAAAAAGATCCTTTAACTGGTTGTACCTTCCAGATTGCTAGAGCAATCTGTGGTGTTTCTCGTGAATATCTGCATGTCTTTTACTGATCAGCTTGAAACTGTGGCCCACACTGTAGGCAAACATTGTTTTGTATTATCGACAACGCTAGTGTCACTCATTTGTCATTTCCCTGAAAGCAGCGAGTGTCACACATTTCGGTCGCTTACTTCGACTACCGTACTAACATGTACGCAGCTGCCTCCAGAAATTCGCGCAGAACTTCTGTAATAATGAAAATTTGGTGCGTATCTTTTCATTCGTACAAAAAGCAATGTCCAAAAATGATAAGCCCACACAACCAATTAGGTGAATCAGGAGACAAGACAGAGAACCGTGGAACCTTTTTTGATTCGTGAAATATATCCGTGACAGTTGAATTTAGCCTTGACGTAATGAACCATTAATTCTCTTATGCTGTGAAAAAATGTTTCGTTTCGGGGTCAGATACAGAGAAGTATATAAGAGCGCAGCAAGGCAGGGAGGTTAAATGAAGGAATTTCTGGTTAGCCACCCTACATTGGTAGTTGGGTAGGAGATTAGAAACGATGCAGAGCACTTTGGAAGACAAGGAAAAATGAGAGCACGAGAGCGCTGTGTATGTATGTATGTATGTATGTATGTATGTATGTATGTATGTATGTATGTATGTATGTATGTATGTATGTATGTATGTATGTATGTATGTATGTATGTATGTATGTATGTATGTATGTATGTATGTATGTATGTATGTATGTATGTATGTGCGTATGTATGTATGTATGTATGTATGTATGTATGTATGTATGTATGTATGTATGTATGTAAGTCCGCCATGGTGGATCAGTGGAAACGATGCTCGGCTGCTGATCCGAAGGTCGCGGGTTCGACCCCGGCCGCGACGGTCGCATTTCGGTGGAGGCGAAATGGAAGAGGCCCGTTGACTGTGCGATGTCATAGCACTTAATAAAACACCATATGGTCGAAATTTTCGGCGCTCTCCACTACGGCGTCCCTCATAATCATAGCGTGGTTTTGGGACGTAAAAAAACAGATATTATTAGTATGTATGCATGCACGTACGTGCACGCTTACATGCGCACCTTATTTTTTGTACAGTCGGCGTCAAAAGAAAAGTTTAGAGACCTCTACGTCCGGGAAAATGTCGTATTCCTAGATATTTGCGACTACATTTCGTCGAACTGCACCACACCTGTTGTCACCGCGTTCTAGAACAGGTGGGAAATCTAATTTCAAGGCCCCCTGTCGAAGAAGGGGGGAACATTAAGCTATTTCTTACGTCTCGTCGTCTCTGAACTTCTGACACTGACGGTGCCTTCTTTGTCCATCTCTCTCTCTCTCTCTGCTTTATAGTGTCTGTCTCCTTCACCCCTGTTGGAATTTATTATAATAGAAAGCAAATATCTAACGTGCGTTTTGCTACCATAAGCGTTTCTTGAAAAACTTTAACTGCTAAAAAAAAATAAATAAACTATGCAGAAGCGTTATCGCATTAGTAAGGAACGAGTAACAGCTGACGCCATAGTTCCTTGTGGAGACGGATTTTTTCCCACTTTCTTTTTTTCCTCCTGCGTGCGCCAATACAGTGCTTCTCAGCCATCTTGTCCAATATTGCAAGGAAGCCGAACAAGCTGAGCCATTGAAAAGTGCAGCGCTTCTCGCAGAGGCGCTGTTTACCCGGAAGGTCGAAAGTATCGCTAGCTATAGCGCCTTTGCAGAACCGCCTTGCGCCGAGCCAATGCAGGCGCGTTCGCCAAATATGTAAATTTATTTAATAACGGACGTCTAGTCGGGCATTTATAAGGAGTTTAGAGTGACACCGCAGGATGCATACGTATAAAATAATGGCGTAGGAGGCGCCCTTTATTTGCTGTTAAAAGGTTGGAAATATTGTGTTATAATCTCGGTCCAAATAAACTGTGTCCCGTCACCAGCTGCGCACGCCCTTAATCTGTGGTGAAGTAATACGTGCTGATGGGAATTTTTGTTTTTGTTTTAAGTGTGCTGTAGCACGTTCTGAGATTCATGCACATTCTCCTTCTGTCTTGGTTTTGCGTCATCGAGCCTAAAATTGCAATGCAGTGTTAGTCTAAGCGAAAAATCGCCGACATCAAGCGCGATGCCTACTTCTCGCATATGCACCAGCACCCTGCGTCTCTGAAAAAGAAAGAAAGAAAGAAAGAAAGAAAGAAAGAAAGAAAGAAAGAAAGAAAGAAAGAAAGAAAGAAAGAAGGAAAGAAAGAAAGAAAGAAAGAAAGAAAGAAAGAAAGAAAGAAAGAAAGAAAGAAAGAAAGAAAGAAAGAAAGAAAGAAAGAAAGAAAGAAAGAAAGAAAGAAAGAAAGAAAGAAAGAAAGAAAGAAAGAAAGAAAGAAAGAAAGAAAGAAAGAAAGAAAGAAAGAAAGAAAGAAAGAAAGAAAGAAAGAAAGAAAGAAAGAAAGGAAAGAAAAGAAATAAAGTCGAAGTAGCTGACTGGCGCTTATAATCACTGTCAATGCGAAGAGCATAACGGCGATGTCTTAGAAACGTGTTCAGTAGCAGTGAAAACTCCGTTTGAGCTGCAGTGAAAACGAGATAACCGTCTCAGTGCGATGTCATGTGGGAATGGCATTCACGAGAAAGCCGTCAGCGAGGGAACAGCGTCAAGGCTCTGAAACCACTTGCTTGCACGCGGTATATTCTTGAAGGCGCTATCTTTCGCAGTACTTTTTGGGGCGGGTTGGCTAATTTTGGAGTAAGGAGTTGTCAGCGCGTGCGTGTACGGATCCTTTCTCTTGTGGGTGTCCGTTCGCGCGGGTACTTCCTTGCGGTCTCTTTCGCCTGATGAGACATGCACTTGTGAAGCCGCTGTTTCAGTACTATATTAGCACATGTCCGCGGTGATGGCAGGGGCGTAGCCAGAAATTGTTTTCGGGGGGGGGGGGGGGGAGGGCACCTCCTTGAAATGGTCATTTTTCGCTCTGTACGCCATGGCGAAAAAAATTTCGGGGGGGGGGGGGGGGGGGGTGGCACGCGCCCGGTGTGCCACCCCTTGGCTACGCCACTGGGTGGTGGTGTAGTAGTTACGGTGCTCAGCTCCTGACCCGAACGTCACGAATTCGATCCCAGCCGTGGTGGTCGCAATACGATGGAGGCGAAACGCTAGAGGCCAGTGTACTGCGCGATGTCAGTGCGCGTTAGAGAACACTAAAGATGCTCAACATTTCCGGAGCCCTCCACAATCATAATCATATCGTGATTTTGTGACGTTAAACCCCGGGTATTATTATTATTATTGTAGCACACGTTTAGGGGTTAGTGCACGCCTTCAGAAACGAAGGACTGCGCGAAAAACACAGCACACCATAGAGACGACGACACCTGCGCACTCGCCTAGATGGGAATAAAATAGTTTCAAGTTTGCGCAGGTGTTGTCGTAGCTCTCTATTGTGTGCTCTTATTTTCATTTTTTTTTTTTTACGCAATCACCCCTTTCGTTCAGTACTATAGTCGGTCGCAACCTTATAATAAATATAAGCTCCGCCCGCTAACCGGCGATTCGCCGGCCGTCGTTCGTGAATAAAATAATATTTTTAAGGCGAAGGCCTTAGGTGCCTTATCAAACGCGAGAAGTGACCGCCGGTGGCGTTGGCGTCTACAAGAGTGATGCAAAAAGTCGTCGTATTTTGATGACGTCGACATAAGACGTCATAATAATGTCACAGATCGCCAAAACTTGTGACGTGATCATGATGCCGTAACATGACATCATGGCTTGGTCAAAGATGGAGCGATCACAGAGTCGGAGCAAAACCAGGTGAGGTTTAGAAAGCTCGCAACGCCTCCAATCACGGAGGCAGTGCGAAATCACGTTAGGTAATGCATGTTATTGGACTAGTTGGTTAATCGATTTGAAGACATTTTAAAACTACGCGGTGAAGACAACATGTTAGACACATAGAACAGGCACACCCGAAGCGCGGACTTCCAACTGTGTTTATTTCTAGAAAGTACGACATTTATAAGTTTCGACAAGGAGCAATCACACCGATAATCTTACATTCTGCGGAAATGTGGCAAGACCACGAACGCGTTATAATTTCGTAAGGATCCCAACGGGTCCATCTAAGAAACCTCTTCCCTTAGATGATAAACATTATGAGGGTGAACTAAGCTTTGTGCACGTTAGGTGCACGAAACTTTCGGAGTAGGGCCAGGATGAATTGACTGAGAAGAAAAAAAGAAGTAAAAGATGGCTTTCATCTACGAGTCATCTTAGGTGAATGCGTAAGGAACCCTGCGAGTTTGGTTCGCTATGAACTCGTGTCAAAATATTTGACTAAGTTTGTCGGGATGCTCAAGTTTTGTATCCGAAACCAGCCATACAAACGTGCATCTACATGATAAAAACTTGACTATCTAAAAAAAAATGATGCAAGACTACTTGACGTCCCGAAAATTATCGAACGTAATTGGACAAGCTTTTATGATAATTGATTTACGTGGAAATGCGGTGGTTGTTGGCGGAGCTGGTATTTATTATTGGTTTGTAACTGACCATAGCACAAGTTCCTTGAATATAGTCGAGGGAAGTTCGCCTCGGTGGACCACTGTAATAAAGAAAAAAAAAAGCCTCGGCGGAACAGTGGCTATACGGTGCTCGGCCGCTGACCCGAAGGTCGCGGGTTCGATCCCAGGTGCGGCGGTCGCATTTCGACGCAGGCAAAATAGTACAGGCCCGTGTACTGTACGATGTCAGTGCACTTTAGAAAACACCTGTTGGTCGAAATTTCCGGAGCCCTCCACTACGGCGTCCTTCATAATAATATCGTGGTTTTGGGACGCAAAACCCCAGATATTATTCATATAGTCAAGGAAATATAGAGTACCAGTGGACTTAGAGTTCAAGTCTCGCCATGAGAGCATTATTAACACTTTTCTTTAGCGCTGTGCTGACGACTCGCGCGATTGTGCGTGCGTATGTGTGAACGGGTGGGCGGGCGTAGGTGGGAGCGTGTTTGTAGGGGGTGCAATCAGGAGGATGAGTGGGTGGGTGACACGGTTTTCCGGACTCGTCGCCCATCCGAAGCTTGCCGCGCTCGCTAAACAAATGCTGTTCGCATTCAACAAAAGCCGATGACGAGCGCGTACGGTACAGGTTGGGCAATGCAAGGCCACGTCCCCGCTCGTCAATGCGCACTAGCACGTCTTAACGATGCACCATTCCCAGAAGAAATCAAATTAGGTCGCCAACATTTGAAGCCGTCGTACAAGTGGGCGAGGAATGTGTTGTTGCAGTTGTTGCGTACAACAAAAAAACCGGCACGACCAACTGTATAGTAGCTTATAAGATATAAATAGATATAAGAAGCTGTTTTGTTCCGTTCTGTTCTTGTTCTAACGGGCTTTCTGTGGTGAGGTTGAAGTTTATATCACCGCCATCACTCCATTTATTACTGTATGACATTCTGCAACTTAAATCAGTTGGATTTGCCGCCCATGTCGTCGTGTGCATGTCTCTCTTGTGTGTGTGGTGTTTACTAGCGGCAGAATGACATACAGTAAGCAATACCATCTAGTCCAAGAAGAAATTCTCCTCACGTATACTCCATTTATATACGTTCTGCCACCTAAAAAGAAATAAAAATATGAATGGTTATCCAAGAAAAAGAGTTAACAAGTAACGAAAAGCACATATTGCAAGGTTGCGCGATGAAAAAGAAAAGAAGAAGAAAGAAAGAAAAAATGGCTGCAGATCCGCGAAGTGAATGCTGATGATGGGGCGAAGCAGTGTGCATCGGGTCATGAATCGTGGCCTTCTATTTTGTTCTGTTTAACAGCCTTTTATTTTGTTCTTGTTAACCTTTTGTTCTGTCATATGCTTTGTTGATGGGTGGTTGAATGTCGGTGTCTGTAAGTGGTTGTGGCCTTTTATTTTGTTTGTTTTTTTTAAAACCATATGCGCGCTACGCTCTGTAGACGGTATTGCGCACAGATGTTCCGCCCCTGCGCTTCGGCTAGGGACAACGGCGAGCCTCGACGACAACGGCCGGACATCGTGAGCGCCTAAGGAGCTTCGCCCCCGAAAAAAGCACGGAAGAAGGGAAGTACACAGGACAGGCGCAAACTCCAACTGTATAACTGAAGGCCAAAACAGCTCAATATCAACAAACATCAGCCTGACACGTGCCTACAAAAAACTACTACAATAAAAAGATACCGTATCAAAAGACTACTGAGCCAACACCAAACAACAAGCATTGACGATAGTGATATGCAGAATAACAGTGATCGGCAGGCAATGGCATGCGCAGCGACTGGAAACTGGTAAATACGCACTGTCCAACAGGACCACTAGTTGTGATTACACAAAGTCATCTAAATATTGCAGCTCTTTAGAAGGAAAAGTCAGCGAAGGCATGCTTGTGCATTTGTCACTTCTAGCAATGGAGAAGGTCGCTACAACTTGCATTTCCATTTTGTCATTAGACTTTTACATGATTAGTCTCTCCCTTAAGTTCGGCGCACAGCCGCATCGCCAACACTATATCCAGGCGGCCACCCGTGTGGGAACGAACGGCTAGTCTGTGCTCCCGCGCCCTCTCATTAAAGGAGCACTGACACAAAAACTGTACATCTTGTTTTTTCTGTTGCAATGAGTAGCTAACGACCCACTTATCACGGCTGGAAAGTTTGTTTGCTCGAGCGCGTGACGGTTAATTATTTGGAGATGTCTTTATACCACTTAGTCCCAGTTTCGGTTTCAAAGAGCAGTGGGCGAGGCGGGACCTAGAGTGGTTTTCGTGTAAACATAGCTGGCTACGTGAGCACAAAAAACCGCGTGCACGTGAGCACCGCGTTGATAACTCTTTTCAACGAAGGCTCCCTCCGAGAAGGTGTAAGTACGCTTGACCCCCCCAAAAATGCGCTGCCGAAGCAAGCACATCGGCCTTTGTACTCCCGTGCAAGATTGCCTCCTCTTTTCGTAGAATAGGTCTGATAGGAGAGAGCGCTCGAAAGGATCGCAGCAGCCAGCACAAACTCGCGACGCAGGTGGCGGTTGGTTGTTTACACGAAAACCAGAGGCGCGTTCCACGTGCAACGCCGGGATACCCACTTTAAAATTGATTTTAAATATGTTCTATGCTTTAATTGTTGATATTTTGTAGATGCATGTGTGTTCACACAAATCTCTCCCACAAGTTATCTCGCCTTCAAAATTTTGTGTCAGTACTCCTTTAAAGCAGCGTCCCGTCTCTCCTATGTAGCAACCACCACAGGACAAGCTGAAACAAATAAAAATATAAAACACAGCAGTAGACGGTTAGCTTGTCGGAGTTCCCATTGCAATAGGAAGTGGACACGCACACATTTCTCTCCAAGTTCAACCCACAGCATACGAAATGACACATGGCTTCTAACAGTGCTGGTGGCGCGGTGATTTGGTACGCGTAACTGCCTATAGCAATCGCCGAAACCATTGATGTTACGTTTATGGCCACATCAAGCCGACATGCTATTTCTTTAGCCATTTTCCATCTCCTGCCTTCCCCCTCTCACTAGTGTAGGGTAGGAATCCGTATGTTTCACTTCTAATTGACCCCCTGCCTTTGCCTTTTTTAAAATCATTCTAGCTCTGTCTGTCAAACGTTTAGACCTTTCATGCGCAAGAATCTGCTGCCCGTTAAAAACGAAATAATCAAATTTTGAGCAGCCGCGCTCATTCAGTGATGCCGCACTTTCGTGCGAACCTAGCTAGCAGGTTCGCATGTATTTCACGTTATTTCTCCTCAATTGTGCTATCGTAGCCCACAGTAGAGAGGTTTAGCGTTTTTTCCTTTGTGTTAATTTTGTGCTACAAGTTCCGTTTCTATTTATGAATATACTCTATGAACTTCACCTGAAGCAGTAAAAAGCTGTCATAGTAATTCTGGATGCCCTTAGCTCGCATACAAACGTTTGTTAGTAAAATAAAGATATATTTCTGGCAAAAAGTATTGAAATTGTAAAATATTCAAATTCCGAAAGGTGTTAAGACAGAGCGAGCGCGAGAAATATGGGATGACAAATTTAACCTTCACGCTTAGTGATTAAAACCAGACGATAGAAAGACAATAGAGATACACTGGCGTGGCCCGGGGCCGGGTGAAAAACCTCCTCTTTTTTTTAGCAATATTTATCATTTTTGCATGTGTTTATATACACGCACACATACAAACGCATGCACGAACATACAAAAAGGGTGCTTGAACCCCAAGAACGCAAATAATAACAAAATTTATGGCTAAACCCCTGAAGAAATAGAAGACGTGGCAGTCATGTAACAGGCGTTCGCACTTGTCAGTGGTTCTCGAAACGGATAGAAGTGTCCAAATTGCTTTATGGATTGGTGTTGAAACTACTGTCAGCACCGTGCGTTAACGTTCGTACAGTGAGCCGAACACGCTAGACTAGTGTGGTTATTTCTGTAAGGCCGAACGGGACTGGGACCGTGGCGCAATACGCGGCTAGTGCTCCCACCGCAACCGCAATTCCCCGTTGCAATTAGTGCTGAATAAAGGTTCGCGAACAAACGCAGCGCTCTTAAAGACGTGACTTTTTTGTGTTCGCGCACAGACGGCGACAAGGTTCACGGCCGCCTTAAATTTAAATTTAGCAGGTACGCATGGATCAGCCGTTCCGAAGCGAAAGCTGCATGAGTCGGCGAAGGCTAAGCCCCATTCAAAGCCGAGACATAGGGATGGTTGATTAAAATTTTTAATCGATTAATCGTTAATCATTCGTCGATTAAGTCTTTTATTGATTAATTTCTTTCCGATGTGATGTTTTAATCAATTAATCGTTTAACCGACATTTTTGATGGGTGCTTTAAAAAGGATATCTCATTGTTTGAGAGGAATTGTTTGTGTTCGATCTCGACCGAAGTCTTTCTATCTGACGCGCTAGAGATCACATGTGCGCATTTGCGCGTTCGTGAAAGTTCGAACTTTCGCCCAATGGAAACAGGGGGCCCGTCGTCTTCAAGGGTGATGTTACCGATTGCAGGATCTGTGGCCATCATCCATGGGCGACTCGGCAGCAGGTCGTATTTCCTCGAAGCCTGCCTTCCTCGAGCGCACCGAAATCGGAGGAGTTTTCCGCGACCACACTGGTAGAAAAGACGCACCGGAAACATGCAGCGTGGTCGAGTGTTAGGAAATAACAATCGCCCTTTATTTGTTGGCTCCTGCAGCTGTAATGGTAAATTGAGGATCGCATTCGCAAACCAACCTACCCTTATCTCGCGTTTTCCTTTTCTGTTTTTTGCTTTTAGTGTGTTTGATAAACGCAGGTCAATATTTAGATGTACACTTTGTAGTTATCTTTTACCCTGTGGCATTTTTGTGTTCTTATAACACACGTAGATTGTACAGAAACAGATAAGGATAAGGTTGGTTTGTGGATACGGGTCTGAGGCCGTGTGTAAGCGGCGGCTGGAGTCGAGCGGAGTGTTCTCATGGCACACCGTGGTGTTGGGCTTGTTCTATCATTACACAAGAACGCAGGCGTCGGTTCTTATGCGAAGAACCTTCCGGAAGTCATGTGACCTGACCCCTCGCCGATGTAGAAAATATAAATATTGTCTGAGAAGTCACTTTATTTGAATACGACCTTGGTTCTCTGTCTAGCGCACTCAATCCCATTCCAAAAGCTTCTCACAAAGCTTGCGTAAGAATTAATGCATAATGTACCCTCCCCTCACATTGTTCTCTAAAATTTGCTTTGGTCCTTTGTGTTTAGTTTGCTGTTTTCTACATTTACGTAGCTTTTATAACCCAAGTTATACCCCGTCTTCCTTTTAAAATGTGGAATTAAAGTATAATTTTCATCGAGATTAGAGCTTCATGTTCGGCTCTTTATAGATTATTTCATGTTGTCCGTTTGTTTAGGATGCTCGCGGGGCGCTCACGTTTCGGCATTAAATTATTGTCTTCCATCCCTTTGATATCATATTAGGGAAAGTAGAGCGAACGTGTATTTCGACATTTTTTGAGCTGTATGCCAAGAGCTTCAGTCAAAATGATCCTGAACATTAAAGTGGCTCTAGCTATCACTCTATACCATTAGTTGCGCAAAGAACAGAAAAGAAATTTTCGGGGCAATGACTCCCTGAAACACATACACTTTTTTTTTCTTATTGAAATGATGTGGAAGACAGGTTGGTGCCCTTATGGCGGCACAGGCTACTAATTCTCGCTCAGCGAACGGAATGTGCAAGACTAAAGAAAAACAAAACGGGAACATTATATGCCACGCGTGAAACACTAGATGTGCGAACATACGTACCTGTTGTCACAAACAAAATGCGAACCTATGTCTTTATATAGCGTATGGCAGCGCACACCGGGTGAAAGGACGTACACGAAACAAAAGGACAACACAACCGTTTATACTGTCCTTTTATTGCGATAGCCAATTATATGGACACTCTCGGCTGATTTTTGCCGTCATGTCCCGTATATGTATATATATATATATATATATATATATATATATATATATATATATATATATATATATATATATATATATATATATATATATATATATATATATATATATATATATATATATATATATATATACCCGCGGGTAACAGTGCGGGAGCGGGGGCGACAAACGCCGCTGAAGCGGACATCAAACGAGCCGGCCCACCTCCGTCGCTCCGAGGCGTATGCGATAAGATCCCCCCCCGCCTGTTCGACGAGCCGGGGAATGCTTAAAGGGGCCCTCTAACACTATTCAACCCCGCACTTTTTACTCGTGGGTTGTGTAGACTGAAGTACAGACAGATTAATGCCGCAAGAACGGCAGTGATAACGGCACGCAGTCCTAAGTTATTCGGTTTAGAAAATTCAAAATACAAGACAAAAAATCCCTACCCTCAACTTGATTTTCGCGCGGTCACCTGACCACATTTCACTCGCCCTGTGACGTATGCGGGATGCCCAATGAAGTGAGGTAGAAGCGCCTACGTAGGGGAAGCTCGCACACCATTGTTGCTTGTCCTTTCCAACGTGTTGTTGACGTCGTCACCATAGTAACAAACGTGGTGCCTGACGCCTGACTTGTCAGAACGTGAGCGGGCGCTACTGTTTCGAAGCGATGTATTTTCTGCTGTTCTTTACAAAATTCCATGTCACTCCCTCCTCTCATTCTGAGGAGTTGTTCGGTGAGCCGCCCGACGAACTGCAAGGGTGCATTCAACCCCTTCAACAACAATGAAGAGCCTACCGCACGTGCGAAAGAGGCAGCTCGCAAACGCACAGAAGCAAGAAGAGGGAACAGAGAGAGAGGGAAGCCTTTCGTATGGACATCCCACCCGCGCAAGCCGAAATGGTCGCCAGCGTCTCTGTCGGGCTTTGTAGTCGTAGTCATCTTTTTTTTTGTTTGTTTGTTTTTTGTTGCGGCCGCGTCTGTTCGGGGTTCAAAGAAAAAGCACAGGAAAGAAAAATGAAATACATTAGTAATCTCAGTTCTGCACTCTAAAAAGTAAAGGAGGAAAAGGGGGGTAGAGGTTACTCCTTTAGAGGAGTAACTGACCTGCCACTCCCATTGCTCCAAATCGGGGGGTAACTGCGACGGGACGAACCGTTACTCCACCGCTCGCGGTTACTCCTCAAGGAGCAACAGTTACTCTTTGCGCAAAATAAAAATCAGCTCTTGGTTGACTTAACCAACATTTTGAAGTTTGAGCAGGCATTTTGATTAGATGTACAATCGATATACAAGTATCACATTCAGAAATAAATTTCAGAAAATCCACAGCAAACACACAGGATTCGAACTCACGACCAATAAGTCAGCAAGCGCGTACACTAACCACTACACCACACCACGCTTTCCTACCGTCTGGAAGGAAACGGGTTTATGTAGGCACCGATGGGTCGTTTGCACACGGCGCGAACATTTCGGCAGTTGCTCCAAAAAAGGGGCGCTTCGCTCCCTTGGGAGGAAAGCGCCCCCCTTTTTTTTCATTTTTGTTTTGTTCTCTCTCTCTCTCTCTCTTCCATTGTACGGAAAAAATGGCGCTTTCCTCCCAAGGGAGCGAAGCGCCCTTCTTGCCGTGTCGTGTGCAAACCTTTGCACAAAGTTTGTCCCTTGGGGGGGAAAAAGCGCCCTTTTCGGGGTAACTGTGCAGTTACTCCGGAAAACTTTTAGAGTCATCATGATGGCACCAGACGATCTCTTCTAACGTTACACTTATCCAATCATAGGCTGCTGCCAATATTCGTCATTTCCTCCCGCAACAGTTCTAGCGAGCGCCACTACGTGCTGATGCGTTCGGCAGCGATGTAGTGATTTTATGTCGTGATTAAAATACTAAATCGTTTGATATCGGCGCTTAGACCTATGCTAAAATTATCCCCAGCCATCACTCTACGCAAAACACAAATAAAAATAGGCGCTTTAAAAGTGTTGGAGGGCCCCTTTAAGGAGAGGAAACGCCCCGCGTGTCGTTAACAAGCGCGGAAAGACGCGAGAGGGGGGGGGGGGGGGGGTGTCCCTCATGCAGCCACTGCGACCTTTGGTTTTACGAGCGCGGTCGTCGCTCGCGCACGCGTTATCTCGCAATCTCAGCAGCCGACAGCGGGCGGCTGGCTCCTACGTGCTCCGCTCTCAACGCGAGGACATTGTGCGAACAGTGTCCCTGGAGCGGCCGTATGCTCTTAAACCAGCATTTTATAGAGTTGCGTGAGATCGGATCCAAAAGAGTTAGCTGCCTTAACATTAGAATTTGTTGCTATCGCATTCACTGCTTCACCCTTGCGGTGAAACTGTGACTTTTTTACTTTTGTTTCGTGTTCATCCTTTCACTTGGTGTGCGCTGCCATACTCTGTATAATCAACCAGCTAGCCCACCAGTGCACTTTAGGAACCTCTGCCGTTTATTTAAGTGTATTCAACCACCAATGAAATTCAGGCCTTGATATAAACTAATTAACGTATAGTCGTTCAAGTGCTGCGATCTTGTGCTGTGGAAGTGTATCCGTAATAGCAAAATGAACGGTGCTACTATAGATTCACAGGCATAAAAACCACTGGCGAGGTACATTCGACGCTTCGTGACCTTGTCAGGTCGACATCACGACATGCGAAATATTCAGCACATAACGTCACGCAGCGACAAGGACTGATGTGCACATCTTGCACCGAACCTTTTAAACGTGGAATACCAACCAGCCCGCTCCCAGAGCTTGCGGCATGCAAAAATCAGCAGTGATTCGTTTGACAATCCAAGATGGCGGCACCCATTAGTTCAAGATAAAACTGTTGACAGAGTTCCGTATGCATTCGGCTAAAACGACTCGAAGGTGAATGCCATCCTCCTCTTCGATTTTTTCTCAGTCGATGTATTGATGCTCCCCCGCGCCCATCCGAAAGACTTCTGCACTTGACGTGGTTTTGCCCGGCCTCCGTGATCGGAGGCATTGCGAGCTTTCTGCACCTCACCTGGTTTTGCACGGCCTCCGTGATCGGACCACCTTTTACCAAAGGACGATGTCATGCGATGACATCGGCATGACATCGTCATGTGACGCCATAATGAGGTCATGGTGATGTCACAGACCTCGGTGATCGGTTACGTCACGATGATTTTTTTCGTGTCCCTCGTTTTGACGCCGTCATCCCCGAAGGTCAATTTTCGCGTTTGATGAGGTGTCTAAGCTTTTCGCCTTAATAAAATTGTCTGTACCGAACAACATAAGTTCATGGTGACGAGAATTACTTGGCGCAAGAAAAACGCAGCCCACAAAAAAGACACACAAGAGACAAGAGCTTGTCTCTTGTGTGTCTTTCTTGTGTTCTGCGTTTTTATTGCGCTAAGTAATTCTTGGGAGTATGCACCAACTAAAGGCCCTCAAAAAGTCCTAATAAGTTCATAGGTCATCGAGCTGTCTGGACGTTCATCGTAAATGCCTATAGAGGAAGGTCCAAGCTGCCCTGAAGCCGAAGCTTACACATATGTGGAAAGAAACGTCGCATCCGCTTGACGTCGAACGCGCTTCCGCCCATTAGGTGGACATTTTAAAAAAAGGTCGGCATTTCAACGGTCGGACGTTGCACTGCCGCGAACACCCAAGAGAAACCACCGTCTCGGATTTTATAAGATACTTGAGAAAGCTTAACGACAACGTTTTTTTGGAGCATGAATCTATGAGTCAATTACCTCGAGTGTGCCATCACTCGCAGCGACAAGTTTAGAAGCGTGGTGACCTCCTGTAGGAAACCTCGTCTACGCATCCTTAGTCAGACAGGAAAAAGCTTTTAGGATTCGGTGAGTTTATTCCTATAGAAACTCTGATAAGAAGCAACAGAACGAGAAGAGGTTGCCAAAAAAAAAAAAAAGACGATAACAGGCCTATTGATAACGCTTTGCAATAACTCATTTCGTTGGATAGTCTTTATCATTGGTCAACTGCTTTGTCGCCTAATGAATACATTTGAACGGGGATAAAAACAATCACGAACATGAACACTGCTAAAACATTCTTGGTATTACCTGACTTACTATCCTAGAACATAATAAAAAAAGTCACATTTTCACCGCAAGAGTGAAGCAATGAATGCTATAGCAACAAATTGTAATGTCGTACGAAGTGAGGCTGGCAGCTAACTCATTTGGATCTGATCTCACGTAACTCTACAAAACGCTGGTGTAAGAGAATACGGCCGCTCCAGGGAGAGATGTTCTTTCCGCACAGTCTCTTCGCGTTGAGAGCGCAGCCCGTAGAAGGGTGCAGGAGCCGCCCCCTGACGGCTGTCAAGATAGCGCGCACGCCAGCGATCGCGCCCGCGCCCGTAGAATCAAATGTCAATGTTGCTGCTTGAGCGAACCCCCTCCCCTCCCCCGCGTCTTTCCACGCTCGTCCAAGACGGGCGGAGCGTTTCCTCTCTGCTTCGACGGCAGGCCTTCCGAGAGGGTGATGTTATCACATTCGCCCTCCGAGCGACGGAGATGGGCCGGTTCGGCGTGCTCTTCTTCGTTGGCGTGCGTCTTCTCGGCTTGCGTCTTCTCCGTCGGCAGGGTTGAGGAAATGCGCCTTGGCGTCTTGTGATGATCGCTTGTTCATCGCCCGTGCTCTGGTGAGGGTAACGGTCGGCACAATAATTTTACGCTGGATTTTGAAAGTGGTGTAAGGGCTCGCGCGCTCGCTTGTGACATACAATCACGCCCAATATAAATTGCAACATGCTGCCCATGGTAAAAGTGGCGCCAACACTTCAAAGTGTCGCCGACATAGAAAGCAATCAGTGACGTAAACAGCGTCAAACCAATTTCACGTTTATCTGTGTTACAGTATAGGCTTGGGGCCCTTACGACCATGACCACTGTGTTACAACTCGTGTTGAGTGCCACTGTACACACAAAGTGTAAAACCTTAAGGAGGGACAGGCGACAGCGTTGAACAGCCGAGACAACCCCTCCCCCCTCCCCTTGACAATGGCTCACAGCAAACGAGTGACTTTAACAACTCGAGGTTCTTGAAGGGTCCGCGGCAAGCAGGAAGAGATTTAACCGACTGCTGATTGCCCCTGTGCGAGACACGGGGCTGATCAACGCCTAGTGAGCTAACGTTGCTCTCAACGCGCGCGTTGCGAACAATTGATGGCTGACATCTACGGCTAGAGCAACGTCACAACCACCACACGGAAACTTCGACTATGAAGCGAAATGCATCAGCGTGCGTGTCAGAAAATAGAAATTGTTGATCAGGGCTTAACTTCAATCAATCAATCAATCAATCAATCAATCAATCAATCAATCAATCAATCAATCAATCAATCAATCAATCAATCAATCAATCAATCAATCAATCCAATCAATCAATCAATCAATCAATCATCCAATCAATCAATCAATCAATCAATCAATCAATCAGTCAGTCAGTCAGTCAGTCAGTCAGTCAGTCAGTCAATCAATCAATCAATCAATCAATCAATCAATCAATCAGCATTCGACGTTCATAGGGCGAATGTGCAAATCCTATTAAAGTTAGGCCTACAACATGCGTGAGTAATACTGTAATAGTTTCAGTAAAGATCACATCAATTAATAAACGTAGCATATAAAGAGTTACAGTAGGATACGCGTCAATTGTTTAGTACAGCATGAACAACTTTATGATATTTTAAGAAAGGAACTTTAAGTGCAAAGCGAGAAAACAAATGAAAACATCATTTTGTGAACCTGAATTTTAACTCGTTTCACTTACAATTAGAATTATGAGAGTTTCACAAATTAAGATATAAAGATGACAAGACCAAAATAAAATGAAAAAAAAGAAGATATACTAAACTTTGCCCAAACAACATATATGATACATTAAAACCCAACCAGCATAACAAGAAACAAACAAAGTAGAATTACTGAAGTCGCAGCTCGCTCATGGCAACCGAACGCCATCTAAGCGCGTCGTTTGTCTCGCGAACTTGCTGTCACTGCCAGCCGGTGCTGCACGAGCTTCTCAACGAAGTCGATCATCTTAATGCAACACATTAGGCGAACGACGTTAGACAAAATATTGTTTTCCGTTCGAAGCGAGATGGGGGAGTGCAAGAAATCTGCATTAACGCTCGCAATCCAGGCGACGTATATATAGTTTCTCAAAAATTTGAAGGATTACCCGGTGACGGAATTGGCGCAAAGTATTACGGCCATGCCTTTAGGCTAATAAAAAAATTGTGGACGCGTGTCTCAGCATTCTTCTGGCTGGTGTTTTCTTTCAAAACAAAGCTTCAAATGCGGCGATAAAGTTACACCACTCGTTCATGGGTTCAAGCAATCTCTGGCTTCTAAAATAGGCAGCAAATTAATGAATAAATGAGTGAGTGCGGGCCTGAGTGCACCCGACACGTAAAAAAAAAAGCAACCACAGAAAAAACATGAAGCCAGGCCCGATTAAATTTTAAATTACATTTAGTAATAGTGAAGCTACCGCCTCTTTTTTTAACCGCCTTTTCTCACAACACGTGAAGCTTGAAAAAGAAAAAAAAAGGAAGGACGAATGAGGAGGAGGCAATCAGGATGTCATCTACAGCGTCGAATTTCGCAGGCTTGTGTGACGCGATGCAGTCATTTATCATGGCAGGCTTAACTGTAACCTATACTCGACGCGGCAAACCAGCTTGCTCGCGTTTACGCCGTGACAGTGAAATAGGCCGATATACATCGTCTCCTTATTGATGTCGTGTCTTTGAAAAGAATATTGCTTGGGAGAAACAAAAGCAAGCTTCGAGGAATGTGCCGACAAGGATGACATAAAATATGCAAGAACGCGCCCAAGCCTTTTTTTTTTTCTCAAGGTTCAATGGAATACGCGATATGCGTAGTCACCACAATATGAGGGAGACGAGACAGAAAAGGGCGCCATTTTGTGTCTCGTCTCCCTTCTGTAGTGGTTCGGGAGTCTTGTTTATTCCGGTAAGCATGTACAGGGTCGACCACATCAAAGGTGAACACCTCATCAGTATTCGTGCCGATAAAACTAGAACGAAATGTCCGTTATATGACGTCTAATCACGGGGGCAACAAACACGATAATCATTTTCCGAATTATGCGTTAGCATCAGCTTCTATGATGTCTTCAGTTAATTTGCACGCTTCCCTTATTATTCCTCGACTAGCTTCAACACTATAGCTAAGGAGGGAAGGTGTCTGAGATTCGGAATCGGTGCCCCTCGATGACTCGAGTGCTCGGTGGCAGCGCGAAGGAAGAGCCGTTGTCCGATAAAGAGACGCTTTATTCAACACTCAGGCGTCTGCCCGGGTCCAAGCCCGAACCTCCACTCGCTGTTCATATCCAAAACATGCCCTCTTCAACCGTCGTTTAGACAAAGAGCACCCAAACAAGCCAATCACACGTGGGGCTTCACATCAGCACACCCAATAGCACAAACCCTTTCGTGACACACACGGCATTGGTAAACAGCACGCGACAATCCACAACGCGCGAGGGGATACGTTATCTGCGCAACAGGTGTAATCACACCCTCTCCTGCGCTATAGCCCTAGTAACGGCCTTGACGTCCGCCGGCGCCGGAGACCAGGCTCGAGCTTAACGAGCCCGCGAACCAGACATCCCTTTCAAGAAGCCGCCCTAACAGTGGCCAGAATATTGCCAGGCCCTGGCCACTAACGATAAGTGCATGCGGCAGTGAGATACACCGCCAGCTTAAGGACACGCAGTAATCCCTTGCAGATGAGGGCCAGATCGCCCGCGCGCTTCCAAGGCGGTAATTGTCACCCGAGGTGATTGCACCCAGAAACATCCATCAGTCGCCAAGCGGTCGAAAAGCCACTGCCGTTTCCTTACGGCTTGCTCAAAGGGTGCGCGTGGATGTCAAACAGCACAATTGAAACCAGGCGACCGTGCGTCGCCCCGCTCCACCTGTGCGACACGCTGTCCGTTCGGCTCTTGCCCCTTTTGTCCCAAACGAGGGGGGCCACTTTGGGGGGCTCCGCTCGTCAACGACACAACCACCGAGTCGACTTTCTTTCCCAGGGGGGGGGGGGGGGCGGCCGCTTCCCCTAGTCACCCAAGAGGTTGGGTGCTGTCAGCCCCATAGATTGGCACGTTGACATATTAGGAGGGAGGGCACTGCGACTTGGGATTTGGGGGGAGGGGGGGGGGGGGGTGTAGGGGGGCGCAATGTCAGCCCCATAGATTGACATAATAGGAAGGGGGGGGGGGGACTGCGGCGAACCTTGCCCCCCCCCCCCCCCTGAATGGAAGCCCTGCGCACGCCTATGCGTAAATTTGTTGGCATGAAAAATGTTGCATCAATACAATTTCCTATGTGTGTACGAAAAGGCAGCGCTGCGAAGTTGAGAACACGAAAAACAAGGGACGACACAGACGAAGCGCATCTAACAACTGATTTAATGAAACGAAACGACCAAAAAAAAGGAGGAGGTAGCATGCAAAAGTGAGGGCACTATGGGCAAACTGCGCATGAGCCAACAGGAGTGCTATCTATGCAGTAAACACGTGCATTTATCTATTTCAGTCTTTACGTTTACTCTGCATCACGGCACTCGTGCTCCGATTAAATTTATATTTATTTCACTAAACATGCCACTTGTCTGTCTGTAAGGGCTATAGAGGGGGAGCTAACGCATGCGCCAAACTTCCCCGAAATCATACTGTATGCTTCTACGATTGTTCTTCTGATTTTGTCTTTGCTGTGCGCCAAAATAGTAGTGTCACTGAAATTTGGGTTACACTTACAAGCAGAGCAGTGCTGAGCAAGATTCCCCTCGATTGCAACCCTACTACACAAATTCTTGTGTTCCTGAAGCCTTTTGTTTAGGCGCCTGCCCGACTGTCCAATGTAAGATGCCGCAGGTCGAAGAAATCCTGTATACTACTCCTACCTTGCACTCGATACGCAATATTCCGGCGTTCGTGACGTTAGTTAGCGAAAAATTAGCGTTGTCTGTGAACGAAAATTCGAAATGGACTCAAATAAATATATAATAAAAAAAAAACTTCGGTTTGAATGGAAATAGAGCCCAGGATTTTTGCGTGGCAAGCAGGTGTTCTACCGCAGAGCCATGCCAGTTTTTGAAATCTATTAAGAAAAAAAGCCGGCAGATCCCACGCACTGTGGGAATCGATGTAATGCGAAGCAGCCAGGAAGGAGCAAATCATGCTTTACATAATTTGCATGTCATGTTTTACATGTTACGACGTGTCATTTGTTTTCGTCATACAGTCACGTCGCGATATACCAATTTTGGTGTATGTCAAGCTAGTGAACTGGACGCAAGCGCACCATGAGCGTGGCATGTAAATGGCATTGTAGACGACATGCATGCCAAGATTTTCAAGTTACCACCTGCCACTTATGTTCGTTATACAGTCATGTCACTCAATACCAAATTTGGTGTATATCAAGCTAACGAAACGGCCGCGAGCGCGCCATGAGCGTGGAAAGCAAGTCATGTCGCTCATGACATGTCATGATTTCCATATTACCACTTGTCATTTATGTTCATCATACAGTCATGTCACTCAATACCAAATTTCGTGTATCTCAAGCTAACGAAACGGCCGCGAGCGCGCCATGAGCGTGGCATGTAAATCATACTTTTCATGACATGTTAGTCATGATTTTCATGATATGACCAGCCATTTATGTTCGTGATACAGTCGTGTCACTCAATACCAAATTTGGTGTATCTCAAGCTAACGAAACGGCCGCGAGCGTGCCATGAGCGTGGCATGCAAGTCATGTCGCACATGACAAGTCATGATTTCCATATTACCACTTGTCCTTTATGTTCGTCATACAATCATTTCACTCAATACCAAATTTGGTGTATATCAAGCTAACCAAACGGCCGCGAGCGCGCCATGAGCGTGGAATGCAAGTCATGTCGCTCATGAAGTCATGATTTTCATATTACCACTTGTCATTTATGTTCGTCATACAGTAATGTCACTCAATCTCAAATTTGGTGTATATCAAGCTAACGAAACGGCCGCGAGGGCGCCATGAACGTGGCATGTAAATCATTATTTTCATGACAAGTTAGTCATGATTTTCATGATATGACCAGCTATTTATGTTCGTCATACAGTCATGTTATGTCATAAAAAATTTGGTATAAATCACATTAACGATACGGCCAGGAGAGCACAAAGTCGTAGGCGGCTAGATAGATAGATAGATAGATAGATAGATAGATAGATAGATAGATAGATAGATAGATAGATAGATAGATAGATAGATAGATAGATAGATAGATAGATAGATAGATAGATAGATAGATAGATAGATAGATAGATAGATAGATAGATAGATAGATAGATACGCTCAAACTCGCCGAAGTTCGCTAAGAAATGCTTCGCATTTAAAAGAACACTATACGAATGCAATGTAGTGCGAGGGGTCGTCTCAACGCATCTGATATGGCATGGCAAAAGCTGAGAATCGCACCAGGCGTCAAAGCACGGGAAGTGTGCGACATGTGGTTGGCTTAAGGCTTACCAATTACAAAGAGCCCAGGCATAATTAACAATTATTATCAGCAACAGCATCAACCAAATGCGCAGTGACGTGGGCGTGCATGTTGCCTTACAGACACGTTTTGGATACTTCGCCAATTGCAAAAGGAAGCATTATGGTGTAGTGATTCTTTGGCAACTGTACTTTCAGTAGGTACTTTAGGATAGTTTGAAACGGACAATGTTGCGCGTACAAACATTTTCTTCCTCGCGGCATGGGGCCCACCGAGAAACAAAGCGAGGCTAGCGACTTAGAAGGCGATGCGAACAGAGCCCGAATTACGCAATCGAGTTGATTATGATGATGATTCTCCTTGGACGAATGGCACCTACCCACTCAGGGGGGATCGGCCAAGAGTCGGGCGGATCATACTATCGAGTTGCACCCTTGAAGGCGAAGCTCAATCATCCTTCAAGTTCTTTTTTAGATGCGAAGCAGCTTAAGGCCGAGTTCAATCCGGTGGTGGTGGTGGTGGTGTGCGTCCTGACCACCCTTACTGCGCATGCGCAAACCCTTTAAAAAATATACAAAAAACCTCCTCTCCCCCTCTCTCTCCTCTAAGCATCCTTTCCCGCGGCGACCACACGCCCACTGCGCATGCGCGTCCCCCTCCCGCTCTCTCCTCTCCTACGCTCCCCCCCCTCTCTCGCCTCGCAACGCCGACGCAGGCACCGTCTGCTAGCGAGTTTCTTGGTTGAAAAAACCGGTTGCTCGCGCTGCACAACCGTTCACTGGCCACCCCGCATTTATAGGCACTGGATCTTGACCTGCAAGGTAGTGCCGGTGGGAGATTGCTCCTGTGCGTTGTTGAACAATAAAAATTCACAGCGTGCGCGTTAACTAAAAGCGGACTGCGGGTCTCAGTGTCCAATCGGAGTCTTCTGTCTCTCATTGCCCATTAGCAGCGATTGGCATTTTCCAGTAGGAAACACCAGTCCATCACTGCGTGCTTTGCGCCTCCCCAGGTTTCTCTGCTGCACAACGCCGCGATGAGCGCCAGCGTCAACGCCGCCGCCAGTGTAAGCATTAGCGCCCGCTGCTTCGCATCTACACATGGTTCCCTTCAGCGGGAGATGGTGTAATTTTTTTTTCGTTTCGTCAAGTAAAGCCAAAGCGCACATCGCACACGGGTATTTCAATGTTTAGGCATTTAAATCTTCATGTGCGGTGGAAACACCGGCACGTGTGCAAATCGAAGAAATTGCTTCAATTCGCGTACAGCCAGCGTTTTCTTTCTTTACTATCAACCTGTGTTTTTTTCCCTTTTTTTTTCTTCTTTTTTTCTTTTTTTTTTACGCACCGTTCCCACATTCCTGTTGCGTTCGTGCAGCAGGCGAGGAGCAAATTGAACACATCCGGGTGACTTTTATTTGAGGAAAGAAATGACTCGCGGTCTCTTGGGGATTAAGTGAGAAGGAAATCTTGATTGTGAAAAACAGAGAAAAAAAAGCAAACAGCGAAGGCTGGGCTATTAAGTCACGAGGCAAGTTTAAACATAGTTCACAAGGCATGCACGTGGACTGACACCTCCTAATTAGGAGCTAATTATGGAAGGGCCTTCCTTGAGATTAGGAGCCTAATTAAAGTCATCGCGGAGATCCCTCGTGGCAGATCCCACGTGGCAGCCCAAACGTCTGTTGAGTTTATTGCGGCCGCACGTGGCAGCTGCGGGTGTGCATGTCCCATTTCCTCCATACAAACTTAAGAAGTCCCTCGCAAACGAAGTAGTCTTGCACTCTCAAAACAGCTTTTCCTGTATCCGAGTTTTATTTCATTTGCATACGAATCAATTTGCTTCGTTTTAGCGGCGTTAATTGAAGCCAATTATTGCCCCTAAACTTCTGACCCTCACGTCACCCAAAACAAAACAAAAAAGAATCATGCGGAAGCTGGGAATACAAAAGTTTTACAGCTCTTCGACATATGTAAATTTTCATCAACGAACTCAAACAAAAGAAGTTCCCGCTGACAGATTTGCTGCTTTTGAAGTTTTTGAAGTTATTTCCCTTAGCGTGCAATGTATACACTCACTGCATGCTAAGTTATTTTGCGATATATATATATATATATATATATATATATATATATATTCAAAACAATTTGCACAGGATTTTAATCTAGAGGCGTTTCTGAACTTCATCTTGAAGTTAATGTTACACTTGCAGCAACGCTGAGTGTAGGCCGTTGTTCTACAAATAAGAACCAAAGCCAGCTTCACAAACACGCTATTCATGACCCTCCAGAATTTCAGAAATTCAGCTATAACCAAAGTGTATTTTTCAAAAGCCTGTTCTTTACTCGTATTCTACTATTCGATTAACCATATTCATAGACTGTGCATGTTTACATACGTATTTCCTGTTCTTTTTTTCTCCGCTACCTTCTTTCCTCTTTCTCTCGTCCTATTTTTCTTTCCTCTACCTTTTTCGTCAGCCAGATCTGTCCCTATATTTTCTCTGTGTCCTTGTGTATTTGTGCATGCATATCAAATAATAATAATAATAATAATAATAATAATAATAATAATAATAATAATAATAATAATAATAATAATAATAATAATAATAATAATAATAATAATAATAACAATAATAATAATAATAATAATAATAATTTCTATTATTATTATTATTATTATTATTATTATTATTATTATTATTATTATTATTATTATTATTATTATTATTATTATTATCGCGCTGATCTGTTGTTTCTTTACAAGCTTGTGCATGGTATCATATCCTGCCCTGCACTGCTCAACTGTCTTAATTTCCGCATTCCACGTAAGCTCACCAGAGAGAATAGACCTTTTCATGTAACCGCCTGCCTCTGTGAACATTCGACCATTGGCAGGATACAACGTCTTTACAATGCTTACTTTTTGGAGCTCGATGTTTTTCACAGCTCCCAGTCGTTGTTCTGCTCCGAGCTTTTCACTGTACTTACATAGCCTCGTACACTGTTGACATTTTTTTTTCTCTGCCTGCGCATAGTTGTATATGTGCAATTTTATAACGTTTTTTATCCCTGATATTTTATTATGAATGCTTGCCTTTGTTTTTGTTTTTTTTTTCTGTGCGCCAGTACAAAGACCTCACAGGTTGTTCCTGGGCACATTAAATAAACGTTTGATTGATTGATTATTATTATCAAAACTCAGACGAGCTCACTATTCTGCTCTTCCTATCGACATGCGTACTTAATTTCTTTTATTTCACGGAGACCGACCTTTTCACTTCCTTGTTAAAAATCAGGTCACTGACCAATGCCAAAACGAAATAAAATGACGTTTCGGCATCCATACGGAACCCCTTGTTCACAACGGAATGACGAGTGACTAATGATTCAAACAAGTAACACAAACAATAGACCATCTGGCACACTAAACCACGCGTGCTCCCGACTTTTGCGCCATGCGCTCAACGCTACATAAGAACCTGCTGCTTAGCCGTCATTCCATTGTGAACATGAAATCCGTATGGATCCCGAAACGTCATTTTATGTTGCTTTGACAATGGTCAGTGACCTGCTTGTTAACAACGCCTTTGCCTGACCAGACGGTATTCCGTCGAACTCTCGACTACATCATCACTTTCTTGTGACACGCTTTATCGCTCGGCGCGGGCCACATTTGCATGCTACTTCGCGAATAGCATCGACTGTTCCAGAAACATTGCGCATCCGTTGCATATACTAGAGTACTTTCTGGATTCGTGCGCGACCATCAGGGATAACACTAGAACTTAATGTGACGCATATATAAAGTCTGACGCATTTCTTTGCCGATCAGTTTTTCGATGATCGACAAACGACGATTGTGCTCGAGGCTATAGTTGCACTTAGCGAGTTACGCCTACCCCCCCTCCTCTCTCGTCTTTCTTTTTTTGTTTTGTTTTTTTTTTCTTTTTTTTTTCTGGGCACAAGATCGTCCAACAAAGTGTCTCATCTTTACTTGCTGCAGTTACGCTTGCTTCACCGTACCATCCATGTGCCGTTATAGTGCTTGAGCAAAATTTGCTATTGTGCACGCATTCATACAAAGTGGACTTATGTCTGAAAGGTTTGAATTTCGTGCGCCTATGACCTGTTGAACCGCGTTTTACTATATGTTCCATTCGATCACGCCAGCCAAGCAATAGTTCCGAATTTGCTGCTATCTCAAGGTTTACCGACCGCTTTACGGAAAATGCCCTTGGCCATCCTGCTTGCTAAATCTTTGCTTAACAAGTCAACCGCCTACTCTAAGCGAAAGCACACGTGCCTTTAACAATGTGAACGTCCCACATGTGATGCCATATTCAAAAATAATTAGTTCAAAAGAGAATAGAGCTCCGAGCGAGAGGATTACATTTTTTTTTCTTTTCAGCGTAATATTAACAAACATCTGGACTTACGTAACCACCACGCATACCAGGAAAAAAGAAACAGGTTCGTTTTCCTAAATTAAACATCCCGCCATCTCGCTTGAATAACATGCTTAAAAAACAAAGAGAACTTAGGCAGCTCAAGAAAAACGATGGGAAGGCAAACCACCGCAAATCACGAAGAATGAACACTAAACACGAGAGTCGAGTCCTGCTGTGAAGGATAATTATAGCGCGGCATCGTGAGTCCCATGTTGAGTTAAAGCTTGACCTTTCCGGTAATTAAAAAAAAAAGAAAAAACGAAATGCTGGAAATCAAATCATTGAGTGCAGTTCGAAAATGGCCAAGCTGCCGGAAGTGAGGTCCATTTTCAGAGCTAAAGAGAAATAGGAAAAATAAACGCACAAAGCCAAAAGAACAATGCGAACGCTTGTTTAGCGCGTTTTAAGTAGTACTGGAAGCCTCCCGATATAGTATATACCACTGCACGTGCCGCTCACAATAGCTGGCGCTACGCCTTAAACTCCGCGGGATTGAAGCACTAAAACATAGATGCTGCAGTAAAGAGCTCTTAGCTCAACTTTCCCTTTTCTTGAAGTGTTACTCATTTTCTTCCATTTTTCATTTATTTCGCGATCCCTTACAACACTCTTAAGGCTTCCATATGCTTAGGTTTAAGCGCACGTTAAAGAACCTCAGGTGGTTGAAATTTCCAGAGCCCTCCACTACAGAGTGCCGGGGTGCCTTGCAGCTGGTTCTCCAAGATCTTGCGTTGTTTTGTACTCTCCCCGCTCTGCTGTGTTCGTTAGCCACATGCAAGCAGAATACAAAGTAACGCAAAGCCTTGGTTACGCACATGGAAGCAAATACACTTCAAGCTTTCAACTTCAAGCCGCTTGGGGGTCCCCGGCACTAAAACTTTCTAGTCATATACAGTAAAACCTCGTTGATACGTTTCCGAAAAAAAAAACGCGGACAATAAACGTACGCTCCGGGACAACGTGCAATCCGAATCATACGATCCGAATCTGGTTAATTTAATTTTCGCGATTTCGACCGTAGGAGCCGGGCAAATCGTATTAAGCAGGAACGTATCTACGAGGTTCTACGATATAGTTCCAATCATATATAATAGCGTACAAGCCCGGAAGCAGTTGTTCATCGACAGAGCAGGAAGTCCACTTTTTCTACAGCGGCCGACGGAATGTGCGTCCAGTGCGAGTTGCTTCATACCGGGAACGCAGGGAGCGGGGCGCCGCTAGGGGCGCTGGCGTCTACAGCGCGGCGCTTCCGCCAACATCCCCTCGCTCCTTTCCTTGCGCTTTCCCTAGAGCGCGCAAGGCTCAAACACCGCGAGCGCGCTGCTCGGAAACTCAGTCAGCGCCAAGGTAGCGCGCGGTGTTGTGAAACCGCACAGACGCAGAATCCCGCCACTCACGACGTTCGCTCAAGACCTCAATCGCTGACTGGTTTCTTTCTTCCGTAGCCTGTTGTTCGTTTCTTTTCTTTTGCTTCGATGGCGTGTTTTCTCTCAATTCACGGGCTTTATACTGTGCGGCAGATGTTTGGTTATGTTTGTTCTCCAGAGTTTCATAGCCGTTGTACTGAAGATTTTGTGGTAGGTGGTCCGGGAAAGAGGGGGGGAAAAAAAAACGAAGTGATTTCTAGCTACCGTCAGTCAGATGACAAATCACTTGTGTTGTGACTGGGCTTTCGTGTTACTCAAAGTTTGGCTCTTCACTGTTACAACGTTGGTCGGTTTTACTGAAAGTAGACGAAACGTTTTCGACCCTGTTTGACCTGGGAAGAAAGACGCCGACGACAAAAAAGTGAGTCGGTACTTCGTTTGTTTGTTTGTTTTTCTCTGCTTCACTTTAGTACATGATACTCGGTACTCGTACCATGAAAGTATGGAGTAGATATACAGGTGGTCGACACTTTCGTTTCGATTTTGAAGAAATAAAGGAAAGAAAATAACAAAAAAGAATAAAAGAAAGACAGGCTGGTATGTTGTTTGACCCTAGATTGTACACGACGCCACGCAATATATATAAAGATATAATAAAAAATTATACAGTTCCCGTGACGTTGCTGAGAGTCATCATCTCCCGGTTCCGTCATGGGCGGAGCCACCAACTTGATTGGGGGGGGGGGCTCCGGCCCACCTTAATCATTTTCCTCAGGACGTATCAATAAAGTTCTTGTCGCTGTCACAGTTGAGTCAATAATACACGAATTGAGCACATGACTTTATTATGGACGAAGCAAACAATGGTAGGTGGGGCTGTCCGGATGGACTTGGCATTATCAGTAATGCCATACGTAAGGAAGAAAAATAATTGCTTTTCAGGTCCTGCAATAGTTGCAAGTGATAATGATCGTTGTAATGGTAAAAGTACGTCAATCCACTTGATTATCAATTAAATTTTAAAAAAATATTTTTTCTTGGTTGCCATATTAAAGTACTGCTGCCTTCATAACGTTTACTTACATCTATCTTTTATATAATTGCATTGACACTACCCCATACTATAGGGAGGCAATGCAGCAGATTAATTTTAAGTTGAACTGTACTTAAGCGAGACACTGAGGTTGACAACCAAAAGTAGAGTGCAGTGCGCGTAAATGCAAAAATATATCATCACTTAAAAGTTCTCCAATGCCGAAGAACGACGAGAGCTGAAGACAATTGCTGAAGCAGAAGAATTGCTTCAGCAAGAACACCCTGTACACCTTTTTATGCACCGCGGACTTGAGATGTACGCCTGCAGCAGTGCAGTTGCTGCGCCGCTATCATTAACTTGTCTCACTTTGACAGTATGCCGTCTACAAGTAACTATTAGGGGTGGCTTGGAGGGACGGCCGCCTTTTAAAAATTTTTGCCTGCCCCCTTCCCACCCCCTCCCACCTCTTCAAGAACAAACGCAGTTAAAACACAAAGGCCGGATGAGACAAACAAAGCGTTTACTGACAACCAAGCCACATTTCCACGTGAATACACACTGTAAAACAATCGGCACAGAAAAATATAGGGAATTCTTAGTTCGTACACGTGGGTTCGATTCCAGACCGCGGCGGCAGCATTTTGATAGGTGCGGAGTGCAAGAGCACCCGTGTAATTAAATTTAGGTTCTCGCTAAAAAAAGTCATGTGGTCAAAATTAATCCGTTGTAGCCCGCTACGCCGCGCGTCCTGCTCATATTGTGGTTTTAAAACGTAAAAACCCATAACTGTATGTAATTGAAATACTAGTCAACGGTGCTACACGTGACATGTTGGATTGGTGCAAGATTTCATTTTGGTGGAAGCGATAGTGACGCCACGCTGATACAATAATTGTCTCCAATCTTTCTTTTTCTCTCTTTCTTGCTGCAGGAAAAGCTTCAAGGATTTCAACCTTGGGTTGATCGCCATCTAAGACGGAATCGTCCGCGCACGCTTTCTGACGAAATAAAGTTTTTTCCATCCATCCATTGTGCAGAGGCCCTAAAATCACACGCTATATCGACGCGTAAAAGATAATACATGGCATAAAATATTCAAACAGCTCCGCTTCGCGGTCAGCGATGACCATAGGTCGGCAAAAATTGTGGAGCTCACTCAAACTCACTCACGAAATATATTTGGCGTTTAGGACTCACTCCGACTCAGACTCACCAAAATGTTTTTCAGCCGGACTCACTCGGACTCACATTCACCAAAATTTTCTTCAGCCGGACTCACTCGGACTCAAACTCAACAAAATATTACTCACCCGGACTCACTCAGACTCAGACTCACGGCTCGATCGGAGTCTGAGTGAGTCCGAGTGAGTCGACTCATGAGTCCGTTAGGCTAGAATTGACATTTTCGACCATGGTTTCAATACTCTTTAATATCAATATCTGATGTTTTTGGTGGTCATCTTGGTGCCTTTTGATAGAGTACCTTCGAATAAGAGTTATGAGTGCTTGCAAGCCAGTAAAGACATTTTTTTTTTTTGAAAGAGATGACAACATAACATGTATTTATCAAGAACTTCCCTGGAAGAGTTCACGAGGATGAGGTCAAGGAACCCCCTACGTAACTGACGCATCTGATCAATAAATATTGAAATGGTGTATGAACGATACTGCTTTGGAATACGTGTGAGTAGACGTGAGTATAAAGGTGAATTCAGGTAAGCCTGATAGTAATGGTGAAGATGAGTAGATAGGACCATAGGTCGGCAAATGAAAGTGGAACTCACTCAGACTCACTCAAGAATTATACTTTGTGATTTGGACTCGCTCGGACTCAGACTCATCAAAATTATCCTGAGCCGGACTCGCTCGGACTCACACTCACGAAAATTTTCTTCAACCGGACTCACTCAAACTCAAACTCACCAAAATATTACGCACCCGGACTCACTCAGACTCACGGCTCGATATGAGTCTGAGTGAGTCCGAGTGAGTCGACTCATGAGTGAGTTCGCCGACCTATGCCGATGACACAGCGAACCTCGTGGCGTTCCCTTCGTCAGGATAACGCATTTGTATGTTTTCCAAGTCTTTCAGATATGTTGTATCAGTGCTCTTTATTGAACACTCTATTCAGCTTTGAGATGGTAGTATAGCCACCCCTTTTATAACCACAAAGTATCACGTGTCATTGGCGTGACTATGCTAACGCGCACGCCATTTGTTGGGCTAACTGTTGCCTTCTTCCTTTTTAGTGAAAGTTGTGGGAAGTGGGATTTACGCAATTTCTGTGGCACACACGCGTTTATGATGACGGTAGGTTTTCTGATATGCCGCACAGATTTCTGTGACACATACCCGTTTGTTGAGGAACTGTTACCTTCATTTTTAGCGGAGTAACAAATGTTTCGTAAAACAGACCAAGAAATTCACTGATTGCCGCACAGATGTGGTGTATAAGGTTCCTTTTTAGTTGCGGCCGTTCTTACGTAGGGAAGACGGGCCGCTGTGTCAGTGGTCATGACTGGAGGGCGGGCAACTTAACCTTGCTAATGCTTGCCTCTGTTCGGGCTTCTTTGACGTCGATAGTACTTCTACACTGAGAGCTTGCCCCCATAAGTTTCAAATAAATTGATAGATTCTTTAGTAATACTTATTCCTATTACTTATTCCCCATACGTCAGTGTTATAATGTGCATCACATCTGCAGACTTTTTCAGAGTTTTAACATGATCAACATGCACTTTCTGATTTGCTTAGCAACAGGTGATTTTTTACCCCATGTTGGGCTGCTTTCCCGCAGTATAGGTTAAGAAAAGCTCAGCAACAAAAAAATCTATCCAGCGCAATCACACCGAATTGAAAACAGAGAAAAAAGGTTGTCCAATTGTACATATCACTAGAGGGCAATTAGTGAAAAAATGGATGTTGCCCTACAATTAACTTTTCAAAAATCATCGCATGAATTTGAAAGGATGCCCTCGGGAAAAAAATCCGGCAGGCGGTTTAAAACGACTCGTGATGTACAGCGTAAGAACGTTGTGAGCATTAAGTGCTTAAAGGGCAATTTGCGAAAAATAAGGTGTTGCTTAGTAATAAAGTTCTAAAGAACTTCTAAGCTGCACTTCGACCACATCTAAGCTGAACATTACTTGTTAGTATCGAAGTCGCTAAAACTAGGACGTTTATTCTACTTCACAAGGAAGATGTCCATTATATGACCCACAATCATGGTGTCGATACGCACAATAACAATTTTGCGGTTTATGTGTTAAACAATAGCTTCTGTCAGGTATTAATAGTTCGCGCGTTTCTCAGCCGCCATAGAGTTACGCCGAGCGCTATCCCGTAAGGTCGACTTTGCCGCAATAGTCGATGTGCCACAGTACTAACATGTCTAGGTAGTTGCTAGGCCTTTAGCTATGTGATGCTAGGTTGTTTCTAGGTCCGCCTCGGTGGAACAGTGGCTACGGTGCTCGGCTGCTGACCCAAAGGTCGCGGGTTCGATCCCGGCCGTGGCGGTCGCATTTCGATGGAGGCGAAATGGTAGAGGCCCGTGTACTGTGCGATGTCAGTGCACGTTAAAGAACACCAGATGGTCAAAAGTTCCGGAGCCCTCCACTACGGCGTCTCTCATAATCATACCGTGGTTTTGGGACGTAAAACCCCAGATATTATTATTATTATTAGGTTGTTTCTAGGTAGTTGCTAGGCTTCTAGCTAGGCAATGCTAGGTTGCTTCTAGGTACCTGCCAGGCACGTAGCTAAGTTGTTTTCTATGTTGCCTTTAGATCGTTACTGGTTTTTAGCTAGGTTTTTCTTAAGGTTGTTTCTAAGTTATTGGCTGTTTTGAAAAACTTCAGGTTCGTTCAGCTTCGCTGTTTCAAGCCTTCTGTGACTTAGTGCAAGCTTCGTCATTTTTTCTTTTTCTCTTCGTTCCCCCCCCCCCTCTCTCTTTTTCTCTCTTTCTCTCTATCGATATTCCTTTTCTCTTTCTTTCCATTCATCTTTCTCTTTTAGGGGCGAAGCTCCTTATGCCGTGGGTCGTGCGTCCCCTGTAGTTTGTAGTACGTAGTAGCCACCGTAACCAGCAGTATCTCCCTGTGTGATGACGATGACGCTGCCATCACGGCACAGCACATGGAATATACCCACTATGCGTCATAACGATGACGCTGATGACGATGACGATCGCGATGCCATACAACACATGGCATCGCGATATGGTCTCACATGCATATCGTTTGACCACATGCAACCAACCACCATCACGTCTTTGATGATGTACTGGGCGAATTTCGCGGAAGATTCGCGGTTTACCGATGAACCTCCGGAGCTTCGCCCACTCATCATCATTCACTCCGTGGATATGCTGTGATTTTCTCTCTCTCTTTCTCACGTGTTTCACGTGCTGTGCTTCGCCGAGCAGAGAGACAATAAGAATCAGTTTTCGTTTAACGCTCGCATCTGCTGTACTGGATACTGGGGCTCGTCCCAATTCCTGCGGCACATACACGCCTGAGAAGTTTTGCACAACGGAGTGCAAGTTACTAAATAGCTCGTGCCGGTTCGTGATGATGATAGTTTTGTGCGGACATTGTACACACTAAAGTTTTTTACGGCCGGCTTGAACAGCTTCGCCATTAAAAAATATATTTAATCAATGGAAGACTGCGCGATGTTGGGGCTTTTGGGTGTCCACAATCCATCCCCTGGTTGCCCAATTCTTTGCATTGGGTATGCGCCATCGTCAGAGGCCAAGATCATAAGAAGCCGAAGAAGCTGAAGTGGAGGCGCTCGTGTTTCTTCGGCCACGCGCCACACACTGTGCGCGAGACGTGCTTCTGCCGCCTTCGTTCGTCACGTCTTTCATTCGAGGCTGCGACTCGGTCGTGCGTCCGTGCATGGGCTCTCCACTGGCGGCGGAAGCGGAGTCCCAGCTCCGCAGGGAACGCTCACTCTCGTCCCAACTGTTCGTGTCCACGCTTGGCTTGGAGCCCCGTCTATCTCGGAGGCGAAGTTCGTGCCGGTCCCGATGTCGCCGATCTCGGGCGCGTGGCCATCGCCGCGCACTACCTCTCCCGCATCGGGCTCGGGCTTCTCGCAGCACGTACGACGTCAGTACCATCGGAGCCGTCAAGGAGAACGCGACGAACACGCCTGCCATCCGCGCGAACCACAACGTGGGCCCATTTCGGAATTTAGCCCCAGTGGTTCGAGCACTTCTCAGCCGCCTTCGAAGGGCCGTCGCCAGCAGGTGGCCGTCGCTACGCCACCGTGGCGCGGAGCTGTGAGCGACGTCGGCGTTGCTGGGTCTTTCACGCCGGTGAGTCTTGTCTAGGTGGTGTGGCGTTGGTTTAGGCCTGCGTAAATATTCGAGCACTTCGAATATTGGAACGAATGTTACAGTATTCGAATTTGTTTTGACACAAATTTAGATTATTCGAAATTTTCGAAGTGTTTGAAATAAACGAACAGACGTGTATTTAACCGAATGCCACCCCCTGTAAAGATAGTTTCACTGCTGCGCGCGCCCTCTATGCCATAAAACCACCTATCCAAGGGAAGTCCGCACTGCCGCGAAGCCAGCCACAAGCCAGCGTTGACCACATCTAAGCTGAACACTTTATTAGTATTGAAGTCGCTAAAAGTAGGACGTTTATTCTATTTCACAAGGAAAATGTCCGTTATATGACGCCCAATCATGGTGTCGATAAGCACAATGACAATTTTTCGGATTAGGTGTTAAACATTAGCTTCTATGAGGTAATAATAATTGTTGGGGTTTACGTCCCAAAACCAACATATGTTTGTGAGGGACGCCGCAGTGGAGGACTCCGGAAATTTGGACCACCTCGGGGTTCTTTAGCGGGCACCTCAATATAAGTACACGGGCCTCAAGCATTTTCGCTATATCGAAAATGTGACCGCCGCGGCCGGGATTCGTTCCCGCGACCTTCGGGTCAGTAGTCGAAGACCACAACCAGCGTGGGGGGTAGTAGCTTCTATAAGGTCTAGAATGCAAATGAGGTGTTCACCCTAAGTGTTGACGACCCTGAATATATTGTCTTCACCTTGATTTTATAAATTATAAAACCTTGTTACACGGGCTCATATGCATTAAGTATAGTAAATTTTAGAACGTAACGTAATTTACCGGCTACAACTTGCACCCTACTCCTGCTTCCATTCAAGGTTGCCTCGACTTCACTTCCAACCAAAAAAAAGTGACATTCGCACACGCCTGGTTCAATTCTTAAAAAAAAAAAAAATCTGCAAGTGAGTTGGGCCATGAGAAATATGGCTCATTACAAAAAAAGAAAAAAATGGAAATTCAAGCTATTCGTTTCGACATTCGACCAGATCACTATTCGCTTCGAATTCACTTCGATCCGCAAATTTACTCGCCATGGTGGTCTAGTGGTTATGGTGCTCGACTGCTGGCACGACGGTCGCGGGATCGAATCCCGGTCGCGGCGGCCGCATTTCGATGGAAGCGAAATGCTGGAGGCCCGACATGCTTAGATTTAGGTGTGCATTAAAAAAACCGGGGGGGGGGTCGAAATTTTTGGAGCCCTCTACTACGGCGTCTCTCATAATGGTTATCGTGTTTTTGGGACGTAAAACCCTCAAAATCATTATTATCGAGCCTCAAGTTCAGTATTCTCCCATTCCTACAGGCCACGCTTAGCGCTGCCCTGCCAACGGAACGCAACCTCGGAGTGCGGGCCCGAGGTTGACCGGCCGGAAAACGAGGTCCTCCGGCTGGGCCAGGAGACCTTGGTCTCCATCTGTTGAACTACGATCGGCAGCTGCGACTTGGACTTTTGTCTTGTGCATGGTCAAGTTGGCCTCTCCATCGACCTCGAGCAAGCTTCGCAGCCGCCGGTCTTTTGTAGATGGCCCATTGGCCAATTTAATGACCGTTTTTATTAATATAACGAAGAAATAAATGCACATATTGTTGCGACGAACACGTTTGTTGGTGTTGGTTTGTGGTATGGGTGTTTGTGGCTTGCTACTCCAGGTAATTCGATGCACGTACTTCACTGCCTGCAATAATTGGGTGTGTTTCGGCTTCGCTCTTACTCGGATAAAAACCAGGGTCAGAAAAAAAATGCCTTCGGTCTTATAGTAAGAGAAGCTAATACCGAAAGCGAGTGCCTAAAAAAACCGTGAACACGGATAATTCTCTATAGAAAATATGCACATACTTCAATGCTCCTTCCGTAAAATCGTTCAGGAACGCGTCTCCTAGGATAGGAATAGAATCTGAAACTATATGTTCCGCTCGACTCTTGGAAGATCTCCCCGAATGGGTAGGTGCGAATCATCTTAGGATCATCATCATCATCATCATGATATCGCGAGAAACGCTTGCCAGGCGATGCTGGCTACGTCGTTTGGGTAATCTATTCAACCCTAATTGTTTAGGACTAGACGTCAGACACGAATACTCAGCCAAAGCGAGCCCTACTTATTCGTCTGTGCACCCAGTTTCAGAGACAGTCACAGGTGGGGCAATCTGCTTTCACTCGGTTTCCGGTATTTGGCAGATTCATAAACATTTACTGTAGAGTTCAGAGCGAATTCAAATGATGACAGGACCGTAAGCCCGAACTTGTGCGCTCCCACTGGATCCCGCAGCATCGCAGTGATCGTTCGCATGTAAAGTGTGCAACGCGCGCCCCTGTGTCTCTGCGGTTCTCATTCAGTGTAACTGCAGGACGGTCTTATTTAGAGCCTTTCACGTTATGCTATGGTAGCCTGCTCGATAGTTTGTTAATAACAGTAATTGTTAAGATTTTATGTCCCAAAACCACGATATAATCATGAGATGCCGTAGTGGAGGGCTCCGGAAATTTCGACCACCTGGGGTTCTTTGACGCGTACCAAAATATACGCAGACAATTCTTTAATATTTCGCTTCCATCGAAATGGTTCCCGAAGGTCGCGGGATCGAATCCCGGCCGCGGTGCCAGGTTTCTATGCCGCGACCTTGGGGTCAGCAGTCGAACACCACAACCACAAGAGCACCGCGGCAGTTCTCGATAGCCTTTTCATTTTCGCACTTCAATAATTCCGTTTCTCGACACGCTCCACCTTAGCAGAATAACAGAAAGCTGAGTTTGTTGGTAGGTATTTGTTTTAAAAGACTGTGCGTGAAAACACGGACACAAGAGACAAGTCGAGACAACGCAAATGCACAGTTGTGTTGTCTTGACTTCCCACTTGTGCTTGCACGGCAGTCTTTTAACATGTCTACCTCACCAGACTGTACACACAGAAAACGTAATCACTTTAGCTTTGATTTTTTTTTTTGCATCTGATTAGAGCCAAACGTGATCACTGAGGTAACCTCGCGTGTACGTAAAGGTGCTCTGAATGTATGCGAAAAAATGTTGGCGCCGTTGCTTGTTTTCATGCTGGCTGCAAAAACGGCTTCATTTTCTTGCCAACCGATTCATTCCAGGCCGCCGATGCATCGTGGTAACTTGGGCCAGTCTACGAGAGCCGATTCACTGCCCACCGGGGTCAATGCGCAGCCCTCAGGAGTGGGTCTCCGCGCCAGAGGAGCGTCGAGGAGCTGTCCTCTCAAGAGCAGGACTTGTCGGCCATCATCGGCAAGACGGAACCCTTCCACCGGACCATGCTGCTGTACGCGACGTTCACCATGATGGTCTCCTCCCTGCACCTGCTGGTGTATCCGACCGTCGAACAGCAGTGCGTGGACCACTGTTGCAAGCTACCGAAGGCGCCTCCCAACGTGACGCTCGAGGAATGGAAGTTGAACATCCCGGAGGAGTCCAACGGTTCCTTCAGTCGCTGTCTCGTCTATGAGGAGGTCACCGACGAGCCGCTGCCACCTGATAACGAAACGCGCGACTCCGTGCCCTGTGCCACCAGGTTCTTCAACGTGTCTGCGGACACAAGGTCCATCGTGCAGGTAGGTGAGACGCTGGCGCGCATTTCTCGCGTTGCCTATTTTATCTCGAATAAGCAAAAAAAAAAAAATAGTGGCACGGTCTCTCAGGCATTTGCCTAAGACGACTCGAAGGCGAAAGCCGTCTTCTTTTTTCTTCAGTCGATTATACTGATCTCCTTTCTGCACCGTATGTGGTTTTGTAGGGCCTCCAGGAACGGCTTACCTTAAATGAAGCGACGATGCAATGCGATGACGGCATCACATGACGTCAAGTGTGTAGCGTCGTGATGACGTCACAAGTTTTAGCGACGAGTGAGATCATGATGACGTCATATGGGGACGTCATCACATGATTTGTCGCATCACCCGTGTTGACGCCGACGGTCACTTGTCGCGTTTGATCAGGCATTGAAGGCTTTCGCCTTAATACGCGCTACCTGTGAGTGCGTGCTGCTGCCAGAATAGGCTTGCGTACCTTTTTAAAGACGATAGTCTTTCTTGGGATACTTAAACGCAAAAATTTTGGTCTGTATGTCTGTCCGTCTGTTTGTCTGTCGGTAACCCGATACAGCTTCTCGGCCAAAGTTTAACTTCTTTATGAACGCCCAGCCATCTTGAACTGGTGTTCGCGTTCATATTTGTGAACATATTCGATCAAAAAGCAAATACTACGCATTCCTGAGGTACAACATTAATATGTAAGTGTCAGGACGTGTTCTTTATTAGAAAATACATAGGTACGCAATTCTAAAGACCCTAGTGTTTTTTAGGCTGTCTCAGGCAAGGCAAAACATAGTAGTACGGCCGGCACAAGACTATCGTCTTTCAACGACATTTGCAGCGAAGCACGCAGATACGCGGCCAATTTTTTTTCTGGAACATTCCAAATATTTCAACAGTCCTCGTGATTCATGCCAGTGTCAGCGGATAGCGCTATGTACGACTGGTGTACTCCGAAAAAGCGCCCCGGTTCATTCTTGGTGCCACAAGTTGATTTCGAAAGCCATGCTTTTGCTGATCGCACGAGCAACCGCCTAGCCTGAAACACGTCATAGACTCTCACCACTATATACACATCTATAAAATGCATTGCAGTGGGACCTCGTCTCTGACAGGGAATGGCTGTACTCCTTGGTAGGCACAACTTTCTTCTGCGGATCATTACTTGGGCTCGTCTTATCGGGCCTCGTCGCAAATAGGTGAGCTCATTCGCATAGTATGATTTAGCTGATAAAAAGAAAAACAGGTTAGCGCGAAGTTACGGATCTACTTGCTGCTACGACGACGGTACAGGTCAATGGCTAACGATTTGAGTGGGGACAAAGTGTAAAAAGAGAAATAGGAGATAGTTGGTGTTTTTCAAGATCTAAGTACACGTTATGTAATCCCATTTGTCCGAATTCATTGACCTGGTAGCTTAGCGCCGACGGTGTTGCTCGAGGACGTGTGGTTGATTCGCGGTCACGGTGGCCGCATATCGATATAGGCTGGAAATGCAAGGACACTCATGTACCATATTTAATTACACGTTATAGAACCCCATGTGACCAAAATTATTCCAGCGTCTTCCACGACAGTGTGCCACGTAGTTATACTTTAGTTATTGCACGTACAAACACCAAAAGGTAACAATTTGAAAAGCACAACCTCAACCACTCCGAGTTCAAAGACGAGATAGTGGCTTTTTTTCTCGCCTTCACTACCCTTCCTACAGGAACTATCTCCTCCTCGCCACTTATTTCTTCATAAAACATATGAACAATGACAGCCCTAAGCGTTGAGCCTATATGGATTTCGCGCTTGTCGGCTACACGCTGTTAATCTCCGCTTGCGCAGTCGAAAACAAACAGAACGAAGGGAAATCAGTTGATCGCGCATGATAGTCACGTGAGACAAAGCAGAGCGGGCGCGTGACTGCATGGCAAAGTAGGGCGGGAAACAATTCCTAACTTATTATCTCTCTCATAAGGACCAATCGGGAGCTCATTTGTTCATGACGTCACGTGAACAGACTACTGGCGTCAAAGAATTGTGCCGGAAATACGGGAAACACCAGGAGAGAATAACTCGCTTTTTCCTTATATTTTCAGAGGTTGTTTAGGGGCCCTTTAGTTATTAACTTCAGTGTTTCGATAAGTTATTTTACCGAATATCTCGACGACAATCATCGCGATAACCTCTACGGCTTCTCGACTGCAGGATAGGAAGGAAGCCCGTGGTCTGCTTCTCCGCTGTGGTCCTGGAGGTGACAGGCATGTCTCTCTGTATAGCGCCAGGGCTTCGTTTTTTTCGACACGCTCCGGTCCCTTGTTGCTACGTTTGTTTGCGCAGTGTCCTACACACACCACGTGTTGCGTGAGCGCAGCTGCTTGGTGTAACACTTCGCTTGGTCGGGACTAGACTAAGGTCGCAACCACCGTGAGCAAATAACGATCATTTCGTTAAATGATCCTGGACCTTTGAGGCGCATAATTTTGACCTCTTGCAGTCAAGGATGGCGGCGCAATTCAGCGCATGCAGCGCCGACTTGACGACATTGCTTCACGAATCCTGCATGCAATATACCTGCGATGCACTTTTAGCACTGGTACTGAAGGATGCAATACTTGAGCAGTGAACCTTTAAGAGATTGTACGGATATTTCAACTAAAGAGAAGTGCGCCGCGGTGGTGTAGAGGTTGTGGTGCTCGGCTGCTGACCCGAAGGTCGCGGGTTCGATCCCGCCCGCGGCGGTCAAATTCTTATGGGGGCGAAGTGCTAGAGGCCCGTGTACTGTGCGATGTCAGTGCACGTTAAGGAACACCAGATGGTCGAAATTTCCGGAGCCCTCCACTGCGGCATCCCTCAATCACATCGTGGTTTTGGGAGGTAAAACCCGAGATATTATTATTAACTAAAGAGAACCTGATCATGTACTAATTTAGGACAGGAACGACGGAGTCCTAGTACACTTTTTTGGCGCGTACTGATCGATGCATGCGATGTATTTGACAGCCATGCTGTTAGTGCCAACATTGTAAGACAATTGTAAAAGTGATTGTCGGGATTCGTGGTGCATCACTATTTGGCCGGAGACACACACTCACACATCTTGTAGGACGGCCGGTAAGGAAGTTCATTACAGAAAGGTTAAGAAAAAATTTAGCCAGCTCCCTTTTTTGAGCTACGTTTTTGTACCATAATGTCGCGCCTCCTTCGTTCGTACAATTGGCGGCATTAAGCGACAGCGACCAAAGTTCGCGACCATGCATGTTGAGTTTTGCTGCTGTGCGCATGTCCTGTCCTTATACTTTTAGCGCCGGTGACGTCGGTGAGAAACCTACTCCTTGAAGAGTCATGCACCAGCAAAGGTCAGGAGGGTCACGGCTTTCTGTTGAGGCATCTAACTCGCACCTTTCAACTTTCGACAACAATGGATGGAGTTACCCACGAGAACGAGTTCCTGAAAAGAAGGAACTAACGAAAGCACTGCGGACGTCACGTTCGGGAAGTTACGTTGTAAGACCGGATGAGGGACTTTCCGGCATCTCTTTGTCGCAGCATCACAGAAATTGCTCCAACGCGGCACTACAGATCATTAAAGGAGCATCCACTTACCATTCAGGTTACAACCAATTCGTGCGACGCATGCGCAACGCCCACAACACCACAACAGAGTCACATATTTCTCTTTTATTTCAGCACGGATTACTTTAGTCACCACAAGGTCATGCGGTCAGAGCTGTACTTATTCGTTTAAGTAAACGACATGAAACGTGGAAAAAGAAAGCTAGCACTACTGAGCAGGAACACACGCATGACTTTATTGCTGAAACTTCCCCGCGGTTCTCTATCGCTGGCAAAGTGTGTTTCTCAGACTTTGACATTCAGTGTAGGTTAAAAAAAGCTGACCGCATTATCACACGGAACCGAGAAAGAGTCAGCACGAAGAGTTCTATTAGCTTCTAGAACTGTTAGACAACGCGAAGCGGACTTTGTGGGCTTCAAGTATTCTACAAGGCAGACGGAACAAGGAACTGAACTACCTGCACCACGCGAATCACTGAGCTTACGCGTTTCGTCGGTGCACGTGAGCAGCGTACATCTCCAAATTTTCATTATTAACTCACGCAGTGGTTGAATTCGTGGCGTTAGAAAACAGGGCCCTGTACGGAACCTCCACGTACTGCGACTTCAGCGTCGGCGTCGTCGTTGGCAACGTAATCACGCTCATGATCCCGGACTGAAGAACGGCGCAGCTGGTCATCGTGATTCCAACCACTCTGCTGCTCGCCGGCTTCTGGTCAGTATGGTTACCTAACTATACGTTACAACCTTAATGAAAGCCAAGAGGCAGTGAAGACAAGGAAGGTATAGGAGATGTTATTTGAAGTCTTTTAACTGTATTGTAGTAGTTACGATATAAATTCGACGAAATTAAAGAGGATGAAAAAGACAAGTTGCAGCCGGTTGGTTTTCATTAAAGTTGTGTCTAAGAGAAAATGCCGAGCCCTTAAACTCCGCTTTCTACGTTATAATGCAGCTCAGTAGCGCGGTACGCTCATGCGGCGTTTCGCGGTTTTGAGAGTTTTAAGAATCTGAGAGTTTTGAGAGTTTTAATTCGTAGACTCCTCCTCGTCGTTTGTCTGTTCCACTTTCTTACGAAGCGGCCATCAATCTTGGTTGCTATGATTTGAAGATTTATTCAGTTTTCCTTTTTTTTTCTATTTATAGTTTAAGAAGGAAACAGATATGCACAACCCATCGCATGCAAACATTAAGCTGTCTGCTAGCGTCTTTCAGAATGTTTGCCGATTTTCTCTGACCAGATCTTGCTTTGGCACGCCTTCATTCAAATTTCGTCACTTCCCTGCCACGTGTCATGCCTGTGTTCCGCCGTGCTTTGTGCGCGCCGGGGGCGATCAGTCCCGATTTCGCCCGTCAAGTTCGATGATGAATATCTCGAACTACGTGCAATTTTTTTTATTTCTAAAAAATAGGTATGCCATAAGTTCGCACGCACTACAACTTTGTAAGATAACACCTGCCCTGAACTCAATAATTAGTAAGTTAATTAACAAATATTTGTTAATTATTCACGAGAGTTTCGCGTTAACTGCGGCGAAGTATTTCCGCCTCAACGTGCAGTTCGTGTACGAAAACAGTAGGAGCCTTACTACCATGGAATTTTTATAAAAAAATCTGTACTGTTTAAAAAAAAACATCCTATATATATATATATATATATATATATATATATATACAAGGCCGTGCCACGGCCGAAACGTAAGGCATAAAAGTATTGCTCTCTCGTACGGTGACCCGAAGGTGGCGAGTTCGATCCCAGCCGCTGCGGTCGCATTTCGGTGGAGCCGAAATGGTAGAGGCCCGTGTACTGTGCGATGTCGGTGCACGTTAAAGAACACCAGAAGGTCAAAATTTCCGGAGCCCTCCACTACGGCGTCTCTCATAATCATATCGTGGTTTTGGGACGAAAACTCTGGATATTATTATATTATTATCTTTCACAAGTGTCGCGGTACTCATTGGCGGCACTTCCCACCAATCGCTGTGCCCCTTTGACTCGTGACGCAGCGATCACACTAGCGCCGTTATCAGCAGTTGTCCTTTGGACTTGCCATGGGATGGGCGCGTCATACGCTCGGAGGAATAAGAGCGGGAACTGAAGGACCAACAACACACACAGATGTGCAAATGGGCGTAAGAAGACTTCCACGGAAAGTGCAGCCGCAGCCACTGGTTTCCATCCACACACTGGTGGAAGGGCTATGAATATTCAATTTACTCTCAGCGTGAAGACGTTTCATAAGTAGTCAAGGCTCTTGTCTAGTCCATTAGTGAATATTATTAGCGAACAAGTGAACAACCTTTCTCTGTACACCATGCGGAGATCGTCGAAGGCAACCATGCGAGGCACTCGAATTTAATCCAGTTATCCCTTAAGGCATTTAACTTTAATTCTTACGAGGACACAAAACGTCGCTTAGGCAGTCGCAACAATGACCAAATTGGTTTCATGGGTTAAACTTTAATATCGCAGTAGCGTGCTCGAGCACTGCCGCACGCTGTTGAAGCCGTTTCCCTACAGCACGTGCAGAAGAACATTGGGCTTCGACGTACTTGAACAAAGACGCCAGTCGAGGTTAGCGTAAGTGAATTATACCGGAGGGCCCTGTACATGCTAATCAGGTGCACGGTCTTCCACACTCAGCCACCCCGTGTTTTTAAATTACAGTCATATACGTGCTTGTCCCGGCCGTCCCTGCGTTGTTCCGTCTGTTGTGTTCGTAGCCAAAACCTCTCCTTGGCTCCGTAGTTCAGTCAGTTAACTTGCGCTTTAGTGAAGGCGTTAGAATCGGGTTCCGTAACCGCTACACTACACCGCTGCAGACTGCGATCGATGGCTTACCATGTTTATGACTCTATTTGAAGAAACACGTGAACACTCTTTGGAGAACTTTATACCCCCCGTTGGAGAGTCGTGGGACTCAAGAGGGAGTTAACTTGTCTCTTTAAAGAGAGTCACAAACGCGGCAATTCAGGACTCAACGATGAGAGTAACACACACTATTATTATTCTTAGAGTGTAGTTGGCGGGGACGAACGTGCGACGTCATGGGTGGAGTGTGGTGAACAGTGCGGCTTCTCCGGTGTACCGAGTCAAGGTCATCAAGTTCCTATCCTAAGGGCGTCGGGGAAAACAATAGCTTTTATAGATACTTCATCAGTGTATCCGAATGCTCTCATTTATTGATACGCTACCTGCAACGTTCTCTTCTGCTTCTACTCTTTGAAGCATTCATCCCTGATCCTTGGGGCATTCTCGGCCGAAACGCGAACTGGAGTCCCGTGTTGTGTTGTGCTATCTTTCTTTCTCCTTCCACTCTTTCCTCTCCCTCTTTCAACTTCCCCCCATCCCGTTCCCACGTGTAGGGTAGCAAACCGGTCATCCTGGACTGGTTAACCTCCCCTGCCTTTCCTCTCTACCATTTCTTCTCTCTCTTAAGAGAACATTTTCCGGAAACTCGTTCCAATTTGACGAAGGATGGATTCCGCAGACTACAGACTACCAAATTCCGCAGACTACAGAGCAACACGTACTACCGCGCAATCCTCCTTACTTGGGATCTATATCCGACGCCTCACGTGAATGACTGCCTGATATCCGACGTGTGAGACACACTGGCACACCTATTATTCAACCGCACACATCAATCTCCTCGCCGAGGCGTGGAAGGCCAAGATCTCCATGCAGGATTTGTACGAGCAACGAAGAATCATAGACAAATTAAAGCCCGGGATACCTGGGGACGAGCCTGGAATTAGGTATTCCAAAAATAAGGGATTTCTGTAATGAGGGACCCCGTGTTCACGCGCTCAGGAACACTGTTTTGGCAAATTAAAAGTTTATTTGAGAGACATCGACTGCCGAAAGTACTTTTGAAAAGCAGTTCATCGCGTCAACGCTTCCGAAGTGTTGGCAGGCTCTGGCCTTGCGAGCATTTATGAGTTCTCCTCGTCTTCTGCGTGGAATGCTTCATTGAATGGCATGTTCTTTCCGGCTCCCGCTTCATTCGCCGCTCGCGCGACGGGTTCCACGAATTTGAGCCCGATCGAAGCAGGTTATTTGTTCTTTCCGAATAGTTTCTGAATGAACCAACTACATTTCTTCAAGAAGGCGCCGTTTCGAAACGCGACGTCTCCTTCACTGACCTTATTATTCTACGGGCTGTTCGGGAAGTCACCTAGCTTCTCGCCATGACGGCGAGGCTGAGCGTGTGATTGAATTATCTCTTACAGTCCCGCAGTGCACTTGTTTCCCTTGACGCTCAGTGCATAGGCACACAAAAGAGACTCGTGGAATGGTGCGGAGACGAAAATTTCGACCATCGCAGGCTCTAAGTGGCGCAGGTAGTTTCTAGAATTGATTAAATTCCAATTAGTCATCTTCAAGACGCAAGGTGCGTTCCGGTAACAAACTTAAAAATTACTGCAGACCCAGGAAGTGAATGCTGATGATGGAGCGAAGCTCCTTGGAAGCCAGTCTACGTCATTTTCTTTTACTAAGTGTAGCGCCATTTATCGATGCGATAGTGCTGCACGGTCTAAGTACGGGCGGCTTGCGAGCAATGCAGCGCGCTGTGCACGGCTTGTATGCGCGCTCTAGGTACGAGCGGCGCGGAGCCCGCGCAACACCTGCGCGCGGTCGGTATGCGCGCTGCGTGCGCTCATCGAATGGTTCTGCGCATGACGTCATGCGCTTGGTCGGAGACGGGTTTCGGAGCGGCGCCGCCGCAGCGCAACACCTGTGCGCGGTCGGTATGAGCGCTGCGTGCACTCAACGAGTAGTTCTGCGCACGACGTCATGACCGTGATCGATACGCTTTCTGAGAGAGGGTTTTGGAGCGGCGCCGCAGCTGTTCCGACGGGGACATACAACGACGACGGCGACAACGGACATCGCGAGCCTAAGGAGCTTCGCTCCTAAAAATTGTTAGCGATGCCACGAGGCACGACTGGTCCTGACTGGCAGGCTCTTGTGTTACATAACCGGGACTTCTATAAGTAAACCGAAGTTGCTGATCTAAAGTTGGAACTACTCTAGCTGTCATGCAACTGAAATACACGCGCGAGGAGCCTGCCCCCCGTATAAGACAATGTGTTCGATTATCTGTGTTGGTAAAGTAGCGTGCAAGACACTTTACGTTTACTGCGCCGTGTCACTGTGGGCTCTACCTATGGCGTCGGAAGTTACGGAAAGAACAAAGATAAGCAGTAAATGCGTAATGTGGCTTCTCGAGTAATCAGATTACGTCGTTGTCATCATCACAACCATCATCATTATCGTAATCATCATCATCATCATCATCATTTATCATCATCAGCAGCAGCAGCAGCCTTCTGCGCCCACTGAAGGGAACAGGCCTCTTGCATGTTTCGTAATGAGATTATGTCGTAGTGTAGATTTGGGATGGTACGCAGAGGCGTAGGCAGAAATCTTTTTCGAAGTGGGGTCCGAAGTCCATTTAGTGATCTCCGTGCGTGTGTCTCTGTGTGTGCGCAATAATACATACATATACGAAATTTAAAATTTTCGGGAGGGGCGGGGGGTGCACTCTTTGGCTACGCCACTGATTGTACCCTATAGCAAGAATAGATTCGTTGCACCGATGAGTTGCACTGAATGGTTTACACGAAGGAGATTTGTTCGTCGCGATATATTTCAATTTTGATGCACTAAGAAATACTTATGACGTCAAAACGCACGAAAATAAAAAGGACAGACAATCTCCTCGTTGGAAAGGCATATATACCTTAAGACGAAACGCCATTCGTAATGTAGCATCAGAAGTACTATTATAGCGTAGTTGCGCTGAGCGAAATCCACAAACGAGTGACGGAACAAGAGGACAGCACAGGTGGTGCGCAAACTTTCAACTGTTTATTTTCGCAGACTACATTAATTGTCTCATCCGGGGTGAAGGGCAATAATCATACCTTTGTGATAGCATTTAACTTTGAACAACTTTGAATCTGGGAATTACAGTTAAAATTGTCTTGCCTGGCAGCGAACGTGCGCATGAGAAGACCACAACAAAAATGTTATGTAGCAGATGTATGTTAGAGCTACAGTACGTCGACGCTCATAAAAAGTAGCGTAACTCGTTGCACCATCTATAATACGGTCAGTTTCTCTAACGAAAATGTCAGATGCGGCCACTCTGTCGTAATACATACAATCCGCAGCAGTCATCATTCGTGTTCGTTTAACTCTCGCGATGAAGTCCAGTAGTCACTTGATGTCCAGTAGGCCACGGATTCACCCTAGTTGTCCTGTTCCGAGCATGCACGTGCCAAGGCCTTCAATATGTAGCAAAAGATAGGCATTGCTCGAACTGACCAAGCCACGTAATACTGCACCATCAACCGTCCACTGTTTACGCTGCCGTCCCGCCTTTTATCATGAAACATTGCACTCACGCTCTCGAGGTCATCCCTTAAATAATAATCGATGATTTCGCAACGCAGTGTGTTTCAGAGAACAAACACAGAACAAAAAATCTAGGTCACACGCCCAGCGGCTGGTACGTTACAAAACACTACGCGCGACCATGGCGCGCGGTGGCATAAAAATAAAGGAGAACATGGTATGACGTCAAAAACGAAGCGAAACGGCGCACAGGAAGCCATCAGGGATGCACACGCACGTAAGCCATGTAAAGGAGTCGACGCCGCCGAAGACAAAGCACGTCGGACAGGCTGACAGGGTAAACATCACCAAGAAGGATGTGGTTGTGGCAACCGCGGAGCTGCGCGCACAATAAGAGCATCAGTCGATACGCCGGCATGTAGTTGCGGAAGGATGAAAGAAAGAAAGAAGGAATGAAAAGATCAAACTACAAAGGAAAGTGCTGAGCAAATGACACAAGGGTATTGCGCGCGAAACGCAAATAGGGCGAAGCAGTACACCGAAGTGTTCTTGTAAGCGCTCGACCGAAATGGGACGTAACACACAAATATTGGACTTGAGATCAAGTCTAAGCGACTAGGCAAATTAACTAAGCAAATACAGGTCGTTGGGGTTGTTGAATACGGTTACGGTAAACAGAGCGTGATTGACCACACGGTAGAATGAAAGGTCCTTTTAAATGCGAATGCATTTCTTAGTCGGGCTATGTCAGGCATCCGTTGTCCGGCGTTGTCCGCGGAGGAGGAGGAGGAGGATAGGTTGAGGAGGTGTCCGCGCGCCGGCAGGTGTTATCTCTCCGCTCTCACTCCCTCTCCCATAGCAACACCTGTGGGCGCGCGCGCTTATCCTCGCCCCTAGTAACCGGAGCAGGTGGTGCGGGCGGAGTAGCGGAGAGTGAGTGGAGAGGAGGAGCTCGCTCTGGTGTGTGAGGGCGCTCGCATCGCGGGAGCTCGGCGTAGCTCCCGCGTGTGTGGAGAGAGTGTAGGAGAGGGTAGGTGCAGTGCTTCGCCGCTCCTTTTCTCGCCGTTCGCTCTCTCTCCTCCCTGCGCCCCACTCTCCCGTCCGCTCGCTCGCACGTATATATAAATAGAGTGAAGCGCGCGCGAAATGCATTCGCATTTCCTCACGATTCCCTTCGGGGAGGTGGGGGGAATTTTTTTTATGTGTCAGACAAGTTGGGAAGATAGGGAGAACGTTAAAATAAAAGCAAAAATTGTAAAAGCGTTCATATGCCCTGCATTGCAAATGTTCGCTTCGGCAATGACAGCTTTTTCATACGCAGTTTGAAAGATGCATAAGGAAGTTAACTACGGATGACATGTATGTACACTTATTCATTGAAGCTGAACAAGATAAAGCGGATCATTCATGTGAACCGTTTAGCAAGTTTGTCAACGTATAAAAACAGAAATGCCTTTTTTTTTTAAATAACGTCCGAAGTCAACGTGTCTGGTATAGTTGGTACGGTGGCACTACGTTAGCGGCCATGTTTTACGTCTATAACATACGCACACGGCGATGAAATTTATCCTACGTTCACACCGAATTCGCGTTCATATGTGTGCAGTTTGAATTTCTAAATGTTGGTAAACTTTTCAAAATTGGTTGGCACGTGAACTTCAATTGAAGACCGTGAGTCAAATGTGTGGCTCTTCGATTCGATCTCGGAAATTTCCGAAAATCCCCCCCGCCCTTTACAAAGCAGGCAAGATGAAAAGAAAACTGACGCTCACGCATTGAATGTCCTACTCCGCGCAACACGATAGCTTCGAAGGTCGTTCGAAGTGCGTCCTTGGATTTCTTGGGACAGCCGATGTCAATGCCTGCTTCTTACGAAATCTCGTTGAGCTTGTTCACCGTCTTCGGTTGCCATGGCAACCTCCGTCAAGCTGTTCAGTGCGAACAAGAGAACAGTAGTATGAACACAGAACGTCTCCCTGAAATCTTCCTGCCATTTCACACGCATCCTCGTGGTGCTTCGAAAATGCACCGGGTAAAAAAATAAAACTTTCGCGTCGGAAAATTCACTGCTGTGCCACCACGTGATTTCCTTTCTTTCTTCTTCTTCTTTTTTTTTGTTTTTGTTAGAGTGGTTCGTAGCTCCATTTACACAAAGAGCTCTGGTGAGAATTTTCAGGCGAAAGACGTGGAGTAAAAGAAACAAACAAACAAATAAGCGCACACAAAGAAATAGAAAGTACAAAAAACAAGAGATATTGCAAATAGAAGCGGCGCAGTGGGTAACGAGATGTATTTAAAGAAGAAAAAAGATTCGCGTATTTTTGCAAACTACAAAGGACGTTGCATCAACAGTCAGCTAAGAGAAGATGCATTAGTTCACGCCAACACCTGCCTTTTTTTTTCTAAAACCGCTGTTGCGCAGAAACCGAACCTCACCGGACGAATTCGAGCTCTTGAGAGTACCATTTCAAATAGCGGCACGTTTCACGGCGTTGTCCCAAGGGCAGTTTCATTTGGCACGGAAGTTCGGCATTCTACTATTGATGTCATCTGCAGATTGACTGGCGTCCTGAATTCGGTTATATTGTGATAAAGCCTTAGGCATGCGCAGCCTTCACCATGGGGGGGGGGGGGGGTTCACGGATACGCTCTCCCGCACTTCCTTACCCTCCACATTGAGACTCTTGCAATCAGAACGCGCAGTGCAAAGACGAAGCAAGGGGGGGGGGGGAGAGGGGGGGTGAGGGGGGCTTTTTCCCCTGTGTGTGGAATTAGAAGTACCGCGGCACCGGCTTTCAACATTTTTTTTCTGAGAATGCACTAAATTTGGAGACAGACGTACACACTAGGTAGGGCGTGAAAAATCTCTGAGCATCTCAAGTGACGTTCACCACCGAACAACTTAAAGGCAGAGCAGGCGCGACGTGCAGCCTCACTTTGGAAATATTTTCGTATCTCTAAGGAATTCGAGAATCAGCAGAATGCAGGATAGTATTTGCATGATGAGATTTGAAAGTATAGTTCACGGATCTCAAACCCGTGGCCCGCGGCTTCCGATGGAACAAACTTTTGTGACATTGATCAATGTTATTCGAATTATTTTCTCGCCGATTGCGATTGACAACGCTTTGTTCGGGGGGAGCTACAGAGACGGGACCGTTCTCAAGCATTATTTTTTTTTTCGGAGGCAACGCATGCCCTCTCTCTGTGTATTGAAACATCACCGTATAGGACAAAAACATTCTGCAGATCGGTATCGATATCATTCTCAAAATTTACGCCAAAGGCCCTGCGGGTAAGACCAATATATCAGATATGAGAAGGGCAAATGGCAACGTGAAGTGAAATTTTGTTCGATCCCCCCCCCCCCCCCCCCTGTCGCTTCCTGTTCCTACTTTCTTCACTGTCCCAGCCCTTATTTTTTCGGGACTGTGACCCGCTAGCTGAGATGAGTTTGAGACCCCCGGTATAGTTCAACTTTCGGTTACAATAAAATCTACCAAACATTTTGTTTGTTTGTTTTTTGTTTGTTTGTTTGTTTTGTTCTGGAACGCGTCGATACGCGTATGTGAGCAGACAAGGCGCTCGATAATGTTCAGGCCCTATAATAAAGTATAAATGCTTATCGTATAGAGGCTGAATCGTCGCTGGGAAAGATTTCTACGTATTTACTGTCACGTGCCTTGTCAATGTCACTAAAGAAAGCACAGCGGATACGTGTAGATTCCGTAATCAGTTACATGAAAAAAAAACTGTTTTAGCTCAATGTTTACGTGTGTAATACATGCCCTGGTTCAACTAGGTTCACTTCACTTCTTCCTACTCTCCCGGCTACTTTTTGTGCCTAAGTTTTTAAACAACTGAAGAGCCAGATCCTTGATAACAGAACAAGGTACACCAGAGCTATCCTAGGGCTGTACCTGCTGAAAACATTCGACCTAAAACAAATCGTAAAACAAATTTCTAACCTGAACCTGGGAGAAAGGGCTGACACCTACGTGAGGAACTTTCTCAATGACCGCAATGTCACCCTGTCGGTCGGGGACCTCGAGTCCATAGAAAGAACCCAGGGAAGTACAGGCGCCCCGCAAGAGCTCAGTTATATCTCCGCTCCTCTTAAACCTAGTCATGCTGGGGCTACCCAGCAAACTACAGGAAATCGAAGGAATCCACCACGCGCTGTACGCAGATGACATAACCATCTGGGCGTACCGTGGCAGTGACGGCTAAATTGGGTACGTCTTGCAAACGGCTTTTCACAAAGTCGAAGATTATCTCCAAGGAACGGGACTCAAGTGCTCCCCGAGCAAGTTCGAATTACTCATTTACCAGCCCACGCGTAGAAGTACGCTGCCAAATCGCTGCACGACACCCCGGGAGTACGAGGAAACCAGCCTATACACCCAAGATAGAAACTCATTCCCCAAAGATAACAAGATCAAAACACTCGGAAGGATCACTGGGACCAACGGAACTAACGGTGAAACCGTGAGGAAGCTCGAAGGCAAAGTCACCAGTGACACGAGACTCGTAAAGAGGATAACAAACAGGCACGCGGGTATGAAGGAAGAAAATGTCATCCCACTGATCCATTCCTTCGTTATCATCCACATTGCCTACGTAGCCGCCTACCACAACTGGTGCGTCGGTGAAAAGAATGAAATCAACACGCTCATTAGGAAAACGTACAAGATCGCTCTGGGCCTCCCGCAATCGACGAGCACCGAGCTTCTGACCAAACTGGGTATAAGCAACACCCTGGAAGAAATAGCCGAAGCTTTTCTTTTTCTTTATTACCTATAATTGACAATGTCATGTCACAAACATAAATATTCAACACACAATGTACACACACACAAAATTAAAAGAAACAGGCATAACATTGGGGGAGCACTATAAAGGAAGGGCAACCTGTCGAACATTTAAAACTGCTTAGCACAACGCATTTCGCAGCCTGAGCGCCTGTCGACCACCACGACGGGAAGACACATTTGAACAAGCTCGGCGTAACTAACCACAACCGGCAGGGCCTGAAAATTCAGGTCCCCAACGAATTCAGCGACACCGTTACGGTGGCAAATATCCCTAGACACATGCATTCCGACTACAAACGAGGCAGAAGAAAGGTAAGAGTGGAGGCTTTGCTCCGTTTTTTCAACAGGGAGAGGAATGCGCGCTTAGTCTGCGCAGCCGAATATCCAGACGGCCATAAATACACTGCCGTAGTAATAGACACAGACTCGAAAACCAGAACCACATGCAGCGTATGCACGAAACACTCGGAAAAAGCGGAGGAAGTAGCCATCGTGCTGGCCCTCAGGAATGCGAAGTCGTCCTGTGCGACTCGGAAACCGCAAAGAAAAAATGCGCTAAAGGCAGAATTTCCAAGGAAGCCCTGGCCATTCTGGCGAAAGCAGACAGACTCCAAAGCGCGAGGCTCCACCATCACGTGGTTCCCCGCTCACGTCACCACAGAAGGTGACGTGCTCCCGAATCTAAACGGGACTGCACAGCTGACGGTGCGAGACATGGCATGCCGCGCCGGACAGGGACACGGCTCTCGCACAATAGCGAACACTCCTCGCGCACACGAAGTGGGCTCACTAGCTCTAAAGACATAAGAAAATAATACCTAAACACCAGAAGGATATTTCCACCACCGAGACCCAAACTAAACCGGAGGCAGACCGTCGCCTGGAGACAGTGCCAGACGAACAGCAAAAGGGAGAGTTGGGCTAGTTGGTTGGGGTTCATATTGAACAGCGCAAAAAAAACGAGACACAAAGAAGAGACCGCACAACACGTGTTGTGCGGTCTCTTATTTGCGTCTCGTTTTTTGCGCTGTTCAATATGAAAGCCAGACGAACACCTTTCCTAACCCATTCCACCTAAAACTGACAAACATCAGGACGACACGAGCAAATTGTGCCATGATGGGCCAGCAACAATCAAAAACATGTTGTGGGAGTGTAATAATGTTATCAGAATGATCGCAGTTACTCCGGAGACCCTGGCGTCGAGGTGGGCCGCCGCTCTGCGCAGCTGAGACCTCGACATCTAAATGTGGACAGTTCAGCAAGCCCGTGAGGCAGCGTTGAGGCAAGGCCTTGACGTTCCCCCCGTGGGGAACCTAAGCCCGGGTCCCGTTAAACCTTGCCGGAAGTTTAATAAAAATGTATCCATCCATCCAAGTTTTTGTAACCACTCGTGGCGGACTTCAGTTTGCAGTTAGCGAAATCGGCCAGGAAGTCCTCAGGGACTGCTTTCTTACACGAACTCATCTTTCAAGACTTCCCTCTGAACTTCACCTCAATCAGGCCACCGAGAGGCTGACTCAGGCAGCGCAGCTTACAAAATCAACAGTATCTGACGGATTGCGTCAACGCAGCAGCGAAACGTCAGCGAGACCCTTCATTAAAGATCTTGGATTGCCTCACCGAATGAAGATAAGGTGTCCTCCCTCTCACTCTCTCTTCACTTATTTTTTTTTTTTACTTGTATGTTAGGGCACCTTCATCGCGGCTTGTCGCCGGTGACTCGAGAAGGAGCGCTATAGCGCTGTGATTGCAACAGATTACATTTACGTCGGCACTTCTCTCGCAGTTTCGCCGAATTCGCCAGCGCTGAAAACGTTAGTTGCTTCGCAATAAAAAAGAATGACATTATTCCCGTCACCAAAACATTGTTGGCTATATTAATGTGAAGATGACTGATGGGTTCGCGCGAGCATAACTGAATGAATTGGTGATTTATGTTCTCCCAGCGTAAGCATACATCACTGCGATTAGGTATAAAAACGTTTTGTAATGTGGAGATTCCGTCTAATTAGTAACAACGCGTACATAAGTTTAAAGGCACGGACATTCTCGGTGCCCTAAAGAACACGAAAAAAATCTTGCGCTTTTTCACGTGCATATAGCTTTGGTTGACGTGAACTGGGACGACGGCCATAAAAGCCCTCATGAGCTTCCCAAAGTCGAACGGACTTTCCTAAAGCTTGCGAACTTTTAGCGCGCGTTGGTGTTGTGTGTTCACGTTAACTGGCCCGTTCTTATCTTTTCTACTTCCTTTTTAATCCGTTTCATCTCTTGTTCCAAATTTTCCATTCCAAATTGTACGGTAGCGAACCTAGTACGTGTTTAGTTAATAATTTAATATTTAATATGTGGGGCTTTACGTCCCAAAACCACGATATGATTATGAGGGACGCCGTAGTGGAGGGCTTCGGAAATTTTGACCATCTGGTGTTCTTTAACGTGCACTGACATCGCACAGTACACGGGCCTCTACCATTTCGCCTCCACTGAAATGCGACCGCCGCGGCCGGGATCGAACCCGCGACCTTCGGGTAAGCAGCCGAGCACCCTATCCACTGATCCACCGAGGCGGACACGTGTTTAGTTAACGTCAAAACGGTATTCGCCGGGGCTGGTTGGTTCATAGCTAACACTGGTTTGAGCAGCGGAACTAAACCTCCCTGCATTTCCCCTTTACTTCCTCTTCTCTCTCCCTCCTTTCCCCTTCTCTCTCTCCCCCTCCCAATCTCTCTTTCACAGTGCATTGTCAATGATATTGGCCATGCTCGAACGAGCTTTCTTTGACGTCACTGGCGCCAGACGTTCCCGAACGGGGCTCGTTCATATACAAGAGAACGATACGGCGTACATTTTCATCTTTTATTCATTCTTACACGTAAAAACGGAGGGGCTCTTATCAGAAGCTTCCTAGCTAAAGCAGATGGAGCACTCACCGTGCCGCGTGGTGATAAAAGAAATCCAAGCACAAGAGAATTACAGCCCAAGCACAGCTGGGTGGGATGAACTGGCAAACACTGAGGAGGAAGAACAACCGGCCTGGAGGTAATATAAAGAAGGCGTACATTACAATACATGACGACTGTGCAATCCCACGTGTACTGGATGAACGCTGAAACGGCCGCTGCAATGTCATCACGGTGACGGTAGTTCCATTACTATTCAGGAGAGGTTCTGCAGTCAAGATGACAGAGCCGTCAGTGTGTCGCGCTGATGAACACTGGTCGCGACTTCGCATTGTGCGCGAACAGACGATTTCGCGGAAATGTAGGTGATCTGGTAGGCTGGCTGCAATCCCTTGGGTATATGGTGGCCTCGGGCAAATGTATGTGTATATTCGTGTGTATTTGCGTGTAGGTGGAACCGAGGATGACAGAAAGTTGAGACAGTTCTGTGAGATGTCAGTGTTGTTTGTTAGCCATTGGCTATAGTCAAAATGGTTAAAGCAACTTATCAATGGACATCCCCATTATTACAGTCTGTGTCCCCGAAATGAGAAATTTATGTTGCACATCTGCAGCAGATTGCGTTGCTTTTAGGCTTGGTAGAATACGACCGAAAACTGATGCGATTCGCGCTAGATGACGAAATATACCCACATCGATGCCTCATGGTACCGATACAACCGCTTAATTACACACGCACGCGGACAAGTTTATGTTTGTGGAGGTAGGGGCCGAGGGACAGTCAAGAGAACCGTTCGAACTCGGCGACCGCTTTAGACTGCGCAGTGAAAAGTATTATGTGCGCATGCGCACCACTTAGTCTTATTTTATTTGTACCTTTCATTCCTCATCCCCCCCTCCACCCGTGCGAGTTGGCAAACAAGTTGTAACCTGGTTAATCACCGTACCATTTCTTTATTTCTCGTTTCTCGGGTTCCACATGATCAACATCTCGATCATATGTTCGAAGGCAAAGGGAACTTAACGTGCGACAGACAAATAAACCGTAAGTTTAGCCCGAGGGAATCACAGAACTATTTTTTCACCAAAGAAAACCAAATTTACCAAATGAGTATATCGAACTATAAAAAGTAGATGCGTAATCGAGTTGCTTCTTCCATCAGTGCAAACAGCGTCAAATAAAAAAAAAAACTAAAGAAAGATCAGCAAAACAGATTGCGCTGAATATGCTCCGAGTTGCCGCCGGGCAAAAGCTCGATTTTTTTCTTGTAGAAAAAAACAACAGCAACCAGATAGCATTATCTTGTCCGCAAATTGTGCCAGTAGGCTCAATCAGGATGAAGATTTATTTTTTATGTCTTCGCTTTATTGACTTCTTTCAGGCCATTTACAAAGCTACTTTGGGATACAGACATAATCATGTTACGTTACACAGACTAAGCGCACCATGCGCCGTCTTTTAAATTAATTTGATTTAGAGGACGCTAACGTCACCGTGTAGTTCCTGGTATACTCTTGCGAATAATCGATACATACTACGTATGAAAAGGACAAACGTTGGTCAGAATAAAAAAAAAAGAAAGAGAAACTCACAGTTCCTTAATCATTCGCCTAAGACGACTCGAAGGCGAAAGCCATCCGGTATTCGCGTGTCACGGCCTATAGGTGGCGCTACATGTCTTACAACACGGCGCCGAACTAGAATATCAGCCGAGCTGTGCTTCTGCGGTAAACTCGCTGCCGCTGGTCGTTTTTCTATTTTTTCCTGTTCTTTTTTTTTTTTTGGTTGCCTGTAGCTGCCACTTCGCGACACGATGACAACATAAAACCCCTCTTACGTATCGTGGTTGTCTACTCCAATGTCTCCTACGAAGCCTTTCCGTCCAATGGGGCACACAGCAGATGCGGTTACTCCGGAAAGGCGGTTTGATGCGTGGTGCCATTAGAAGGAATTACATGGCATGGGCACGGATTCAGAGAAAAAAGAAACGACAACTCGCAAAAGAACAACGACCACGCTCAAAGACGGCCGGGCTCCAGGGGAAACGCGGAGCGCACGGCACGCGCGTGCCTCCCCTTTAGCCTGGCCGTGGCTCATGCAATGCCTGCATGTGACAAATGGCAGCAGCTGCCAGTCATAATCGAGATGGCGCTTCCGCATCGCGCAATATGGGGGGCGTGTCGATCTTTCAAACACAGAAAGATGAAGTCAACGCGCAGCTCGCGCCACGAGGTCACCCGCGTCGTATAACTTCAGGCCAATTCACGCGAACGCCTCCTTTTGTTTTTTTGGGGGGGCGAAGCTCCTCAGGGTGTGGGTCGTTCCCTCCTCTGTAGTAGTTGTAGTATGTATAGTCACCTCTAGTTTATAAATTGCTCAATAGATGGCGTTGTGTCTATATGTCCTTGGAAATAATATCACTAGATGGCGTTAGTGTGTTTTTCGTATACGTTGATGATTAAAGATGATAGATGGCGCTGTTATAATAAGAAAAGGGGCTCGCTCTTGGCGCGCTTTCTCTTTCGCTCGGAGTAGCGAAACCAGGGCAGCCGGTATCTGCGGAGCATGGCGGACTCCGGTACACGGCGGCACAACCCATAGCCAAGGAAGTGGCGCCCACAACTCACAGCAGCGTTCTGTATGCATGCCGGAGGCGAGGCGTTGCGTCGAGCACTGGTGTGGACTTCGGTGTCTGAGTAGGAGGCATCGTCTTCCTCTGTCGTGGAACGTGAACTGGCGTTGTCGCTGAGGCTGGGAGCGCCCGGAACACAAGTGGGCGACGCTCGTGCCCAGCTCATGATCGAACACTCCCAGGATCATGCAAAGAAGTCACACGTGATGTCACGTCTTTGCATGATCGAGTGGGCAATGTACGGAGGGATTCACGGTTATCCGAATGATCCCTCCGAGCTTCGCCCACTCACTCATCATTCACTTCGTGGATATGCTGATTTTTTTCTATTCACGCGAAAGCCGCAATGAAGGAGTGAAGGCGCAGCTCGCGGGCCTCGAGCGACTGGGCGCGCGAGTGGTCATGTGACCTTGTGAGTTGCAGCCTTGAAGAGGACTAGCCCGCTCGTCGAAATGTCGGCTACAGCACGCACACCCTGTTTACGGATTTTCGATCGCAAGCTTCCATCAACCCCTTCCTGCTTTTTTAACACGAAAATGTTTTATGCCGGGGTCCACCAAGACTTCAGTGACGTATTTCCGTCACGGATATGACATCGAAAAAATGTACATGATCAGATGTCAAAGAAAAATGAGTTCCGTCGACGGGTATCGAACCGACGACCTCTCGGTCCGCAGCAACACGTGCCAAACACGCTATCCACTGCTCCACGGCCACAGACTCTAACTGCTTTACAAACGCGCCTTTTATATCTCACACTTTCATCTCTCACTGCTCTTGGTCAGCGGGGTAGTGTAGCCCCCATGGAGCGGTAAAGTAAAGTAATTCATCATTACTGTGGCCTCCGCGATTAGCACCTGAAGCGCACGTTGCTACGCGTCCCTTACACCCATCCCATATTCAATAGAAGTGCACTTTTCTCAACGCCTTAACGCGCCGTGAGGTGGCGACCTTATCCCAAACGTTGGCCTCGCTCGTAGCGTCCATCCAAACCAAAAAATAGCTCTTCGATGCGCTCCTGCCTCACCCGGCTTCAATACCGCGTTCCTCACTTACGCTCGCCCCGAGAAAAATCGCGGCCGCCCTTCATGGGCCGACACAACGCGCTTACAGTTTCCGTCTAGTCCGACAGTGGTGTTCAATCACGCTTTAACATGCCGCAGGGATGGCGACCTTAGCCCAAGTTCTGCGTCCCATCAACGACGCTCTTCTGGCTATCACGCCTCTTTCTCTGATTACGCTCTCGCCGTTAACATTTACAGCTACCACAATGGTTTGTTTAATCACTGATCATGGACGTTAGTCGTCGGGATGGAGATGTACCACCAAGCGTCAACGTGGGTGCATCCACGTTAAACAGTGCGATAGCTGCCAGACATCCAATATACATTATGCAAACTCTCCTATATCAATGTGCAGTAAACATTCAATTACCTCTAATCGGGCATGTTTTCTTACGTGTTATAACGGTTCCTATGCAGGAGGGATCAACTATGTTATTTTTCTTGAGACCTTTTGTATCATACGCCTAGCTTTTCGCTCAAGGTTACGTTCGCATGAAGTATGTAAAAACGTCATATCATAAAATGCGCTACAGATAGCGCCCAACAGGGATAGGTGCGAAAGGGGCTGGTTACAACAACAGCGCTGATGGACGTGTCATAAAAGTAAGACGTCCCAGCCCGTACAAGTATAGCAGAGCGTTGGCCAGGTCTCATGGTGAAATTAATGTTACGAAGAATAGGTATGGAAAAAGAATTTGAAAAAGTAACAGCCATTCGGCGCCCAGTTCAGTCAGTACTCTTTACAAATAGCACATCAGGCTTGTATTACTGCACTGGTCGTTTGCTGTTATTATCATATCGCTGCTCTTTTAATGGTATTTTTCTCTGAATAACACATGGTGAATTGTCGAACCTCAAAAGAGGTATACCTCCCGATCTCTTTTCGTTTGACTATATGCAAAAAAAGGTTCAAGTGAAAAGTCTCCGCGAAAGTGCTTATTTGCATGAAATTTTACGGTTGGTTCCTGCGTTTCCAAATGCGTTGACGGCGTATCGTTTTAAAAGTCCTTTGGTGAGCTGGCGGCGAGGAGATATCAAAATAGGTGAATGAACTATGCAGATAAGTACTAAGAGCTTCCCCAACTACTGAATAAAAAAAGTTAGGGTTAGCTTGCACTGGAAGCGCAATGCTACAGAGACAGTGGAGCAGATGGGCCCCTAGGTCGTCCTGGCTGTCGCCTTGTTGCTAACTTTTGCAAATTTTCTCTTTCATGCTTTTTCTATCTTGTCTCTGTTTTTTGTGTATGTCTTTTTTGTCTCCATTTATGTATATTCCTTTCTCTCTCTCTCCTTCTTTCTCATTCTCCGTCTTTCTATTTTCTCCATAAAGGATCTCTCCATAGGCCTGTTCACGCCTATGGAGATATCATTAACTTTCAACGCCCGTATCACGTTAAAGTATAAGCAGCCTTTCCTGCCCTAATCACATTACCTTGCTTTCCGCAGTATGCTCTTTGGACAAGATTGGTAATCGGCGTTGCTTAATAGCTTATAAGGTCTACAGGCGGCGGTCATCTTCTCAGACCTCTCTGCAGTCGGCAGCCACCAAATCGGCCTTTCGGTGCTAAGCCTAACCGATAAGTCTGTTATCCAACTCGGATAACTGAATGCCACCTCGGTCAGTGGGAAAAAAACAACAACAACGCGCGTGGTAAGAGCAGACAACGATTACCGAATACTCGCGCATTAGCTTGCCGCCACTTTTGCTGTTCATGCGTCACCGAAGGGCTTATTTACGGTCTGGTACAAACGATCGTACAGGCAGAAAGTATGTGGTAATGACGGGGAGGTGGCTAATCCTAGAGACACGCGAGAAAAAAAGAAAACACGAGAATAATTTGCTCCCGTAGACAACAATTACGTCTTGCACTTAGCGTTAACATTAGTGGAAGGTCTGAACCGTTGTTAATGAAGGATGCAGCTGCACCGAAGGAACCACACGCTAAACTTAAGAACTGAAATTATATGTGTTGGCTGACGCTCTGAGTAGCCACAAGATAAAAAAAAATAATGAGGCACCGCACTTTGATTGCCTGCAGATGTGCCAATGTAATTGTTTACTTTCATCAACGTTCAGACAAAAGGGAATATACACAACCTTAACGTGGAAGAGAATATAACGTGTTTATTTATCTTATTATGCCGCTTCCGCTTACTCTGTTCCGGAAAATGGAGCATGTCTTTCGTGAAAGAACTATTTTTGGAAGTTATGTGAAGCGCTTCGTAAACTAAGCATTGAAGTAGTAGTGCCTTGGTGTTCTTTAGCCGCAGGCGGAAGTACGCACTGCACGGAACCGGCACGGGGTTGTTTTTATTCGACTTGGTTAGGTTTAGGTTCTGTAGATTGGAATGAATATTAATGCGTGACAACATATCGTTTAGAATCCGGAAAATACCGCCGCACGTTAGAGAAATAAACTACTGGAATGTTCAAAGCAGGCTAGCCTGAATATATGCTAACTAACGGAAAAAACTACTTAGATAAGCAAACATTTCTGTAAAACCTACCTTACTGTAGACATGACATTGAAATTCAATAGGAAGTACCGCCAACATTCTATCAAGAGGACTTCCACGTCTGTCATCACAATCAGACTTCAGTCATAAAAGTGCCAGGTGGGGAATGCAGATTTCAATGCATAAATATTAACGTAACCACTACAGCAAGTTAGCCGCGCAGGTACCGCATTTACTCGAATGTAAAGCGCGAGTTTTATTAGAGATTATCACTGCTTGAAGTCGACCCTCGCGTTATAATCGAATACCGAAATTCATGTTGTCTAAAAAGTGCACTGATGTACACAATTATTTTAGTTTTTCTTTTATTTATTTCTTCCTGGACACTATGAAAAGTCACCCCTCGTGTTACAATCATGGTCGCGTTGCGACCGAGTAAATACGTACCTATACGTTGGAAAAGGGCTCACGTATTTGTGCGCAAGCCCAATGCAAACTCATCGCTTTTCAATCTATAGTGCTCGCAGTTTGGCGATGTTCACGTTATCCGGCAGTACGGCTTTCTATAACGAGAATTAAAGAAACAAAAAACACTGGCAGTTTGGTTCCAGACCGGGAATGATCGCAATGTTTGAAGGATATAACGTCGCAGAAGATGGCCGTGCAAGTTCTACTGCGCCTGTTGCGATCCACCGGCCTTTCTGAACGACTTTAATTAGAACGCTATTCCCGTGTGTTTCTTCACACATCTTTTATAGATGTATGTGGCTTGAAATATTTCGGGATGCCACCAGCGTTGCGAACAATACGTTTCATTCTTGCTTTCTGCAAGAATGAAACGATGGACAGCCCTCCAAGAGAGAGAGAGAGACAACATTTATTAAAAAAAAAAGTGGTTCATAACCAACGACCCGATGATGAAACAAGAAAAGGCCGTGACGGCGCGTGCCTCCTCAGCACGGGATTCGATGAAGAAGTGGCGCACCGCTCGAGGACTTTTCGGAGATTGATTCTTCCTGCTCTCTTGCGAGGAACGCTGCTAACGTTTTCTTTACTTTTCGGACACAAGTTAGCCCCTCAGTAAATAGTTAGGCCTACTCATATACTATCTGAATTGTGCTTACAATTCTGGCACTCCTTGCAGTGAGAGAAAAAAAAAGGGGTGGAGGGGGGGGGGGGTACCACCCTTTAGGTATGTTCGTCCGTGTATTGTATGAGTTCTTGTATAAATACACAGGCGAAACAAAACCTCCCTCCCCCCCCCCCCCTCCCCCCCCCCCCCCGTGTACGCTAGTGCTCTTTGGTGTTCCTGATTGGCTGGCTCGTGCAATCGAGATTTTGACGACGAAGTATCTAGCACGCGGCCCTGATAACGGCTGAAGACGTTGCTTGCGGAGGCTGCGGTCGTGACAAGGCCTCGAGTGCTTTCAGGGCCGCAACGCTCGATACAGTGTACACAGACGAAATTGGAAGATACGCGGGTCGGGATTATGCTTTGAAGTGGAGGGCTCCATTTGCGGACACTGTGCGAGAAGTCGAAAAGAATTTTCAGTATCCTTCGAGCATGCTGTAGACGAGGTCCACTGCTCCTAGGTTTCGTCTCAGGGAAGGCCTTAGTGAAACCGATTCGCCGGTGTTGTAAGGATATATTGAAAGACGCTTAGCTGAGATTTAGAGCCGGTGGGTTGGGGCAATTTTGGATGAAAGGCGACGCTAGATAGAGAGCTTCTTTTCGTTTCACCCTTGCTCCGAGATGTAATATGACACAGGTGGAGCGCCTCGGTTAGGGCTTTGAAATACCGGCAAGAGCGACAACACTCCTGCATGGAATTAAACAAGTCAGCATGCTTCACCCCCCCCCCCTCCTACCCTTTTTCTTTTTTTTTGGTACGAAGTGAACAGATCGTGATGGCGCAAGGTTCCGCTTCCTCAGAAAGAACCCGAAATAAAAAACAAGCCTCACATTCGGGTTCTTCTCTTTCGCAATATTGTCGTGCTCCACATTCTTACGCTTCGTATCGCGTTCGTTTTAAGTCTCATAACATCGATTGAGTGTTGTCGCTGTATTCACAAGGAAGTCACGCTCTGCCGACAAGGCTGCACCATTTCCGGTGCTGCTCACTGCTAGAGAAATAACATTCTTTTTTTTTTCCCCTTTCAATTGAGTCGCGTAGCGATACTAGTTGGACAATCTGTAAACATTCTAGTTGGAACAACTTACCGACACCTCGCACTTCGTGCCTCTTGAGAAAATAAGAGCAATAAACTTTTGTTGTATTTTTTAAGACGAAGTAACCTGCGCAACTATCTCGGATTTCATTTCACGCAGCAAGCTTCGGTTAGGTTTATAAGTTAGACTCAACGTATTTCTTTGTTTAGATAAGTATTTTCGGTTGTAACTGCTTGCCGGTTCTTCAGGCTTCGCTCCTTTTGGGAAAATGTGATATCATTTTTGTTTATAATTTTCGAGGATATATATCTTGTTTTGAGTTCACGTAGCGAGCCTTGGTCAGTGTCGTAATACAGAAAAGTGTCATCGTGTTCTTTCTTTTTTCTTTACTGCGGAAGCAGTTGAGAACTACGAAAAGTGGATTCGTTTGTGCGCGTCCTCTTACGACCGCCAGAACGTCGACATTGATCGTTGTAAGAGCACCTCCTAACACCGACGCAGCTTCGCCATTCCAAAATGCAAAAAAAAAAAGGAAAAAAAAAGAATTTTTTTGAGCGGTCCAGCGGGACTGCAGCCCGTGCCAATTAGACGATGTACCTTCGACCCTTCAGCGTGCCGACCACTCACGGTTCTTTTTCAAAATTTATTTTGTGGTATTTCTTTCAAGCAGACATGGCACTTCCCGGAAACTTAAATACACGAATTGCAACTTTTATATGTGTATGGTATACGCAAAACGCGTACTTACACGCATACGCATATTTACACATATTTAAAACACATACTTACACATATACGCAAAAAAGTAAAGTTAGCACGCATCCCCTGAAGTGTGCAAGTCGAGCCATGAGATCTTCAGAAAAATCACTAAACTGGATGTGAGGACATACACCCTACCAGTGAAAAATACTTCCCCGGCTGAATTTCCATTCGTTCATGTATTGTGTTTCTTTCTTTCTTTCTTTTTTTTTCACTTTTGCGAACAGAAGCAACCACCTTTGAAGGTCGTGGGATCGGTCCTCACCGGCGTCAAGTTCTTTCGTTCGCCTACTTGCATACATTCCCTCTTAATTAAGTCGCAATTGATACAGTTCACTTAGAACTATAAGCAATGCCCATTTTGGTTTGCTTGGCCTCAGTGTATGTTGGCATCATGATCCGTTGTCGTAAATAAGGTCTCATAACTGAAACACTAACACAAGTGTTGTTCGTTGTCCGTAATTTGACCTCTCGATGTTCGCCCCTTTTGGCGGTCTGTATATCTTATTTCGTATCACGAACGAACTTGCCCAACAACACGTTTCGCATAGCTCTGCTCATTATCCATTTTTTCCTCTTCGTTTTTCTTCTTCCATAAAGAAGAAAAATGAATAATGAGCGAGCAATGCATTGGTTTGCTCTTGCTATAAAATGTGAAAAAAAAATTTTTTTCAATAAACTTTCAGCTGCTAGTCCAGCGGTGTGTCGTCTTTCTTCCCGTATATTCGTCCAGTGCGTTTGGCTGGATACCCTGCTCAAGATTTCCGTAGTAATAAATTAATAATTCTTGGGGTATTACGTCTCAAAATCACGATATGATTACGAGGGACGCCGTAGTGGAGGGCTCCGAAAATTTCGACCACCTGGGGTTTTTTTTAACTTGCACCTAAATCTAAGTACACAGGTGTCTAGCATTTCGTCTCCATCGAAATGCGGCCACCGCGGCCGGGATTCGATCCCGGGACCTTCGGGTGAGGAGTCGAGGCCCATAACCGCTAGACCACCACGGCGGGGCCCTCACAATGTTCAGCCAACTAGCTACGGCAAGGAATACTCTATAGTTACGTTCTTTCGGTATTGAGAATGCTGCAGAATGTGTGTTTATTTGCGTAGCATAAAACGACAACGTTGGCGCGGCGTACACGTGTGTTCCCGAGTGCTCGCAATTTTCACATGCGTCGTTACACGTGCTAAGTAACTTCGTTTCGGCCACTGCGCGCTTCAGGAGGCATCGTATATTTACGCCCGACTGACCCTGCAAAAGATGTAGGAAACGTGTAAGATCATTCACTCGCAAATGCAGAAATGTTCGAACCGCGAGAAAGAGACGGCGGCGGTGAACCATAGCGAGCAATTGACTTGCGAATAAACTTTGTTTCTATTGCCCTCCAGTGACGGCTTTCTCCAGATCATCCGCCGAATAGCCTCGCCCTCCGTGCACTCAATGTGTCGAGGCTTGCGCCTGAACACGTGCGTGCACTTTGGAGTGAAAGACGCGAATAAACACAATGGGCAGTATTTTATGCCGATGGCCCACCGATCCGGCGTTATACACAATTATGTGAAAAGAGCGCAACACAAAAGAACACGAGCGGGTCGTCTCACTTTTCCGTATAAACACGAAACGACGTGGGCGCGCTATGTTCCAAAACTGGGTAATAATGTAAATAAACTCGCGCTCATGTTGGCATCTCGGCCACGGAAAGTAGTACTTGTAGCTTTCCGTTCTTATGGGCCATCATACAGCATCAGAAACACTTAATGAGTAAGAAATCGCAAATATAAACTTCTCTCTATGCTGGCATGAAAGTTGATTCGCATGCCCGCACGACGCTGTTTACTGCTTCGCTTTAAGAAGAAATTGCCGGTAAATTTATAGAAATGCTGTAGCGACGGCTTGCTAAATGCAGCCAACGTGAGAGGAGAGGAACGTCTTTGCGCGCTCTTGAAAAGTTCCTCGGAGACGTGTGCGTTTTTTCGTGAATTATTCATGAGCACGGCAGATCTCGGAAGGGACCGACCTCGGGTTTGGAAATTGGCGCGCACACGATTCAAGGCTACCTTTGTTTACCCGACCTGTATTTCGGATGGACGGAGACGAGAAATGCGGCACGTGCACGTGAGAGACAAGTTGGAGTCTGGTGTGTGTGCGGTATACTTACGGATTGAAATGCGACAGTTGGGGCACGTGGCTGGTTGTAAACGAAGCACTGGCAGTCGGCGCTGTTGGAAGCAAGCTGTTGCATTGTGGTGTAGCGTGAGGGAGGGTGTTCTTGGCGCATGATGACTGCTTCCGGTCGCCAATGAGCTGTTCTGTGGTACACCGTGGCGCTAGCGGCGCGCGGCAGTCTTTGCGCGATTTGCAAGACCCTTTTCAAAATTGTAAAGCTAGCTTTCCTGCTTCGCAGTTCGAACAACTAATGGCGGCTAGTCACTTACTGTAAACAAGCCTGTTCCAAGCGCGGTTTGCTTTACGTTATGACGTGGAAAATGTAGAGTCGGCTCTCTTGATGTAAATACGCATAATAGCCAAGCCCCAGCACGTTCAACTAGGACCGCGTCTCCGCTTGAAGCCCGACAGGTGCCGCCATTACTTGGGCGTATATGCAGCGCAGAGAAGCGCACTTGTGAATTATGAAGAAGGTGCATTGTCTCAGCTGTGTGCACCGTCGCTTGCAGCGCGCCAGGTTTGCAGCGCAAAGCTGCAATCCTCACGAACCCCTCCCCGCGCCCCCTCCCCCACTCTGCTGTTCTTCCTTCATTTCCCCTTTCCACAGTAGTGAAACACGCGCATCCAAAATTTCTCCCTTTGCGGATAAATTTTACCTTGTGTGGTTCTTGGGCTTGCTATACGTGCGCCATAGGTCGTACGTTATAATGACGTCTTTCGTCATAGGTCTTTCGTCATTACGCGACACCGTACGTCTCACATTTCAAAAGGACAGACTGACGGGCTAGTTGGAAGTGCATAATACGGAACAGTATCGCAAAGAAGCACACGGACGGCGACAGATCGCGCTGTTTCCGGGCTTGATCTGTCGCCGTCCGTGCGCTTCTTTGCGCTACTGTTCTGAACTATGTCTCATATTTGCGGAGCGGCTGTTGGAGCCAGGATGGTTCCAACAGCTCTCGAATGGCGGATGTAGTTGATGCCCCATCAATACAAGCAAAATACAGAAAAAAAGCAAGACGCGATCATCGCAGCTGTTCTGTTCTGTTCTGTTTTAACTGTCTTGCTGTGGAGTTGTTGAGGTTTATATTACCTCGGCTCCCCCATTTGCATAAGTTCATCAGCGAAAAAAAAAAGTTTATCCGAAATAAACAATGAGCAGCTCAAAAAAAAAAAAAACATATAGCACACTGAAATAAGTTAAAATAACATGGTAATGTAGAGCTTGCTTGCAGACGTTCACATTGCAATAAAGCGTCCATACACACAAATTTCTAGTTCTGCCCACGGTGTATGAGCTAACACATCATTCCGTATATAACAACACATAGCTGTATATCACAAGCGCTTATTCCAGTCCCGTGTCCACTAAGAAATCTTTCAGGAAGATGTTCCTCGGGTTAACTTCGTGTTTCGGTGCACTGCCGGAGCTGATCTCGGAGGCTATGTAGAAAGAACCGCGTAGTTGAGATTTGCTCCACCAGGTGCCGCTAAGATCCCTGCTGCTCACAAGAAAACCGCCTGCTCTTTCAGAGAACTCATTTAATTAATTTTCATTTATTATCCGGAAAGTTAATTGACAGTTTTGGCAAGTAAACCTGTGCTCCGATAACATATATACGTATGCAATATAGCTCTTAACTTTAACTGTAACCACGGATTTCGTTGCAGTTTTATTGATTAAAACGCATTTTGTGAATGCTCAAACAACCGGAAGTAGGGGCCCGACCGGAAGTGCCTCAAGAGAAGCAAGATTGTTACTCGTTGCTCGTAGCAATAAAGATCATACAATCGCCGTTTCCAGTCTGAATAGATCTACAATAGAAAAAAGAAAGCTCGCTTGTTTTTTCAGCTCCTCGAAAGTAAGCCTGTCTCGATCGTGCTTACTTCCCGGGATATTGGCTGTTGTTTTTCGGCGCGAGTTGTAGCTGCGACAGGTACATGTAGGCGTCACGACAGCATCTATCTACCAGCTCTTATTCTATACACACACCGTTTTCCGAAACACATTAAAGTGCGCGTGTTGAGACCCAGAAGAAAGGGAGTGAGTGTCGGGCTCGGCAAGGCGACCGTGAGACGATGTGGAGAGCAAGCCTCCAACACACGCGACAGCTGTTTTCGACGGTGTGAAAGGACGCCTGCTACTTCGATGAGAGAAAATCGTGGCACAGCGAGACAAAAAGGTAGCAAAGTGCTAGCATCAACCATGTGGGTTGAAATACAAGCACTTCATGCGCCGGTGTGTCATTTCGCACGGATCTGTAGCTCGGGAGAGCAGGTTATTCCTACTGTATTTGCTTGGCGCGTTTCGATGTGGCGTTCCTGTAGCGGGGTTTGTTTACAATATCCTCTCAGGACAGCCAGCAAAGAGTGCCGACTGTTGCGTTCCTACCTTAGGCTCGCTATGAGCGTCTTGATGCTATTGAAATGGACTTGTATTTTTCCAAGGTGGCGGTGCTTTGCAGCGGAAGACGCTGTCCACATTCGTCGTGACCGAAGTCCGGAAAAGAAACGAGATACCCACCATGAACAGGAAGACAAATATGACAGATGCAGCGCAGGCTGTAACGGAAATATGCCACCCAAGATATGTGTATGTAGAAGGTGAACAGGAAACCTTCGCGCTCATTTGACATCACGTATGATGAACTTTGCTATTTGTTTGCTATATCCCACGTCGAGAAGTTTCGCGCCTATGGCCAGTAGAATGCAGAAGCCCTGGCACATTCGGTCCAGTGACAACAAACGTTGTCTAAAAAATGTTCCCCACAATGTAGACTTGTTTTGAAGTTTTCCCGCATGGGGGTAACCTTTGAACGTGCCTGAATTAGGCGGCGGTCGTGCTTTTCAGGTGTTGGGGAAATAAACAACTTCAAGTGTAATCCTTCGAAGAAGTTCAGCACCGTGTGACTAGGACACAGACTTCGCTTGGACTACGGTTGTCCCAATTCATAAGACGCAAAGGGCGGAAGGGAAAGAAACGGACGTTTTGAAAACACACGCTATCAGACCAGTAGCGCACGTCTGATAACATTGGAAGGACACGTGACTTTTCGGCGAGAGTAACAGATGTAAACATGCCCGCAAGACATCATGAGAAGTTTTGCGTTTCCACCGAGCTACACTTCCTTTATTTATTTGTGTTGACTGTATCGCAGCTCGAAAAAAAGAAATCACGAATAGCGAATCGCGAAGCTACACAACATCCACGTGACTCGCGTACTTTGAAAACTTTAGACAGGCACAAGACGTGAATCTTCTATGTATGGAGATGCAGTGCCAGAAAAAAAGCACCGCTCCGCAAAAATTCGGTATATCAACCAATAGAGCAGCCATTTCGGTTTCCAAGTGTCAAGTCTCCCGCTAGTGCGTCGTCTCACGAGCATTAAGCTATGCGCTCATGCACGAATATCTTTATTTTTTTCGTGTTTCCCTCCGAGTCACGTGAAGGTACTTGTGTGCCGGAGTCCCGTTGAATTATTCAGCGCAGAGGCGCGTGAAGGAACACACTAGGCGCAATCTCGTTATCTTAATATTTGGCCGAGAGAAAGAGAGGGAATAACTCAATGAGTCTTCGTTAAAGCGGCGGCCCCGAGATAAACTGGACGAATCGCTCCCGTTCTCTGTATACACTCGTAGTGCACGAGCAGCCGTCGCACGTGGAGGAACATGAAACGAATTCTGAGGGCGTAGTCCACTGAGAGCGGAAGATGTCGAGGCAGGTCGATAACGAAAGAAAAAAAAGTAGCAGCGATCGCGCAGAGAAGATTGATGATGCCGCGGTTGGAATGGACGCATGCATTTGCACGATCACTCGCCGCATTGACTAATGACGGTTGCAGCCTCGCACGTCCTTCGCTGCGTTAATACGGGTGGAATTATGTGCAGTGGTAGTGGTACGTGATTCGCTATGCATTTGGCTGTACATCTTAAAGAACGAAGCTTCTTTGCCTAGTGTTCCGCGGTTTCTTGGAGCGAGTGAGTGCCTCTAACATGTAGAGACAGAGATGGAGAAATTCAGGCAAGGGAGAAAAAAGAGAAGACAAAAATAAATCATGAGCCATTCCACTCTGCGAAGGTGGATGACCAGCGAAAATGTGTAGCACAGGAATTTACTGATTTCATTCGTTTACTTATACATTTATTTACGATTTTTAGAATTAAGCGCATACTCCTTTAAAGCAATTCCATGATTTGTGTGGGCCAGAGGAGCAGCTCGCAAGTTTCTATGTTCATGAACGCATGTGTGTGCGTGTGCGTGTGTGTGTGTGTGTGTGTGTGTGTGTGTGTGTGTGTGTGTGCGTGTGTGTGTGTGTGTGTGCGTGTGCGTGTGTGTGTGTGTGTCTGTGTGTATGTGTGTGTGTGTGTGTGTGTGTGTGCGTGCGTGCGTGCGTGCGTGCGTGCGTGCGTGCGTGCGTGCGTGTTATGTTTCGTCGAGGAGTGGAAACAGGAGACGAAGGAAGAGGGCGGGAGCAGAACTGAACGTGGTTTATTCCATGCAAGCGCGTAGTGGAACGCGCCCTGGTAGCCGCATAAGTGCTAGCCGCACGCTAGCACTATCACAAAACTCCGACTAACAAACTATCACAAAACTCACTGCTAGACTGTCACAAAACTCCGATAGTCTGACCGCTTGCTCATTAAGCATTTTCATTTATTGGATATCTTATTTAAAAAAAAATTCCAGATTGGTTTAGTCTCACATACCATTACTTTAAGCCTCCTGCCGCCCGGTTCTTGGCCTATCCCCCCTTTGTGGGTGAGCGCCATCCATACGAGATCATCATCATCATCATAATCAGCCTCGCTGCAGAGCAAGAAGCAGCCTCGCTTGTTCAGAGGAGATGGGCTGAAAGGAAAGGACCCGCAGCACGTCATTGTTAGACCTGCCTAAGATAGAAGGAATGGAGAACGACGTGTCCAACACGCCGGAGTTCAGAAAAAAGTTCTCTGGGCCAATTGCAAGAGAGAGAGAGAGAGAGAAGATTTCAACTAGCAATAGTCGCCCCTGAGTTCATACTTCCTTAGGTACGACACCGCCTCCGCGCAAAAGCAAGAAAGTTACCACCGTCGCTAATGCCGTTGTCCGTCGTACCATCACTTATCCAGAAGGCACCTGTGCTGGACCTGTACGGGTAACGCATCCGGCGTGCCACCAGGAGCGCCTCCAGAGCTGTCGGACCACAATCAAAACGAGGAGAGTAAGCGTTCTGCTATTACCGCGGAGAATGTGACTTAGAGGAAAGGATTCCTCTGTTCCCCCCAAAGCCACGAACGATTCGTTTTCCCTACGGAGGTCCTGACAGTCCACCCGGACTTGACAGTAATGCGGATGTCACCGACTTCCTGAAATAATGGGAAAAGAAGCACCGAGAAGCGATGCCAAACCCGATGCCTGTCTCTGATGCTGTGCCAGTACCCTCTTCCGAGCTCGCCGCCTTCGCCATTACCTTTACGTCACTGAGAAAGCCGGCCGCCAGAGGCATGTTTGACCGATCACTACATCAAGTCGATGCGCGCCCGAGGCCGTCCGGCACGCTAAAACCAAGGCCGCCCTCCAGAGACAACTTCGGCAGCTCCGCGCGCTTGCACTCATAGCCGAGTGTAACGACAAATGCATGGACATATGGCAGCAAGGAAGCTTGGGCCCTCGCGCGCTGCAAGCGAGCAGAGAAAGACGACGGGAAGAATAAAATAGCAAGCCTAGACTATTCGGTGAATCCTCTGCATTTGGTATGAGTAAAGTGACCATATTCTACAGACTGCAAAGCGGGACGCGAGTTGGGAAACAGTAGAGGAACCTTGCCGTGGGGGGGGGGGGGGGGGGGGTTGCGGAAGGACGGAAGTAAGAACATGCCATGTAGCTGAAACAGAAAATGCCACTTTTAATACGGGAGCCGTTTCAGATTTGGATTAAGTCCACGTAGTGTACGCAAAAACTCGGGCGTGTATGCGCCACAGAAATTGGGCAAGCGCCACCTATCGAGTAAAGCAGGTGCGAAGGAAAGCGGTGATATTATAGAGAGATCGAAGAGCAAAGAAGAGTGTTGGAGAGCGGTGGAGAAAAGGTTGGCGCCTCGTGTGGGAGAGAGTAAAGCCCAGTGAAACCTGGAATGCTGAAGGCAAGGACTCGGGAAGGAGGAGGTAGGCGAGCGTTAGGCGAAAACTCTGCTCGGCGGAGTGGAGAGGAGGAAGGAGAGGAGATGGAAAGTGGAGAGGAGGAGAAAGAAATAAAACGCAATGAAATTTCTAGGCGGGATTCGAACCCGCCACGGTCCGAAGGCGAGCGTCATAGCCACTCGGCTATCGAGGCGCGGTCGGCGAACAAGCATACTGTATATGGGCACCATATGATCGCGTTGCTATGGGCGAGAGAAAGAGAAAGAAAGATCGGAAGAATGAAAAATGGAAAGTAAAACAGAGAAAGAAAGAGAGAGAGATAAAAATAAAGAGAAAGAAAACAGTAGAGGAACCTTGCTGTGGAACAAAGTTCCTCTACTTCGAATTCGCCTCAAAAAGAGGAACTCCGAACAAAGCTAAAAAAAGAAAGAGCAAGTTAGCGAAGCCTGTGTTCAAATCGGGAGCCAGTCGGAATTAGCGAACTTGGGCTTAAACTTTCACTAAGAAACAGTTCCTATACATTAGAAGTATAAATCATCCAAACACACATCATACGACAACATAATCCCGCACATTATCTGACATGCTTCAAGCGTAAAGGAATGTGCGTGGCTTTTCTTGTCTCATTCCCTCTCCCTAGCCTTGTATTACATGCACTTTTTCACCGAAATAAATCAAGTTCGAAGTCGTCGCTCTTTCGGATGTGTTTGTTCGGTCCCGTGCCCTACACTTGCATGTACCTGCTAATACTTTCTAGTGGATCTATAGCAACTTGCCCGACCTTCAACTCTTTCAAGTCCCTATACATGTTGGGTCTGAATGGCTCCTACTGAAAAGTTCGAAACTCAACTCGCACGGTGGAGCTTTTCTATTCTATGCTCGAAACGTGGCGAAAGTAGCGCCAACGGAGTTTCGCGATACTTGGGGCGTGAATTTTCGAGGTCCGCGATGATTTATGCGAACGCCACAAGTCGACGACGCGTGAAACGACTCCCGCTATCACGCCGATGAGGTACGTGGTGAACGAAACAAAAGCCTTGCTTCTGAACTGACGTGCATGCATAATAAAGAGCTCGCGCCTTATCGGTTACCGCCGGATCCACGCAAGAACTCCGTTTTGCAAGTCAGTTTACGTCGTCGAAACAGCTTAGGGACAAGAAAAAGATTCCCGTGCAGATAGAAACCATCGAAAAAACGTATGCGTAGGTTTTAAAACCGTGGCGCATCCTGGGAGAGCGCCACATTTTGGTTCGATGTTTATTTGTGGCCACCTGTCGGGGACTTTAGAAATAAATTTCAAAGGAGCGGTAAGCTGGGCTAGCTGGTATGGATGCATAGGAATGAACAGCGCGAAATAAAATGCAAACGTGCAATGAACAAATGCACCTTCTACTGTAGACTGATAGTGATGCCGCAAAACCGCACAAGACTGCCAAACTGGGGCGGCGCGTACTCCTTCACACTTTCTGTCTTTACTCATCTTTCAATCTCCCCCATCTCTTTCCCCTGTGCAGGGTATATCATACCGGTTATTCTAAACTGGGTAACATCAATGTCTTTCCTCTCTCGACTGTTTTCCTTCCTTACAGCGCCGTTTGTAACACGACACGCCGAACAGGAAGCAGGCTGAAACGCCAGCTCACAAGGGTTTTCATTAGGGACACATCACCTGTTTAGTAAGGCAAAAGCCTTAAACGACTCATCAAACGCGAACAAGGACCGCTGCCGGAGTGGCGGCGAAAACACGAGAATTACGTCGAGTATTTCACTGGTCGCAACAAAAGTGAAAAATGCACGGTGCTAATGCGGAAGCCATTACACTAGGTCTATTGCAGTCAAGGCAGGAACAAAAAAAATGCCCCCCACCTCCCCGAAGGGAATCGTGAGGAAATGCGAATGCATTTCGCGCGCGCTTCACTCCATTTATATATACGTGCGAGCGAGCGGACGGGAGAATGGGGCGCAGGGAGGAGAGAGAGCGAACGGCGAGAGAAGGAGCGGCGAAGCACTGCACCTACCCTCTCCTACACTCTCTCCACACACGCGGGAGCTCCGCCGAGCTTCCGCGATGCGAGCGCCCTCACACACCAGTGCGCGCTCCTCCTCTCCACTCACTCTCCGCTACTCCGCCCGCACCACCTGCTCCGGTTGCTAGGGGCGAGGATAAGCGCGCGCGCCCGCAGCTGTTGCTATGGGAGAGGGAGCGAGAGCGGAGAGATAACACCTGCCGGCGCGCACACCTCCTCAACCTATCCTCCTCCTCCGCGGACAACGCCGGACAACGAATGCCTGACATAGCCCGACTAAGAAATGCATTCGCATTTAAAAAGGAAACCCTCGGAAAATATATAACATTGTACAGTGCACCATCAGATCCGATACATATATGTTTGCAGTACTACCAACGAGCTAGAACAGGGGTATGTGTATGACTCCGCAGCATTATGCGTGCGCATCGCTTTCTTGCTTGGTGTCGTATCTCAGTTTCAACTGAGCTAAGTAACTTAGACTTACTGATTTGCTGACGCATTCATCTTTTTTCTAGTAGCTCTAGTCGCAGTGATTCCAGCCACCATTGCTGATCGAAGACGCGGGATAGAATTTCGGTTTTGTTGAGAAGCCTGGCGCAGTATCCTGCGCAAATGCCGTGTACATGCATGTAGCGCACAGGGCTTTGCGTTGCGTGATTGCGACATCAGCGATATACGCCATCCCGTTGCCATGCGCTGGAGTCGCAGAATTTCTTTTATCCGCACCTATGAAATACGTACGGACGCGACACCCTTCGTCCAAGTCGTTCGTGCGAGTCTCTCGAATTTTTAATTGAGGCGAAATCCTTAGATGCCTCAACAAAGGCGAAAATTGGCCGTAGGCATCGGCGGCGTCAACATGAGTGATCCACAAAATCATCGAGTGATGACGCCATCATGATGTCACAGATTGTCAAAATTTGTGACGTCATCATGGCGTAATATAACGGAATCCCATGATGGCTTTATCACATGACATCGTCACCTAGTCAAAAGTGGGCAGATCACGGAGGCCATGCAAAACCACGTTAGGTGCAGCAAGCTTTCGGAGAAGGGCAGGAGGAGACTCAATACATCGATTGAGAAGAAAACGACGAACAAGATGGATTTCGCCTTCGAGTCGACTTAGACAAATGCATAGGGAAGCCTGTGAGTCTTTGATCATTGATGGCATAGCCTACAAGCACCCACAAGCAAAAACGCACCACTCACCTCCCACGCGGACTTGTCGCAGTACGGCAAACACGAATGGGTGAATGCTCAGATTAAAATGCAAAGGCAGCATCGAGAGAAGCGAGAATCTTGAAAGTCGAGGCACGAATAGAGAGCACGAAAGTAAGCTTTCTTTTCCTTTCTTTCTCGAATACATGAACGCGTGTAAGACGATCGGTACCTCCCCTACAAAAAAGAAGGTCTTGTTGTAAGGACTTTTCTTTCCATTGATCTGCCTCTCTACTTCAAAAAGTATTCGAGTTAAAGACGCCCGAAGAGTCAGGAATCCCTTTGATCTCGTCTCGTGTACGCGCTTGTTCTCGTAGACAATACGTAGTACAAAAACTCTATTGTTAATAATTCTTGATACAGCGCTTTTAACCCTTTCAGTCCCTGTGATTCCAATTGGAATCACAAATTATGTAGGTCAGTCAGCAAGCATCTGGTAAAGATAAAGCTTTGTTCTTCCTCAAGAGCCCATATTTAGCATCTGCCCTACATGTGGTGTCAACATGGTACATATAATAAAGGCAGGTCACGTCTGAGCGAAGCAATTACAGAAGCGGTCGTGCTGCTCGCGCATTTCGCTGAGGCAGCGTCTTCTTTCACCGTGCAGAGATAGGGCATTAATTTTAGTTCTGTGTCGGAAATTTGAATTTTGGCTATTGGACAATATGCTATCCTATGTAAATAATATTTTATATAGTAAATGAAGCAAAAATTCTGGAATGATTATAAAATAATAATTATTCGTTAAATTAATTGCCACGTTAATTACTCTTCTCTGAAAAGTGTGAGCGAATAGTTTTTCAGTTTTTTTAGGACTACCACGATCATGCTCATCTCAAAATGTAAGAGCTAGTTGCTTACATTGAAAATATTTAATTCGGGACTGAAAGGGTTAAGCGCGTTCACTGCCTCAGGCGACACGACTTCTCCAGGCCCTCTCAAAAGGACCTTAACCTGGTTTCAAGATTCTCAGCTAACAAACCACAGTGCAGTATAAGGCTTTCAAGCAGCAATCATATTTCGAAAGGAAAGCAGCTGGATACTCTCTGTGAATGAAGTTTTTGCGTTCAATGATGAGACAGCGTTTTACAGCGAAAGCCTGCGATTTCAACAACAGGTGTTTTTTGGTGCCGTATTACGGTGCGTTTTTGGTGCCGGTGTCCGTAACCACCGTCGCACGGAAGTCAAAAAAAAAAAAAGCCGAAATGAGAAAAAAGCATCAATGGATAAAATGGGATTCGAACCCGGGCTCTCTGCGTAGCGGCCGAGTATTCTACCCCAGAGCCACGCCGTTTTTTTTTCTTTATTGCAGTGCTTCAATATTCAACAGTAGCAAATTTTCTACAATTGCTTTATGTACAATAGTGATGCGTTCGGGGGTCGAAACATTCTTCTGCAAGCTTCATGCTGGTGTCTTGCCAGTTAAGACGTGGTTTCTCAGAGCCACGCCGTTCCTTGAGACTCCGTTGCAAACAAACCCTATATACCAACTTAATATCGGGGAAGGAATCGCGTTAACATGTGTGCCACGCACACATGTTAACTGAGACGCACATATGTTATGGTCGACTGAGAAGAATAAGAACATGGCGTTCGCCTTCGAGTAGTCTTAGGCGAATGGATAAGGAACCCTGTGAGTATTGAATGACAAAAGATGCTCCTTTTTTTTTTTTTTTTGAAGTGAACAAATCTGAGGCAGTACAGTGTCTTCTACACCCGTGTCTGTCCGCGTCTGATTAACAAGCACGAAAAAAAAACAAGTTTCACGTCTTCGCGTTCACTATACTTTAGTTGTCCAAGTCGTAGTAGCTCACGAACTTCCGATAAGGTTAAGTGAGAGAGAGAAGGAGAGAAGGAAATGGCAGACTAAAGGAGAAGAACGAAATTGAGGGATAGGCAAAAAGATATCCTTAAGGTTGCCAAATCAGAGCCTCTGCCCGTGGAAACAAATAATTAATGACGTTTCCGTTAATTCGATCTACACGAATGGTGCTCTAACAAAGTATTTATTTCGCTCTCGTTGACAGGCAGTAATAATAAAGCTTAAATCACTGATGTCGGGCGTTGTCACGCTTCCCTGTGCACCTAACCTAAAGACACAATTAATTGGAACCTCTGTCGCTAGGGCTTTTGTCTCTGCAATGCAGCCGGAAATAGCACACGTAGTAGTAGTTTCTTCTTGGCCCCCCTTCCATTTTTTTTTGTTGTCTGCCTGCTTGTTCTTTTGTTTTTTAGTACGGACTATACGTAATGCTCGTACAAATCAGCAGTCAGTAAATCGAACACTGCTGAGCCGATTGGACTTACTGGGCTTAGTTTGATGTCGGGAAGCTGCTAGCGAAGGTGCTCCTTCAAGACATTTAAGCCTCATTTTGGCTCGATGCCATTGGCAGACGCTGTTCCTTTCTCCCTCTCTCTCTCTCTATATATATATATATATTTTAACTGTCTGGAAAGGGACATCTATTTTTTTTGCCCTCTGCGGGAGCTCACCAGCTTAGTCGGGTTCCACGAGGCGCAAGAAAACAAAAGGATGAAAAATAACGACGAACATTACATCGGGCGAAGAGGTAATCTCTTGTAAGCGGCACGTCGCGTGATTACATGGCTTGATAGATAAAAAGATCACCAACGATTACGATACTGCCTAATGCGAATTCTGACTGCAGCGTCGTGTTGGTGGCAAGGCCAACTGTGTTTGAAGTTTTGGCTTTCCGCAACGTACCAGCTACGCCATAAATCATAATTTTTGTGAAGTGGGACGGCACCCACTACGCCATTATTCGTCTTACTGTGATAAGCGAGGTACCCACTGCGCATATAGTCGGGTATTATGTGCACTTTGTTGATGCTGCATGTGGCTGATGACGAAGCAGAATTGTGTCAGTGAATAATAGTGGGGACTAGAATAAAAAGGGGGCTTTTATGTGCACATTCGGCGTACGAAGCCTGAAAATCTACCGCATTTACGCGATTGTAAGTCGTCTGGCATGTAGGTCAACCCCCTAAAATTTCCCGGCAAAACCGAAAAATTCACGCATCTCCATGAAGTGAATCATGACAAGTGAGCGAAGCTCTGGGTATCGTATGGATGAGTAACCATACATTACCCGAGTGTTGTCCCATATAATGTAAATTGAGTGATATATAGTCACATAAAGTGATATAAAAGCCGACGACAAAGCTAGGTCCTAAGGTCCATAATGTCTACGTTGAAGTCACCGACTAATATAAAGGGTCTGTGCTTGTAAGTGTTTTATATTGTTATGTCACAATTATGATTGATATTAGTCTATTGTTAAACCTATTTTTTGTGTCTCACATCCACGCATCTCCCCGTGACAGCCAACGGACACCATGGACGGACAAGGCTCGGCTCTGAGGTGCTTCGCGCCCCTAAATGAATAGTGCGAGCGCATTTCATAAAGAAAGGTTATTTGCAATGCGCTGAAACCAAATCAACTCAATTTTCCTGTTTGCAGAACTGGCTTCACGGCAGTGCTTCTAAGCGATGCAAAAAAAAGCTAGCTTGGCAGCAATACGCGGGGATTATTTTTAGAAACCTTTCCGCGAATCGTTGCTGAGGGTGTGGGATGTACACGAGAATATACGGTATATGTTACAGTGAGAGCCGGAACGAGAACATTATGTCGTAACCATGCCACAGCGTGCCTGATTTCTCATTTGTTTTGGTTTCGGTTGTAAGTCAACCTTACAACCGAAACTAGTTTCGGTTTCGATTGTCACTCGACCCATCAACTTCAGATTTCAAATTTAGGTAAAATGGCTCGACCTACAATCGTATAAATTTAGCAGGTTAGCTATAATTAAAAGCTCTAGGCGAGCTTTCAGGATATCGTCTATAAATACGACAACTCTTTAGTAACTTGTCCCCACATTTATTATGAATCCTTAAGTTCAATAAACCATTTAAATTGCGTCGAATAAATTGCGTCGACCAGAGCAAGGTGTTCAGTTACATCTGCAGAAGTGTTCACACATGTGGTCAAATTTAGCTCGTATGCTTCACTTCTTTTTTAACCCGAAAGTGTTTTGTGCCGGGGTCCACCAAGATTTGAGTGACGCATTTCCGTCACAGAAATGACGTAGAAAAAAATACGCATGATCAGAAGACAAAGACAAAAAGTTCCGTCAACTGGGAGTCGAACCTACAACCTCTTGATCAGCGACAACAGCTTCCACGCACGCTATCCACTGCGCCACGGTCACATAATCTGTCGGTTAAAAAAAAAAGCCTTTTATATCTACCACTGTCCTCTCACAGTGCTCTTGCTAAAGTGAAGTAATGTATTATGACGGTGAAATGCAATATTAGTTCCTTCAAAGCGTCGTTTCTACGCGTCCGTCCCATTCGGCGCGTTTCGAATAGGAAAAATGCAATTTTGTCGACGCATTAACACACTGCCAGGTGGCGACCTTACCCCTAGCATCGGCCTCGCTCATAGCATCCGTCGATACCAAAAATAGCTCTGGGACGCATGACGGAGGAATCAACCATGTTTTTTTTTTCTTTTTTTTCACTCTGCACTCTGGAATTATTTATTGTTTTCCCCGCTTTCTGTGCCGAGTCGCACGTCAGCAGTAATACGCCTGGAAGTAAATATCCCCGTCTTCCAATTAAATAGCTTCTCCCTTCACATAATGAAAAATCGGGAGAAGTGGTATGCGGAATGAAGCTTGGTTGAGAGGAGAAATTTGTGCCATGTATTTAGACGAACGTAAGACTAGGACTCATTACATTCTATGCTGCTGGTAAAGTGACTGATCCCTTTTGTTTATTTTTATACAGTAATCACGAAGAACCGGTATATGAGACAAGACTTCCACGTGTACAACAAGTCTGCTGCGGAGCCCAGGGACTGGCTCGCGTGGAAGCTAGGCTATCGTAACCGCACCATAACCGACTCCGCGTGCACTGATAATTGGTTATTCAAGACCGAATGGTGCGCTTCCTGACTTTGTTACTTCGGTATCGGTATCGGTGACATGGAACACTTCATCTGGCCACGCCAGTAGTGTGACACGGAAAGAAACGCGCTGGTCCGATGCCTGCAAAAGGGTGGCTTCACGCACTTGGAATGTCGTAGACGGTGTTTTTCCCGAAGGAACCCGCGGTAATTGGGTGAAGAGGGCAACGACTACTGACCGCCATTTTGAAAGACACTGGGCTGATGAGAACCTGGTGACACAACCATCTACGCGGAATCATGCCTTGTTTTGTACACGATTGCTGAAGCATCACCCCCCCCCCTCCCCCCTCTATCCATCTTCATCAAGCTCTCTTAAGTGGACACGGTATCCTGTTCCAATGGCTGCCAGGTCGCTGCAGTGTCGATGGTATTGGCCTAGTTGATGATGAGGCCTGGTAACCTCATCAGGAAACCGAGACAATTCTGATACACTTGCCGATAACAGACGCCGCGAGAGATTTTTGTCATCTTGCTCAAGAGTAAAACGTCGCGGAGCCACTTAATTGAGTGTCCTGAACTTTCGTCTCGCTAAACGTGACCCATCGACAAAGCTGCACATTCGATCACAAATTCTCCGCGGTGACGCATGCAGCTTCGTTGTGCCGCCTCTCGTTACGACTAGCCTTCACGAAAGCAAACTGCTTACACGCGTTCTAATTGCAGACACTCCCATCTAGCTGTGACTCCTGCAAATGTGGAGAGACTATAGATTACGTGACGTTGTTTGTGTGCGACGGTTTTAACGGCGAACACTATTAAAAATGCATAGGAAATGTGCTACTTTCAAAGAATAAAAAATGTGTGTGTGTGTGTGTGTGGGGGGGGGGGGGGGGGGTCTGTTATCTCAAAACTTCAAAAGTCTACTGCAAGAACAACAACAAATAAAGTTAGAAAAGCGTATAACAAAAGAAAATAACCTTTATAAAACTAGATGAACTGCCAGACAGAGCTTGTCATACAGCATTCACGGCCATCGCTCGTTGATTCTAAGCGAAGTGCGAGCATCCCGACACAGCCTGTGTAATCTGTATCTAGCTGGATTGCAATTCGAAGCAGTGGCCATGGCGCAATGACTTTATCGCGGCTCAGCGCTATATTACTACGTGGCGCGTTACGGCATCATACACTAAACTGTGGCACATTACGTCAAAATATATTACATCGCAGCATATTGAATCGTGGTGTATAATGCAGCATGACATCTGGAGTGAATCCAGCTGCCACATAGAAACTTCAAGTTCTGACCCTCAGGCCTATAACTCAAGAGACTTTCTAAACCGTCTCCCCCCGAATCACTCGAATATGTATTGCTGTAGACTCATCTTGCATGAATCACCATATATTGCAGACAATTAATTTTTCTCGTGTGCCTTTCATTGCATTACGTGGTTCACTCGATATGTTTGCCTATTTGCGCAATGTCGCGCACGGGTTGGTTAAAATTGCGGCAAGCGATGCTGGGATTTCATTTCAGCCTCCATAAAAAGGGGCGATATATAAAATAGGGAGCTGGCCTGCTCAATTTCCTCTTCTTTTTTTTTTTCAGACATTCTTCGCTTTAACTCGGTTAAAATGAAAGAACTAATAAAGTACAGTGAGAAAGCGATTTTTCATTATCCCCCACATTACGTCATACCAACCGTCGAGGCAAAACCGTCAGTCGACTCATTCGTGCTTAAAGCCAGGCCCGCAATGTCACCTGATCCTGTCTAGGTTACTGACATTCACGGAGACATTGCTCAATATTTTCTAGAAAATATAAGGATATCGATGGTGGGGGGAATAAATTTTGTTCTCATTAGTCTCGGAGGTAAAAATCTAACCGCAAACTATCACCAATAAGAAATATATATCAGTCTGTCGCCGGCCTGTCAACGGTAGTGATAAAGCTGCACGGCGACATATTACGTTAGTCAAGTCGAGCTAACATTCGTGTGCAAATTAAGAGAGAGAGCTGAGCCGAAGGGGCTTATCGGTTTCCTTGTGAGCCCAGAAGCGTATCTGTCTAGCACAGGCATAGGTAAAACTTTGCATTTTCATAACTCTTGGTGTAAAGCAATAAAAATAAAAGTAAATATCACCGCCCAAGCACTCCGTACAGACGTCGAACTGGCGAAGCTGGAACGTGCGGCTCCAGTGTTTATTACTAGATGGGATCAATCAAAGTGTCTTGTGATGTAGCTTTTGATTTCTCTATCATCACCTTTAAGAGTCGCGTGCTTCAAACTTGAAACTGTCATCATTGTTGACGGCACACAAGCTCAATTTTTGCTGACGCCAGGCTGCGTAGTCTACCCTCCTTTAATCACTGCATCAGCGGGAACAAGAAAAGAAAAAAAGGCGGGAAAAGAAACATCCACGTTTTAAGTGGCCACTTTAGAAGCCGTGCGTGCTAGCCACTCAACTATATTACGTAAATAATTTTTTTCCTGTTACTACCCGATGACATATATTCTGGAAAAACAAGACACAACAGAAACGTAAGCCGACTTTATTAATACACACCCAAAAGTCAGAAAAACAGAGTGCGATCGTACAGTAACGACATCCAGTCTGTCTGGCGATGATTGCTCTGTTGCGTACACCATGAGAACGCAAGCAGCAGGGTCAGCGTTTATAGTGAACTTATTACACCAGGGGTCTCAAAATCACCTCAGCTAGCGGGCCACCGTCGCGAAAATTTACTCATGCAAGGGCCAGGACAGTGTAAAAGCTGAAAGTGGGCAAAGGGGGGGGGGGGGGGATGTAGTTAGTGGAAAATTTCATCTAACGCTGCCATTTGATAGAAGTCCTCTCCCGTACCTCATGTATCGATATCGGTCACTTACGAAGGACATTTGGCGCCAGGATTCCAACAACACATCGACACCGATTTCCGAAATGACTTACATCTGGACGCCGATTCGGAGTGTTGTTTCATGGTTATGTACCAACACATGACGACAGTGGGGGAGTTGCATCATGACAAAAATGCTTAAGAACAGTCATGCCCGTGTAGCTCGTATGAACACACCTAGAAAAAAAAAACTATGGGTCGAAGAGAGTCATGTGTGGGCCGTGGGCCTCTGGCCAGAGGTCAGCGGACCGCGTGTTTGAGAACCCTGTCTTACAGCGTATTTGTTCTACAGAAGACATTTTCAGACAACCTATCAGCCAGGTGTATCGTTAGAGAAGCCTTTAGGCAATAACAACGGAGATTTGCGAAGGGTGAACTTTCGTGAATCCGGCCTCCGATTCCGATGAGATTACAATTTGTGGCTATAGCATTCATTCCTTCGACCTTGTGGCGAAACAATGCACAATAAACGCCCAACTACCCTTCTGAAGGCACAGAAGTGAAAAAACAGCGCTAAAATGACGGGACATGAAAGGACACAGGACAGGGCGCTGACTAGCAACCAAATATATTTGGTTGCTAGTCAGCGCCCTGTCCTGTGTCCTTTCATGTCCCGTCATTTTAGCGCTGTTTTTTCACTTCTGTAAACATGAACCAACCAGCCCAAATGCGTACGCTTCTGAAGGCACGTTTCACTTTCGTGTTATACGCGTAGTGCGCCGCCTATAGAGGCGCCACTGAAAGCCACCTAGCGGGCGCCGGCGGCAGTACACTCGGGGAGCCGAGCAGACGACGGCGCATTGCATAGCGTTGCTGCAGGGGATGGCTGAAGTACGCGGCTGCGATTTTTCATACGTTCGTGTGCCTGACAGCTACTTCTGCGGTGACAGCTGCAGGAAAGGCTCGGGCCTCAACAAAAGTGGCCACGTGCCAGAAGTTAACGGAATTTGGGACAACCCAGTGCGTATACGTGCCAGGTGCGTCCCGCAGACCAGCGTGACAAAGCCCAGCTATGAAGTGGAGCTCGTTGTTTGGCTAGTTGGTAACTCGTCATATTGAAAGTAAGATTTAGAGTAAGCTTCTAATGACAGACGTGCTGATGATTTCACGCTCCTTCCGAGAACCTGCGTATTTGTAAACCGTGGTTCACATCCACATGCGGCAGCATTTCACACAAGATGCGCGTACTTATCCTCGTTTTTCTTAAATTTTGCGCATGCTCCATAAGCCGGTCATTTAGGCATTTCTCGGTTTGCCCGACGTACACTTTTCCGCAAGATAATGGAATGGAGTATACAACTCCCGTGGAGCACTTAACAAAGGCCTTCTCATGTTTTGTCTGGCAACCGCGTCTCTTGCCATTGCAAATGCGCGGGCACAAATTGCCGAGTTTTTCTGGCGCCAAAAAAGACCAGCGTCCCACCATGTCTTGCAGACATGGGAGAGCTTTGCAAGTACGGCATCACTTGAGGCTTGGAACCCGATGGATCCCAAGCAGCTCCATCCATTTGTGTTCCACGTTTCAGCTTCTGCATAAGTGACTCGGCGACCGTGTGAAATCATCAGCACGACTGTCATTAGAAGCTTACTTTATTGAAAAAAAACAAGAATCGTTGTGTTAGCGAGCCGTCCGTGATGTTGTATCAAAAGGAAATATCTTTTCTCGAGGCAAGGTGTTAGTGCTCCTAGCGGCTTTATCCCTTTCTTTTTTTTGTAAATTTGTTGGGTGGTGGCTGGTTCATGTATCGCTTGTTGATTCTTTGCACATGCGCACCATTGTGGATCATTGTTTTTTTTTTGTGCATCTTCCTGTACGTATAACAGAAGGTCAGTCACGCACAATAAACAGTTGGTAGTGAGCGCTGTGTGTGGTGTGTATATCCTGAGTGAAAGCGTGTGTGAATGTGTGAGTGTTTCGTGGGTTTTCCAAGTTGCGCTAAATTTTACTTTCAAAAGCTCGTGGTAAGTAGCCGGTTTGTTTTGTTCACTGATGTGACGCCTCATTCAGTTCTCGTTGTTCTTCAAATTCAACCTTTGTTGCAATGTTGTTTCTGTACGTATTATTAATAAATATACATCGTATAGGCGGACTGATATATAAATGTTATATATAATGTGATATATAAATGTGATATATATATATATATAAATGTGATATATAAATGACGGCGAGATGCCGGCACATGTAGCGATCTTGCTACCGCTGATTACACGTGCCATCGCCGCCGAACAAGTGCCAGCAAGAAAAGAAGTTGTGGCATTAATATTGCAGATGGAATCCCCTGGTAAGGAAATCGCCAAACGTACGGGTGAATAAACTGAGAGCTAGCGCCGCACCGCCGATGCCATCCCGCTACGTTCGTCGACCTGCGCTACCCGCTGCTGTTTTAGCAACTTGAAATTCTTTCGCTAACCTGCTTCAAACTGTACAAAGCTGTAGTGTGAGTACGTTAGCGCTTTAGTGTTACAGAAAGAAACCACACGATGTATTTAAAAGCGGAGAAGCGCCGACCCCGTTAGATAGACATGACAGCAAGGCCTCGCGGCCGGGAATGAGTAAAACCGCGTTGCGGGCGAGTTTGTGTAGGTGTTTGAGCACCCCACCACACAGCAATTGTTTTTTGACATATCTTGAAGCTCCGGCCACCACACACATGCATCGGACACTGCTTATTTCACTCTGAAAACGTGAACGACGCGGGGACACACGAACAACGACGTACAAACCTACGGCGGACGTCTGCTCACTGCCCCGAGAGTAACGAGCAAGTTCGCCACCACTGGCGCTTCGATCGGCGTGCACTAGGCGTATACCGATTCCTATGACAGAGGGATCAGTCACGTTTTTTTTCTTTTTTCTTTTTCTTTTTCTTTTTTTTTTTTTTACGCGATAGCGTTAAAGAGCTCGTTTCGCAGAAATTCCGGCGTCGGCGTCGGCGTCGTTGGTTGTGAGCGAACAATCATCATCTTGCCGTGACCGAAAAATCATCATCTTGTCCGTGACCGAAAAATCGAGAAAGATGCAAATAAAATAAATAATAAAAATGTTCGGATCCGTGTGAGGACCGACCCCGGGTCGTCTGCGTGGCAACCACGTGTTCTACCACACAGCCATGCCTCTGCTTGGATATACTGTGAAAATAACTTCCTCTGCTTGGAAATGCAGTGAAAATAATTTGCATGCTTCGCAAACGCAAGCGTCCTTTATATAGGCGTCGCAATATAACATGTAATATCCCAGGAATATTGCGTGGTACAAGCGTACATTGCCATCGGGCGTCAGAATATGTGACTATCATAACGATTCCATAGTTTAAAGCCAGCCACCCATTACAAACGGCACACACCTTACTACGCGTATTCCCTTAACACCACGTAGTGGGTGCATAGCAAGTTCGAAAACATTTCCCACATTTGCCGCGCATAATTTCTCCTGGTTTAAACCATACTACCCATTACATAGTATGCACTAAGTGATTGAAGTACGCAGTAGGGACGGGATATCGCTATCACGTTCAACTCTTAAAGGCGAAGCTTAAGGGTCCCCCCAATTTTTTTTTTCATGTCATGACCAGACAGACAACCAGACGTAGGCGGATAGATAGATAGATAGATAGATAGATAGATAGATAGATAGATAGATAGATAGATAGATAGATAGATAGATAGATAGATAGATAGATAGATAGATAGATAGATAGATAGATAGATAGATAGATAGATAGATAGATAGATAGATAGATAGATAGATAGATAGATAGATAGATAGATAGATAGATAGATAGATAGATAGATAGATAGATAGATAGATAGATAGATAGATAGATAGATAGATAGATAGACTGACTGACTGACTGACTGACTGACTGACTGACTGACTGACTGACTGACTGACTGACTGACTGACTGATTGATTGATTGATTGACTGATTGATTGATTGATTGATTGATTGATTGATTGATTGATTGATTGATTGATTGATTGATTGATTGATTGATTGATTGATTGATTGATTGTATGTGCAACGTATTATTTACGTTCTGATGTTACTGTAACAACAATATTTGACATGTGCGTTTGTGTGTTTTCGGTTTCTTTCTTTTTTTCTGCATGTCCTGGTTTTATTGTGGAAACATTGTTTAACAGCTTTTAATCGCTATGTTTTGTTGCTCTTCGGAGTATGGTGAGAAATTTGTGCGTTGTATGCTCGATCCCTTTAAGAGCTAAGGTGTAGTCGCTCTTCACATCATATAAAAAAGAGAATGGAAGGGAACTTCTCTGAACAGTTTTATTAAAGTATCCTTCCAGTGATAACTTATCCAAAGAACACAGAGCCGGCTTGATTATGTTCGCAAATCGATGAGATGACGGCGTGTTGTGAAATTGCGCCTAACGACGAGCCACGATTGTCGAAATTTCAACTGTAATAAAACATAGCAAAAAAAAAATTGCGAACGCGTTTGGGACAGTAATTGCGTAATGTAGTCGCTCGCCATGATGTGGATGCACGCGGCATTGCGACCACATGGCGTTGTCTGAAAAATGTGTTCACTGGTTGGATCCGAATAGTTTGCAGTCAGTGCTAGAAGTTAGCAATGTAGAATCAAAACTTAAACGCTTTTCTGACAAAGCCAGCGAGGAGGGTCGTTTAGATGCCACCAAAAAAAGACTAGCGTCAATCTTGCCACGGGATGCTCAGGAACATTCTTTACGTGTTTCAACATTGCTCTGCAAAATTTTCATTTTCTTTCTACATTTTCTACGAGGACCATAGTTTTTGGTGACATAGAAATAAAGATAGGAAATAGAAAGCAGAATGTAGTCTTGTCGTTAGCGTAACTCAAGGCGTAAAGAGAAAAAAAAAAGAAGGCAAACGCAAGGAAAGATGACAGGATAGGCACTAACATTCGACCAATTTATTTCGTGACACCCGCGGGAACACTTTACACTTCGCGCACAGTGACCGTCATAAATAAAACCAGTACTTAAAGCGAAAAACTTGAAAAATCACAAGAAAAAATACGCACACACACAGACAAAAAGAAAATGCCCATAACATGAGTTCATCCAGTGTCATCCTCCCTTTATTGTAAAATGTGCGGCTCCGTACCAGCATTCGGGAAATGTGTCGTAGCCACAATTGCCTCACGCGCGAGATCATTAAGGCAGAAGCCATGTCGAAATTTCTTGACGTATGTGTGAACTCATCCTCCTCATCTTTCTTGCGAAAGAACGGTTGGGGGGGGTGTTCAGTATGTTATTTTTGTTGTTGTATTCGGTTTTTGGTCTTGGGCCTTCGGTTCGTTTACCACGTTTGCTGTGCGATGAGTATAAAACGTGTCGGCAGGTGTCACAAAATAAATCAGGTAAGAGTTAGTTAGTCCCCATCCTGTCATAGTACCTCGCCTTTGTATTCTTATCTTTTCCGTTGAATGCTACTCGAATCGCTCTAAGAGTAAGAGAAGATCATGCTTTACCAACTCGTACATTCTAGCACACTTGAGAAAAGCAGATGCCAAGGCGGTCAAAGGAGATTAATCAGAGAAGCATCGTACGCTGTGGGTAGAAGAAATGGTAATAGAAAAATGAGAGAGAGAGAGAGAGAGAGAGAGGAGGAGTAGGAAGAGGACGATGAGGAGGAGAGAAAAATGTGTTGCGGTGAATTCACGCACGTGTGTGGTCTGCACCACTTATACAAACGCGTTTCGCACAGGCACCCGCCATGGTGGTCTAGTGGTTACGATGCTCGAGTGCTGACCCGCAGGTCGCGGGATCGAATCCCCGCCGCGGTGGTCGCATTTCTGATTGAGGCGGAAACGCTAGAGGGCCGTGTACTTCGATTTAGGTGTCCGCAAAGAATGCCAGGTGGTCGAAATTTCCGGAGCCCTCCCCTACAGCCCTCTCAGAATCCCAAACTGGTTTTGGGACTTTAAAGCCCAGCAACTATTATATTTTTAGTTTCGCACACGCCAGTACTCAAAAACACAAATGTGGCACAGGAAAAAGCGCATATAGCATACGCTATCCCAGCATAAGCGTGCGGTGAAGCGAGAAAAATAGCCAGAAATAGGCACGCACTTGCAAAATGTCGTTACGCGCGGATCTAAAATCCGCTTCTCGACCAATGCGTTCACGAAAACATCTAATTTCGCCGCATGTCACGGGACTTGGGGTGATTCGGGCGCAGTAGTTACCAAGTACATTTCAATACTACACCTAAATAGTTTCCATAGATTAAGGATGTAAGCTTCTTTTCTCTGATGGTGCCTCTGTTCACTCACGGGATAAGATGGCCGAAATCGCACTCCTGTTGTGTAACACTATAGTGCCACAGCTTTACGAGGAGACAAGAAAAAAAAAAGGTAATTGCGAAACACGAACTGATGTAATGACGTCCAAGACTTTTTGTTAGTCTAGCTTATATAACCTCAATTTTTCATACTATATCTGTACTGCTATAAGGAAAAGAAGCCTTATGTCGATGACAGCTCTAGACGGAGCCTGTGTTACGCGGCGTCGCATTACACAGAAATATAGTTATTCGCGTTGACAGCGTCATTGCCGCTGTTGCTGTTTGTGACGTGTCATCATCCCCAGACTGGTAGCAGCAAATCTGCAAGTTGGCTCTTCCTGGAGAGCTATTTTACCCCTGTGTCCTTTTTTTCTTCTTTTTTTTTCTTTTTTTGTAGCGGCTCTTGTCCTCGGGGATGGAGGTCGGTTCGCAGAGTTGAGGTCCTGTTTCCCGTCCGAGTACTGGCCGGTTACTCGCGGCATACGACGCCAAGCTTAACGGCGCGACAGTCGCGTCACACAATTTGAGCTCAGATAACAGTGGGCTTAGCTTTTTACATTACGGGTTCATTTAGCTTTTGCATCACAGATTGAGTTCCCCAGCTCATCAAATCAGCCGAGGCTATCGCTATTGTAGATGGATGAACGAGGCGTTTTCTTTGCAAGCTCTGTCCGCAATTCGAATTAGGTCGTGGGGCGTGGGAAACATGACCTCAATCTCATCGGGGCACACAAGCTTTTATTCACGTTACGTAAGCACTGACACAGTCAAGCAGGCGCCGACCTTGGAGATTACCGCCCTCCCCTCCCTCACCCTGAGTTTCTGTATACTGGTACATTCGTCTCTGCAAGATGAGAACGGTTTGAAACAACACCACGTAGCATTCGGCGTCACACGCACGCTCGCACGCACGCACGCACGCACGCACGCACGCACGCACGCACGCACGCACGCACACACACACACACACACACACACACACACACACACACACACACACACGCACACACACACACACGCACGCACGCACGCACGCACGCACACACACACACACACGCGCACGCACGCACGCACACACGCACGCACGCACTATCGAATTTTCAAATTTAGCTGCCCGCTATACATGGGTCGCAAACGCACTCATGAGTTGACTCACTCAGACTCACACAGGCTAAGATCGGGCCGTGAGACTGAGGAGTGAGACCGGGTGAGTAATATCTTGGTGAGTTTGAGTACGAGTGAGTCCGGTTGAGGAATATTGATGAGTCTGAGTCCGAGTGAGCCCTAAGCGCAATATATATTTCTTGAGTGAGTCGGAGTGAGCTCCAACTTTTATTGCCGAGCAATGGTTTTATCTACACATTTTCTCATTATTATCAGCCTTATATCGCCATATCATCATATTCGAGTCTATTCACACGTGTGTCACCGCACTAACGTTCACGTGCCACCTCAATATTTATTAATCAAAGGCGTAACTAAAGGGAGGGGGGGTGCCAAGACTTCCCCCCCGACGACTCTTTTGCGGGGAGTTTCTGACAAAAATATCTCGTGTGAGCCGTGTGTTTCATAAAGATGTTCTTACTGGATTGAAACGAATGATTACTCGTACTTGAAGGTACAATACCAAAAAGCGCATCGTAGAGCACCGATTACGTGAGATATTGGCATTAAGAAGAGGACGACGATAGCACATGCCAGTTAATGATGATGGTCATTTTCTATCTACGACACGCAGCCAACCTCGACCTTAATGGCGCGTTCACACCGACCGCGGATCCGAAAAGCGGAGAGGCAGATTCGGACAGCGGACGCGAATTATCCGCAAAACTGTAAAATCCGCGGCCGCTTGCCCGGATCGCGCCCGGACCGATTTTCTCCGCGCGGCAAAAATTAGCCGCTTTGGACGCAGCCAATCAGGGCCCGAGGCGTGCGCGTGCAGTATCACGTAGGGCCACGAGCTAGCGACGCATCCACCGCCAATGGGTGGATTGATCCGCCGCCGCGACAGAGCGTGCAAAAGGCAACGTCGTCAGTCTGAACAGCCGCGTGTCCTCGCTGCCTCTGCGCTTTGAAAATCCGCTTGCCCGCTTGCGTGCGCCGCGTTCTGTGAACGCGCCTTAAAAGCTCTGCTGTAAAAAGAAAGTCACGGCACAGTTACGAGCGCGGAATACAAATGTTTAAGCGTCAGCTGCGGCGTGTCGGCAACAACATACTGCGGACGTGCCAATATTGCTCTATCGATCTGCCTCCTTTTTCGGTTGGATGAATGCTCTCGCTTACGTCGCTTTTCTGGTTCATTGAGTACACGTAAGGGAAATTCGTTTTATGACCCAGGCCTTCTTTACGAAGCAGGCAGAAGCTCCCTGAAGGTCCTCTCCATCCAAGACACTTCAGTGTAACGGACGTCTTGGAACTTTCCGGTTTAGACGACCATGCTCCTTTAGTGTTGGCTGTGTTCGTTTTCTCTCTTTTAACCTCCCTACCTTTCCTATATTCATTCTCTCTCTCTCTCTTTTTTTTGGGGGGGAACAAAAATAAACAAGGAAGCCATCGTTATTTTCTCACGGGAGCTACTCCTTTTCAGATGCTTATTAGTATAAAAATAAAAATTAAAACGACGACTACCCGGGTCCATCTGCACTTAAAACAACTTGAAGCCGAAAGCGTATATCGCCTTTTAATGACGGCATTTTTATTTATTTTTTTTTCGACGCCAATGCCGCCCAGACGAACTGAACGAGCAGGCAGCTCTCACGCCTCGAGCCACATTTTAAGGAGCGCATCTTTAAAAGCGAAGCTTGTTGAGTTACAGCATTGCTTACAGATTTCAGTGGCGGCGTTGTCGTAAGCGAAAAAACACCGGCTACAGAGCGTACAGAAATTGCGCTGGTTTCATTCACCATCTAATATTAATAAGGCGAAAGTATAATAACTAGAAAGGTTGAGCGAAAGACTTAGATGCTTTTTGAAACGCGAAAATTGGCCGTCAGCGTAAGCATAGGGGTGCGCACGGGGGGAGGGGGGGGGGGGAGCTACCTAATCGTTGTGGCCTACCTAATCTCGGTCCCTGCATTAGAAAATACTGATCACGTGATGTCGGGTGCTGATCAGATATGCAGGACCCCGAGTTCATAGTTTTCATGAATATCTTTTCTAACTTATGTACGTAGAGTGAATAGAATCAAGAAGTTATGCGGAGTCGTAGGAAATCGGACATGCCTGAAGCAGATTTGCCGCGAGATAACGCGCGAATTAAGTACGGGTAAGGAGGATACGTGACAGTAGACAAATACTATAGCACGCTATAGCAGCCGACACAGAGGACTAAGCGGACGATCTTATAGCCTTGGCTGATCGCTAAAGACAGCAGTCCGCACAAGCACCGAGTCCATTTCACCCTCGGCAGCTGTTGCAGCGAATTGGGCCGTGTATCGAGGATGCACACTTCAAGCCCCTACGTCAGGGCTTCTGGACTTGGACAGCGTTGGGGATAGAGGCGTGTGCCAGGCCGCTGTCATGAACAGTATATGCCTGGCTGTAATAAAGTGCTCAAAAAAAAAAAAAAAAAAAAAAAAAAAAAAAAAAAAAAAAAAAAAAAACTCGCAGGGTCCTACATGCATTCGCCTAAGACGACTCGAAGGCGCAAGACTTCTTTTTCTCAGTGCGTGCGTGCGTGCGTGCGTGTTTTTTTTCTCTTTTTCAATAGTTCTTTTTTAGACACTTTCTCACTTTCTTTCCTTCCTTACCTTTCTATTCCTCCTTACCCCTTCACCGGTGCAGGGTAGCAGGCCGAAAGAGAGAGAGACACAAATAGACAAAAGGAAAAGACAGGGAGGTTAACCTGGTAGAAGAACTGGTGGTAGAAGACAGGGAGGTTAACCTGGTAGAAGAATTTCCCCGGCCCTGTACAGGGGCGGGGAAATAGGGATCGAAAAGACGAAATTTTCTTCAGGTTAACCTTCCCGTCTTTCACTTAACCTCTCTCTCTATATATATGCATAATGTTACACCAAGTCACTCAATCTACCACCTTTTTGCTTATAAGCCTATCTCAACCGACGGTTGAATATCTTTGTTCGACGCGACACGACCGACGCTGACCCGACCGGGCACGTCACACCACCAGAAAACAAGAGAAATGCTTGCTGTGCATCTAACACAGCAAGAAAAACACCACAAGTCATTAGCTAATCGGTTTTCTTGTTGATGGGTTCTTTGTCCCTATATATGGGTACACAACGATGACTATTTTGTTGTGTTGCTTGCAATGTTTGTTTGCTCGTTTACTTGTTTGAAGCAGGGCTATATTTGTCGAGCACCGTTAGACTAAGAAAGGTGGAGTGCCACACGCATACATTTAGCAACAGAAAGAACTTTTCGTGTGAAAAAATAAAAGTGTTGCTACATATTACTTTCAACTATAATAGTTCCCTTGTGCTAATTTATCCATACACCTCTACTCAAAGTACTTATTGACCCAAATGTCGTGACAAGCTACAACGTGGGAATACTATACTACTTATCAAGTACTGTTTTGTTTAGGAGCATTTTTTAGCAAGAATGCCACATAACGCCAATTTAAAATGGAAAATATTTAATTTATATTTTGACCGAGAAATTCAGGCAGTATTTAAGCCTCCAGGTTAGGTTGCGCAAATCTTGTTTTGTTACAGCATGTTAAATCAGAATCAAATAATTGTCGCAATATCGTCCCCTAATGTAGCATCAGCTGACTTAGAGCCATCTAACTTATACTTTAGTCGGATAGAACTTTAGAAGTCTGCAGGCGTTTCCTTCTCAAATGCGCAGGCACACAAGCCTGCCCCAATGGGCGTACACAGCAAACTGATGTCATGAGCCGCAGGCCGCACTTCAGTCGTACGGGCGGGGCCTCTCTGGACTTCTTAAGCTGTATCCGGGTATATAGGTAACACTCGCTTACTCATCTGCGCGCTCTGTATAGTGCTGCTCTATATATTGATACACTTCGGTACCCTGGTGTTTTGTTTTTTATTTCGCTATGTTAAGGGCATTGGTATTTATCCGCCACCATCTTTGATGCAATATTCCGAGAACAAATTTCTAGAGCCTAAATACATCACGTTCAGTTGTCGATGCTTCATGAAAAACCGCCGGCTCAGCAGCTCTATTTGATTTCAATTTGTGCAGAGGCAAACGTGACGAGGATGACGAAATACTTTTATAACGTCATTTCGCCAATAAAAACATCACTGCGAAAAAAAATTTGGGCGCTATGAATTGGATTGCGTCTCCGTGACGAAATTAACATTCGCACTTGGTAAACACGGCCTAGAACGGTATTTATGGGCCCTTAAATTGCTTTACGAGAAAAAATTAAGTTTACCATAACTCAGTTGAAGAGAGGTCAGCTCGTGAGGCAGTCTTCCAGATAAAAACACAGAAACATAAATAAAATACCAAGCAGGGGCATTAGTTCCTAAGCAGTTCCTTCTAGAATGAGGCTTTCGAAAAATAACGATCAATTTCTGCGAGACTTCTCGTAGTTCAGCAACAAACACGCAAGGAGTCTTCGATAAATGATGTTCTAAGAAATAACAAGTGTGTTCTTAATGTGGCCGTGTTTCTATCGAATGAAGCGGTAATAACACATTTTTTTCCCGTTATATATGGGAGCCAATTCTGCACCACAATAAAGAGCACGATCCTAGTTCGTGTTAACTCTAAGTCGATTTGCAGAATATAAACACGTATTTTTCTCTTTGAAATCTATTTGCGTTGCGTGAACATTTTTCAATATACTAAATTTGTCTTTTAATAAAATTCTGGGTATATGCGCGCCGAAACCACAACACGATTACGGAGCACGCGTGCATATTGAGAATTTGTACAATAATTTTGACCAGATGAGTTTCTTTGCCTTCCACCTATATCTAAGTAGACGGGAATACAATATTTCATCCCCCCCCCCCCCCCCCCACACACACTTCCCTGTTATTGAAATACAGTCGCCGCAGTGGTGAACAGCAACGGTGGTCTGTCATCCCATCAACCGCTAAGTAACCATTGTGGCTTCGAGGTTTTAGCCCGGAAGGCGCTTTAAGAAGTCGACACAGCCTTCACCTTCCTTTAATCACATAAGAACTCCTTTTATTGGGCTAATGTAATTCGACTGCTAACTCAGCTTCAATTATGTGAACTTCATTTGGTAAAATGAAGTTTACATTGTTTCGTTTTCTTGTAGATGGGCCACAGGAAATGAACTCGCGCAAATGTTTTTAGGGGCGAAGCTCCTTATGCCGTGGGTCGTGCGTCCCCTGTAGTTTGTAGTACGTAGTAGCCATCTGCGTAACCCGCAGTATCTCCTTGTGTGATGACGATGACGCTGCCATCACGGCACACCACATGGAATGTACCCACTATGCGTCATAACGATGACGATGACGATTGCGATGCCATACAACACATGGCATCGCGATATGGTCTCACATGCATATCGTTTGACCACATGCAACCAACCACCATCACGTCTTTGATGATGTACTGGGCGAATTTCACGGAAGATTCGCGGTTTACCGATGAACCTCCGGAGCTTCGCCCACTCATCATCATTCACTCCGTGGATATGCTGTCATTTTTTATTTCATCTGTTCAAGACCGCATATTATTTTGTTTCTTGAGCTGCCCAGTGCAAGTTTCTTCGAAAGTTCAACCACTAAGCTGATTTTGTAGCGCGCCATCGTTCACATCGCCTTAAGAGGCGACGAGTACAGTCAACACCGGCTACAGCTGTGCTCGAGCGCGTGCCTCAATGGAAGTTTCTGGCATCGTTCTCTAAGTCCTAAACCAGCCTGCTCCTACACTATACACTGCCAACATAACAACTAACGCGACCCGATGAACATATACACCAAATATACACCCAAAGTCACGTACAAACGTAATGATTGAAGGGGTTTTACGTCGCATAACCAAGATATGATTATAAGGGACGCCGTAGTGGAGAGGTCCGGAAATTTAGACTACCTGGGGCTCTATAGCGTACACCGTAGATCTAAGTAGACGTGGCCTCTCGCCATCCAAATGCGGGCGACGGGGGGTGGTAATCGATCCTGAGAGAGAGAGAGAGAAACGAAGAGGAAAGGTAGGGAGGTACACCGAACTTTGGCTAGGTTGGCTAATCTACACATGGGGTGGCGGTAGGTGGTAATGGTTGATAAGACAAAGAAGAATGAACGAGAGTGAGAAAATGAAGGAATGAACGCTTAATGTGAACGCACACCGCATGAACTCACGCTGGCAGTTCACAGCAGCTCGTACTTAGACAAAGCATAATAAAATACATTTATGAGGCCGCGTAACTCCCACTTGCAATAGTTTATAGCCGCTCTCGCATGTTCTCCACTGCAAGTAGCATCGACTATTTGAGAAAGAAGCAGTTTCACACTCAGTATTAACAACCACTCATTATGAGTGTCATCCAGCGCTCGAATTTGCCGGGCTAAACGTGATCAATTAGTGAGAGAACCACTACAGCTATAACCGCACGTCGCACCAACTTCGTCGCACGCTGTGTGCAAAATGACTTACCCTTCAAAAATCTCGCGCTCCTACTCCTACATAACGTCGATCGTGACGCAAGCTGGTCTAGACACCTGATATATTAGGCAAAAACTCACAGCAACCATACCCTTGAGCGCTATATAAGGGCGGCCTATGAAGTTATAAGTCATCCGAAACTCCGCCTGACGCGCTCGCATCATCTTGAACATTCCTGTGGGTATGCCTAACTTTTAAATGAAAGTGACAACCCACACGTGCAGCCGTGTTTGGGGAATTGCAAGGGACGGATTGTAGGATTGAGTTCACATTTGTGGCGCTTATTTTCGGTGGAGTCGATAAAGAATGCCTTTGTCTCTCATTTTCAAACTACTTGCAAGTCCTCTTCGCAGCATTGCCTCAGCCAAACTGGGCTGGGCATATTTGCTGCATCCATCCATCCGTCCATGCGTCGATCTATCTATCTATCTATCTATCTATCTATCTATCTATCTATCTATCTATCTATCTATCTATCTATCTATCTATCTATCTATCTATCTATCTATCTATCTATCTATCTATCTATCTATCTATCTATCTATCTATCTATCTATCTATCTATCTATCTATCTATCTATCTATCTATCTATCTATCTATCTATCTATCTATCTATCTATCTATCTATCTATCTATCTATCTATCTATCTATCTATCTATCTATCTATCTATCTATCTATCTATCTATCTATCTATCTATCTATCTATCTATCTATCTATCTATCTATCTATCTATCTATCTATCTATCTATCTATCTATCTATCTATCTATCTATCTCATCTCCATCTATCTATCTATCTATCTATCTATCTATCTATCTATCTATCTATCTATCTATCTATCTATCTATCTATCTATCTATCTATCTATCTATCTATCTATCTATCTATCTATCTATCTATCTATCTATCTATCTATCTATCTATCTATCTATCTATCTATCTATCTATCTATCTATCTATCTATCTATCTATATCTATCTATCTATCTATCTATCTATCTATCTATCTATCTATCTATCTATCTATCTATCTATCTATCTATCTATCTATCTATCTATCTATCTATCTATCTATCTATCTATCTATCTATCTATCTATCTATCTATCTATCTATCTATCTATCTATCTATCTATCTATCTATCTATCTATCTATCTATCTATCTATCTATCTATCTATCTATCTATCTATCTATCTATCTATCTATCTATCTATCTATCTATCTATCTATCTATCTATCTATCTATCTATCTATCTATCTATCTATCTATCTATCTATCTATCTATCTATCTATCTATCTATCTATCTATCTATCTATCTATCTATCTATCTATCTATCTATCTATCTATCTATCTATCTATCTATCTATCTATCTATCTATCTATCTATCTATCTATCTATCTATCTATCTATCTATCTATCTATCTATCTATCTATCTATCTATCTATCTATCTATCTATCTATCTATCTATCTATCTATCTATCTACGTCTCACCCATGACATGTTCTTGTTACAAGCAAGCAAACTGGACGTGGGTCTCGTCGACCTCCGTGCTCTTCCTTCCATTCTTTCCATAAATAAAAGCGCCAAGGAACAGATCTTTCTATTACGTGGAGATGTGAGCTAAGCAGCTGGGTATATAGATTACCCTACGACACAAGTACAAATCAATGCGTACTTCGATCGCTACCTCAGCCAGGGAAACCGAAGAAAATAGTCGTCCGTAAAACCAGAATTTTGCAGAACATAACAGTAAGTGGATAGCTACAGATTTTCTTCGATGACGAGAGCAGCACATTCGTCCCGCCTACACGTCATTTTGCGCCACTCGTATAAAAGGTACGACCAGGATGTGATCCAATATACTCCTCATATCCCGTCACAATACCGGCACTCGAAGTAGCACGTTATGACTACTCTTAGAGTCTTTATTGAGGTGAAGTGTACCGTATTGGACCATCTAGGCACTTTACTCGAATCAATACCCGTACTTTTCCCCTGACCACCATTCCGTAGCTCTTGAAAGTCCTCGGTATCCATTCGACTCCTTTATGTGAATAATACCTCCATATGTCGATTTCGTCCTTCTTGGAATGAAGAAATAAATAGAAGAAATGACTTCCAGAAAGTGCGACAGCTGACCTTAACTGCCCTTTCCCCACTGTAGCTCACTTTATGTCCTGCCAGGGTAAACAAGAACGCGCGCCAAACGGGTTCCAGAGATTGGGTTATGGCGCGGATCTGATCATGAGAGAACATTTCTTTATACGCACGTTTCTTTCATTCTCTCATACCATTTCACTCCGTCGCGTTTTTAACGAACCGACGCTAATGAGATCCCGGAACTCAGGTTCTCAATTGGAGGATCTCGGGAAAGATGACGTCACACCCTGGTTTATTAAATATTTTATCCTTTGGAGAGCTCAAATTGAATCTCTCGGTGGCTCCTTGATCTCATTTGAGTCTCAAGAAGTCGGTGTCGTAATACGTCACTTCCTTCACGCATCGCTCGCTATTCACTCGAGAGTTCATTGGGGCGTCCCTTTCTTTAGCTTCGACGTCCAAGACCTGTATTCGCTGGGGCTTCTTCAAAGGAGTGCCTCTCAGATTAATAAATTTCCATGACGCGCGGAGGCTCGTATTGAACGTTGTTTACCAGATAAAGTTGGGCACCGCAGTTTTTTTACTTAATTTTGAAGATTACGGCAATGCGCAGGCCGTAATCAGTGTGAAACGGAGGTGGTATGAAACGGTTAATTAATTTTATACGCAGTTGTTGTTTCGTTTTGTAGCCTGCGAAAACTGGCTCATACCCAGCAGAAAAATCAGCCACACAGAAGTTTATAAAGGAGATGAATGATAAAAGATTTAAAGGAAGCAGTATCAAGCAGTTATCGTTTCATTCATAGAGTCGTGTTTCAGTTTACGCAACCTGTGATCTCATGCAATGTTTACGCACAGTACAGTTTGTAACGCCCAAGAAAATTTGTTTTGTACGCTGCACTGTCCCCAAACAACAAACTAGAAATACGCCAGTCTACTTAGGACTCGGACTCGGGGCTTGTATACTAAACGCGCCATGGTAGCCCGCATACTAATTTAAGACTGGAACAGGAAAGGGCCAGGCGGGATAGGCGAAATTTTAAACAAACCATTAAGAAATTTTCGCTGAAAGCTTATATTGTCACGAGGCGTCTTCGTCCCCAGAATCCACAGAAGACGAGGGTGCGGCAGACAAGCTTTATTATTAATTAGGCGAACTTGTGCCTCGTACAAGAACCAAAGAAACAAACCGAGCCAGAGCGGCGTGTACATGCACGGCTGCTGCCGAGCAAGAAAGAACAACCTACAGCTTATGTGCTGCCAGTATTTAAGCACTCTGTAGTCACACGGGATATGCGCGTACGTGTCATCAGATATTGTCCTGCCTGATACGATGGGCCCATCGGAAGTTTAAAGCTTATCTCAGTCGGCTCTAACATACGTAAATGACGTAACAGCTGTCGCTTGGCGGTCCCAGCTGCGAAGCCGGGCACAGCACGTGGCAATATGGAGTTTTTACTCGAGTACGTAGTTCACTCAGAGTGGTGGAATTTTGAGCTGGTTCTTTCATGAAAATCGTACTGTATTGCGCGCAGGTAAGAGGCGAAAAAATTAAAATAACAAGATTGGCTTTGAGTGTCCTGTTTGTTTTTATTTTTTTATTCTTGTTTCCCGTTCCTTTGCCCTCGGAAACACAATACGATGAAAGTTAATTCCGGTGTTTGCGCCGGTGACCGAAACTGCGTGTTGCCTTTGCAATAACGCGTCACCTGTCCTTGTGTCTATGGCACCCAAATTAATATCAATAGAGCCGGCTGAATGCCCCAACTCATGAGCACGATTACCACCTTGAGCCTAACGCCGGGCTCCCAACGTTAATTCTGCTCCACCATGACTAAGGTAAACCACCATTGCAGGTTGACCACCCTTGCAGATTGACCACCCTTGCAGATTGACCACCCTTGCACGTTGGTTTGTTGCTATAGCGTACTACAAAATGACGTTCCAAGAATGAGAATACGCTGATGGTATCCGACAATACGTGCCACTTGTTGTAGAAGTATTGGATACCACGACTGAGAGCACAAGGAAGAGGACGAAAACGAAAGAAATACATATCAAGCAGACTTCGCGCCCAATTTGCTACCATAATCAGGAGAAAGTGGAAGCGAGAAAGGGGGGGGGGGGGGGTGTAGGAGTAGTCATCATGTAGTGATGGCAGCTTTTTGTCTAGTTCATTGACTTTTGTTTCCGAAAATGAAAACCATTCATGTCAGGAGATATTTTGTGTTGTATTATATTTACTCACATTTTCTTGACGTCAAGACTCTAGGAGAGTTACTAATTACATACGAAATTGGGTTAGGTTAAGTTCCATAAGGGAGTGAAGTTTCAGACGTGATAATGTTTCACTGCCAGGACATCAAGGCCATGTGCCTCCAAAGTCGCCACACACTACTTTATAAACTTTGCTTTTGTCTCATTAACTCCGCACTAAAGCTAAGAGCTGTTCTAAGTTAACGAGCTTAATTAATAAGACCAAATAATTGTCGGCGCTGTTCTGCATAGCAACACATTTTATCCACGCGCCCGCGAGTCGTGCGCAGCCGCATTCGTTCATTAGGGCAACTGCCGTGGAAACTTTGAGAACGTAAGTTTTTAAAATGCAAGGCAGGCAATTATACAGGTGCAATATAAGTTAGCCGGTGACGCGTACAACTGCCAACTGCGGGAAATTAGTATATAATTGTGTGTAACGTAATCCTGAATCCATAATCGAGTATTGTGCTTAATATTTCTCATTTGGCTGTACGAGTACTGAAAGTGCTCCCACTAATCTTACACTAATTCATGCTAGGTTACGCAACGCGCAAATGAACTCCATCCACCCTTTCTACTGGTCCTTCTAACCACCATACTACGCTTTGGAGAGGAAAGTTAAGACACGAGTTTGAAGAAAAAGGCGTTAAGAAAAATCACATTTAGCCTTCTCTTCATTCACTGCCGCATGGTGTTGACAGGCATTCCTTTTTATCCGAGAATATCTTCTTAAACTGTTTCTTTCCCGCGTTTCACGCGAAAGAAAAAAGAAAGAAAATAAAACGTGTGAAATTCATTCACGTACGGGTGTTCCTCAGGATTGCGTAAATGCAAACTCTAAGTCGTATGGGAAAAAACAACGCAGATCAGAATAATGTTCCCACTTTCCCTCGTGCAATATATTTTCTTTTTAGGATTAAATGTTCCCGTTGCGCTGTGGGGCTTCGCAAACTCTAATTAAGTTTAAAGTTGTCGGACTGCTTTCAATAACGGAACTGTCGCAATGTTTTGTGAACTTAAAGTAGAGCTGGCGTTGCACGACATAGATTCCGTGAAGCCCTTGGCAACAAGGAGCCCTACATGCTCCACTAGCCCAAGTGCATAAGTAATCTTCAGGCCTTTCAGACTAGGCACATGGCAAGCATACTAGCTAACCACCAGACCACAACAACCGCTGAAGCCTCGATGAGGAAAGCCTATTGGTATAACATTTAATGAGTCCTCCGGAGCCAACATAACGCAGGCTCTAGGCAAGCAGCCGAGAGTCTGTGTTATATAAGCGAGCGATTCGCCGACGCCAATTGACCTTGGTCGTGCCGGCATCGGTGACACGCACTACGCTGAAGGGCACGACTTACACGCGCAATGCCACGTGACACTCACATGATCGTTGTTTCTCGAGTTATCGTGCTCCCTGGGTGTATTACGAACCTTCACCGTTCCTGCAGCACACGTGACTTCAAGAACATTTTTTTTGTCTATGCGATATTTCTATTAGGGAAGCGTGGCGTTATATCTCTTTTGCAGATGCCAGAAAAAAAACTAGCAGTTGTTCCGTGTACGAATACAACCGATGAGCGAAGCTCCTTAGAAATGGGACGCACGCGGTTCGGCGCGCACGGCGTTTCATTGTCCAAGCAACGGACCAACCACTGAGCGGACGATAGGGTGAAGCGATGGTTTCGCGCGTTCGCCGGTTTGAGGGGAGAGGGCAGAGTCGAAGAAAGAGGGAGAGGGAGACTAATCTGCATCCGTTTAGCATGCGTTCGTATTTTCGCGCTTTGCGCATCGTGCAGACGCCATCCGCGTTCCAGCGCTCATAAAGCTCATTTATCGTCCCGCGTGAGGGGGGAGACGCCACAGCTGGCACCGTGCTAGGGAGCTTCAACGGCGACGGCGATGGTGTGGTGCCGGCATAAGGAGCTTCGCTCCTAAAAAATTAAAGCAGCGTCGCATTGGTCGTGCCAAGCCCGAAGAAAGTGCGGAGCTGTGCGGCCTTCTTTGTTCCTCTTTCGTTTTCTCTTTCCTTCTTTTTCTCTGTTATGTCTGTATTTTCTTGGTGACTTTTTCTATGTTTATTTATTTGCATTTATTTCTTTCTCTCTCTCCAATTTCTTTCTTTCTTCTTGCTTTTTTTCTATCTTTCTTCCTCTTTCATACCTTTCACTCTCACTCTCTGTCTCTATTTCTCGCTTGCTTCCTCCTTCTTTCTATCTCTTTCTCTCTCTATAACTCACCATCATTCTTTCTCTTTCTTTCTTTTATTCTCTCTCTTTCTCTCTTTCCTTCCTGTTACTGCATTTCTTTTTTCTAATTATCTCTTTCTCATTCTTTCTATGCCATGCTTCCCTTCTCCTTTTCTTCCTCCTCACCCTCACTCCCCTCTCCAATCCCCTTACTATACTATACTATACAAGGCTGTGCTACGCTCTGCTAGCGTTCCTGGATAGCCATGTGGTTGGGACGCTCGCCTTCCCATCGGGGGTTACGCGGGTTCGGTTCCCGCCTCGCGAAGAATTTTTTTCGCCAAGAATTTCTCTCTTTCTCTTTCTTTACATTTCGTTCTTTCTTTCTCTCTCTCTTTCTTTTTTCTCTCTCTGTACTCATTCTCTCACCCTTCAGGGTTATTACAGGCATGCCACAACGCAGAAATCGGCGCCCGTGTTCTGGGAAACTCGACTTGCTGCGCAAGCAGAAGGAAAGAGGAAGGGAAACAGGAAAGAGCGCAGACTTCGCTCTAAGAAAAGGTAAGTACTGCGAAGGGAATCCAAGTATACCCGTGCTTCCGGGAACGAGACAGTAGAGGACGAAGCGTATGAAGAAGAGGATGAAGAAGAGGATGAAGACAGCGCGTGCCGGAAAAAATTACACCATCTCCCGCTGAAGGGAACCATGTGTAGATGTGAAGCAGCGGGCGCTAACGCTTACACTGGCGGCGGCGTTGACGCTGGCGCTATCGCAGCGTTGCGCAGGAGAGAAAACTGAGGAGGCGCAAAGCACGCAGTGATGGAGAGGTGTTTCCTGCTGGAACATGCCAATCTCTGCTAATGGGCAATGAGAGACAGAAGACTCCGACTGGACACAGAGACCCGCAGTCCGCTTTTAGTTAACGCACACGCTGCGAATTTTTAATGTTGAACAACGCACAGGAGAAATCTCCCACCGGCACCACCTTGGAGGTCAAGATCCATTGCCATATATACGGGATGGCCAGTGAACGGTTGTGCAGCGCGAGCAGTCGGTATTTTCAACCAAGAAACTCGCTAGCAGACGCTGCCTGCGTCTGCGTCGCGAGGTGAGAGAGGGGTGGAGCGTAGGAGAGGAGAGATAGGATTCTACGCGCATGCGCAGTGGGAGGTGTGGACGCCGCGGGCAGGGATGCCTAGAGGGGGAGAGGGGGGGGAGCGTAGAGGAGAGAGAGGGGGGGACGCGCATGCGCAGTAGAAGTGTGGACGCCACGGGCAGGGATGCCTAGAGGAGAGAGGGGGAGCGCAGGAGGGGAGAGAGGAGGGGAGGCGCATGCGCAGTGAGGGTGTGGTTGCCGCGGGGAGGGATGCCAGAGAGAGAGGGGGGAGAGGAGGTTTTTTATTTTTATTTTTTTGAAAGGGTTTGCGCATGCGCAGTAAGGGTGGGCACGCGGCACACCACCACCACCGGATTAAGCTTCGCCATAAGATGCTTCACATCTAAGGTCTCTTCGATTTGGCTGCACCGGCAGAACCAGTTCAACGGGTGCAGCACTCCCCCTCCTCGATTTGCTGGTGCCGCGCGCGCGCTCTGCACTGGCTCCCTCGTTTTGTCGAAGTGCAAGCGTAGTTCTGCACGAGTTCTCTGCCGGCCTGCACTCGCTCAAGAGGAGGTGCAAAGAAGTGCAGCATGGCGTGCGCCCCTTCCTCCTCCCAAGCTTAGAGCAGACGACGCTGCGTTGGCTGCGTGTTGTTGTTCAGGGCGTGCGTGCAACGGGCAATCTTAGCCGCGTCTTTTCGACAGCTACTAAGGTGAATCTTTTTACATGGATCATGAGCAGAAAAAAATCCACCGTGTTGACGGCAATAAGAATCGTCGGAAAAAAAAAAGAAAGGTCGGTAATAAATATATGTGGCTCGAGGCGCGAGCTGTAATGGATAGGTGAAATTTTACGTGAAGTCTTAAAACGTCGGTCAAAGGACCCCCGAGATTTTTCGCTAGCTCTACGGCGTCGCACGCACTTTAATAAAGGCCGAAACCAGCGGAATTTACCACTGAGCAACCTGGTTCCTAGACAGTCTGAACAGTACGTCTCTTGAACTCACACTCATGGAACCTTCCGACGACGTTCCCATACCAGGGAACACGAGTGGCATCTTCACGTACCAACGAGCAGGCGACCAATTAAAACAAAACCACCTCCTCGGAGTTACTGTAAGGGTCGCCGTTGCCGGAATCGTCGTCGCTGTCGAGCAGCTTCATATACGGCAGCTACGAAGACAGCTATTGCGGCAGTGTTTTGGTAAACAACACCATCGATACACGCCGCGTTGGCCAACGCGGCCTGCACTTGCGTCTTCGTTTTGGCGGTAGCCGCCGCGCAGTAGTGTCGCGGCTGCACCTGCACTTGCTGAACCGGTGCTGCGCGCACCCTGCACCGCATGGCACCGCTGCGACACTTTTCTGAACTAGTGCAGGCAGTGCAAGCCAAATCGAAGAGACCTCTAAAACAGAAATGATGATGATCCTTTCTGTTTTCGCGCCACAGACGAACGCTCAGCTTAAACAGCTCCGTTGTTAAATATTGTTAGGATGCCTCAGACAACGGGATAAGCCATTGCGTCTGCACTATTTGGATATCATTTTCAATTACTCTGAATCGCTTCTCAATTACTCTCCGTCGCTTCTCATACTTCACCTTGTAGTGATTTAGTGTACGCTAGGCATCTTGCAGGACGTCATCGACCTTTTGTACCATTAGGGTTGACGCCACCGACAGCGGTCACTTTCTCGCATTTCAGGAGGCGTCTAAGGCTTTCGCCCTAATAAATAATCTCACTGGGCTTCTAGCACTCTCAGTTTCACCGGAAGTCAACAGCGGATAAATGGCGGTCGGCAACAAATTGTAACGTTTTCTGTACCTTCCTTACGTCGCTCTCCCATTGAACTATCGTGCTCCTTTTTCCTGTCACTCTTTGCTTTCCTTCGTGCCATAAGGTAACATGGCTGGGGACATGTACAGTCGGTGTCGAAATATTTGAGACCACTCGGTCCGAGTAAAGTTTGAATTTCCCAGCAATTCGTGACTGTATTCAGTCGAACTGCACAGTACTTGTTCTTAAAACGTTTTAGAACAGGCGGGAAGTCTCAATTAAAAACTGCCTGCCGAAGCAGCGGGAATATTCAGCTTTATCTTGTGTCTCTCGTGGTCCCCAAACTTTTGTCGCTGACGGTAAGTGTTCACGGAAAGACACGCAACATCTAAACTTGTACGCGAAATGGCTCGAGATGACCGCGTCGTGTCGCTTCGAAGTTGGCTACTAAATATCATGTTAGCTCTCTTGCAACTATATGAGTCAATACAATCACAGTTTCACGGAAAGGGCGAAGCAATAAATGCGGTAACAACAGATTGTAATGTTGTACGAAATAAGGCTGGTAGCTAACTCTTTTATATCGAATCTCACGCAACTCTTGAAAATGCTGGTGTAAGAGAATACGGCCGCTCCGCAGAGAAATTCGGCTTTCACACAGTTTCTTGGCGTTGAGAGCGCACCACGTTGAAGGGTATACGAGCTGCACGCTGATGCCTGCCGAGGTAGCACGCGCGCCAGCGATCGCGATCGCGTCCTTAGAATCAAAGCTCACAGTTGCTTCTCGAGCGACATCCTCTTCCCCTCCCCCCATCGTCCCTTCATGCTCGTTCAAGACCATGGTATAAGAATATACATAGACAGGTGCTGACACTCTCCCCGCAACGCGTTGAAAAGCGCAATCCCCGCGCGTCCAGATAATGTTCGGGCCGTTATCACTTATCGAGATGGCTGACCCCGCACGTCGTAGCGCCATCTACGAAGGCACCGATTAAGCAATCGGTGCCTTCGTAGATGGCGCGACGACGAGCGGGGTCAGCCGTCTCGGCAGCACGCTCGGCAGAAACGCACATGCTGCTGATTCTGGGTCTTTCTACTGGCATGTGCGACTGCGCTGTTTTGAAGCCAGGCTTTTTTCTTCGCGCGCGTTTTATGCTCTTCTATCGACGAAGGTCCCATCGAATTGCTGAGAGGTTTCCGAAATGGGTAGAACGTGTTTTGTAACGAACTACCGTTCTGGCTATCAGACTTCTACGGAGCGTGTGCCTCTCTTTAAAGTGCCGTCTGAAAGCGATAGTCTGGGGCAGTGGCGCCGTGCAATACCGAGGGCAGACCAAACTCTAACACCTAGAGAGCATGTCTGCGCCAAGCATTTCTCAGAGGACATGATTTCAACGGAATATCCCGCGGTGTTCAAGGGAAGAGTCTTACTCGACGCGCCAAAGAGGCCTGTTCTATTCATAAATGCCATTCCAACCTTATTCCCGAACTGCCCAAAGTAGCCATGAACAACCGCATTGCTCTAGTGTGCTGTATATGAAATACTTGCGTGGTTCAAACATTTATATATATCGCGGAAGAACTGCACTGCTCTAGTGTGCTTCATATGGAATACTCGCGCGTTTCAAATATTTATTTACATAGCGTTCACAATGACCAAGCGCAATTATGCTTCAGCAATTTCCTGTGTAAATGAAAGCAGCGAGGCGCATGAAATACGTTTCTCGTGCAGTAACTATTCTCTATTAATAGAGGGGCAATAATTATTACTGGGGGCTTACGCGTCAAAACCACGATTTGATTACGAGGGACGCCGTAGTGGAGGGCTCCTGACTAATTTTGACCATCCGGGGCTGTTTAACATCCAACATCTACATCTAAGCACGTGGGAGTTCCTTGAATTTCTTCCCCATCGGGAAATATTTTGATGGAGGGATAGCACGCTGGCTAATGTTTTTTTAAAAAATTATTTTCTTGGCATCGATGAATGTCTTGAACAGACGAAAACACTAGTGCGTGCTGCGGAACTTAGTTTTGAGTACTCCCCGATCGATCCGTGTGCACGACGTTCACACCCTGCACAAGGCATTTTCGGGTTAATGAATCCTTAAACCTGGTACACTTTTATCTTTTAATCTGAAAAAAAAAACAAATTTCTTTCGCACTTTGAGTGTTACTCACACCGCTTGGAACGAAAACGTTGGGGAGGCAGAGGAATTTCAATTCGCCAGCACCGCTTCGCTGGGTACGTTGGCCGCGGCGCCATCTGACGGCTCGCAAGCAGAGTGCGCCCGCGAGACCGAACATTATCTGGCCGCTCAGGCGCGCGCAGTGTCACCACCAGAATATTCTTACACCGTGTTCAAGACGGGTGGGGCATTTCCTCTCTTCAACGCGTTTCATCGCTTCAACGACTTTTTCTTCTCTGTTTGGGCAGCATTTGACGGCAGGCCTAACACGCGGCGGAATGTTATCGCATGCGCCCTCCGAGCGACGGACATGTGCCGGCCCGTTTGATTTCTCTTTCAGGCGCATTCGTCGCCCCCCGTTTACGTGCTTTTACCCGCGGGTAGAACATATGATGCGCAGGGAGATGTTGATTTCAGCGTTGTACAGAGCATTACGGCGACGGCAAAAATCCGTTGAAAGTGTTCATGTAATTGCTATTTCATTGTTATGCGCCAACGCGGCTCGAATTAAAAGAGGCACACATGAAATTACACCGGGGATGGAAAGAAACGCGAACAGTGCGGTACCTACATTGTCTCCTGTTTCGCATCATTTCTTTTCGAGCGAATGTAGCCTGGATGGTAATAAATAGTCACTATACTCGGTGACAACTTATCTTGACATTGGAGCGAAGGCTACGGAGGCGGGGCTTCCGCACATTCGTGTTGCTCCGCAAGTAGTACAGCAGCTTGCGGCTGATTTAAGTTTTGTTCGCTCGCATCGTTAACGCGTTTAGAATATAATATACACGAAAATGTGAATGGGAGAAGCATTTCAATGGTTAAGCGTACATTTCAGTGCCATATCAAGAGCATATTTTTCTTGTAGAACTAAACAGCGCGTTTGCGGCCGCACACTGACCCACTAGGTCATGGACGCCATGTTTATTACGGAAAATGGGAGTGCTGAAATGGTGGTGCTGTCTAAGAAATGGAAAGAAAGGGAAGGCATTCTTGCTAACTGAACATTAACTGTAATTTACCTACGACTTCCCGCAACTGTTCGAATCTCACAATAAATAAAACGGCATTTATTTCAGCAAGGCCAAATGAGAAAATTAGCAGTAAACTTCTATTATTTCTTGGTGCGGCAGCATGCAAGCGCTTCGCTTCTCTAGCTTGCACAGTGCTGTCAAGAAAAGTTGTCGCGGAGTATAGAGTCATCCATGATATAATCAAGAACCACTCTAGTGCCGCCAAAGTTAGGCCGTGATGAAAACAGCGGACCACGCTGTCGCGTTTCTTTCCATTCACCCTGTTCACAGCGGTCCACTGTTAAAGGGAACATAGGAGCACGTGTCGCCCACTCCACGCCACCGCCGGTCGTCGGCTGCAACGAGTTTCGCGCAGGAGCAGTCAGCATTGTCGGTAGTGCTTCGTTTTCGTCTGCTACCGTGTGCCGCCGCCCACCGAATCATCGCGAAGCAGGCTGTTCACGCGACGATTCGGTGGGCGGCAGCACACGGTAGGCAGACGACGAAAGAGCACAACCAATAGTGCTGACTGCGCCTGCGCAAAACTCGTCAGTGGTGCCGAGTGGGCGACATGCACTCCCATGTTCCCTTTAACAGAGAACTACTGTGTACATGCATTATCTAGCCCTAAATTGACGCCCTTTATTCCTTGAGCACTGTCGTTTCGTTTTTTACATCGTTGAACGTCTGGCTTCAAATATTTCAAAAGCCCATCTCCACGTTTCGTGTGGAGGCGTGGTAAGGAATAAATAATCTATTGTATGCTTCGCCTTCACTGTCTCCTTTCTTTAAGCTTTAAACTTTTTAAAGTGTGAGGTTCATCTCATCTCTTCCTGAGGATGTGGCATAAGAAAGCGATTCTCACGAAGCCTCGCTGCCATGCATTTTGCAATAGCTATGACAGATTACGGCTCAGCTCAGCATTCGGTCTTAAGACGTTCTACGCCCACTCGTGAGGCGTTTAGAGATGCGGCAATGCGTACGCTCCAACACTCAACTTCACGATGACGCTCAGTTAACTCAGCAATGAAAAAAAGAGTACTTTAATGTCATGCCCGATTTTAAAGTGTTTCTGTAAATACAAAAAGAAAATACCCCGGGGCGACTTTTCTGACGTCCCCAGGCGTGCTCATCTCCTTCAAAGGGAACTGGAAAGAAAGCAGGCAATAATGGTTTCTCCACGGGTTGTCTTCTGCAGGACTTGTTCGCATCCAAAAAGTGATGGACAACGGAAACACGTGCCGTAGAACGTAGCAATCTACGGTAAATATAACATCGGCTGAGCCTTTGTGCAGGATGTGGTGCTGAAGGAGAGCAAAGTGTGTTTGACAGCCCACAAATATGAGCGCATTTTCGCTTTTGCAATCTTTTCTCTTTCTTTTTACACAGGGGTCTTAACCAGGAAGTGTACCACTTCGCGGTTTTGCACCTGTGCGGTGCCGCTGAGATTGGAGGCAGGACACCTCGTACAGCGATAACTCATTCGTTTTCTATTCGGAATATGACATCATAAGAAACGCGGGCGTCCACGCTACATCTTCATGTACAGCAACGCCTTACTGCCAAGAAACCTTTTATACCTTCATCCAGTCCGTTTGCCGGAAGTTGCCAATAAAAACTGGATTAGGGAACCTTCGAGTTCGCTGAAGAGGTTGCTTTTCGCGAAGAGCTCGCGGTTCTGTGCAGTCAAATCTATAAAATAGAGCACACGAAGCTTCGTGTATCGCCCTCGTAGCATTCATTTCTATCTCTCCCTACAGAATGACGCATTCCACTGCTTAGTTCAGTGTGTGCTCTTTTGATTGATCACCTTCATTGTTCTTTTGATGATGCATGCGCCATTCCGAGAAAGTGCTTCACTTATCGTTTTGCCAACGCGTAATGTGGGCGTATGGTGGTGAACAGCTGAGTCCGCGCTTTCATCCGGGTCTCTTGCGGGGTAGTCAAAATAAGAAATAGCGACAAATCATGCAAAAATGCTATTCCTTTTGTACGAGGCTTTCACAAGTTGCGACAGCAGAAAAGATCGAAGAAGAAAGGAAAAAGAAAATGTACATCTGTTGAGGAGCAGACGATTGTTGTTGTTTTTTTTTATTACGCACAGCCGCACACATAATGCCACCACTTCTGAAAGACGTGTGCAGTAGTTTTCGAAATATAATATAACAACTCCGAGCCTAAATTCTTCTGACTGTACTCGTAATAAAGCAGTTGACAGTTGCGTACACGACGTTAACAAGTAATATTGCAGCTACTTCTATACTAAATACACGAGTTTAACAGCCATGAGGGATCAAATGCATCGGCATTTGAAATAAACATGCCGGTATACTACTGTTAACTAGTCAGCACTGAGCTGAAAGACGTGTGTGTGTGGGATTCGCAGTAGGAATGCACATTCGCAGGTGATCAAAGGCTAGCTTATGTCACTTTGGCACACAGATGCAGATGAGATTACCATATATTATCATCCCCGCCTCCACCCCGACACAGAACTTTTCGTAGAAAGTCGCGCAAAAGTACGAAGACGAGCGGCGAGGGCGTTAAAATGCGTGCTACAATTCCAGAGACCATTATTGCGAAACAATTCCGTGCCCTCACTTGCTCCCACTTAATCAGTCTGCTACAGGCGAGAAGTCAGACAAACAAAGCGAGACTTCAACGAAAGTGTCGGCCGCATTACGAAAGCGCAGGACGTAGCAGATGCCACTAATTTCATTAAGGATTCTGCGTCGAGCACCGCTGCTTTTCCATTGCGACTTAAGACGGTGCGTCGCCGGCGTGCCTCTGTCGAGTTGGCCGAGTTCCCACACTCAAGAGAGTCTACGGACGTTAGTATACGTCTGGGCGGCATTATAGTCAGTCGGTCTGGCCCGCACGGTGAGATTTAATTACGCCCACTTGTCAGCGCCAGAGTAGGTTATGTCCGGGAGGAAATGGCTGCTGGTGCGCTTTCATCTAGATGAGCAACGTGATTGCACGGAAAGGTGGCCCATTTGCGAGAGACGCACGGCGGAGACGCTGTTTTTGTCGACTATCTAAAAAAAAAGCGGAGTATGTCGTCGCCATTTTGCGCAATTACAAGTACAGATGCTCGCTGGACTGCGCTACAGCTGCAATCACACGGAAAGCTATTGCAGGTCAGGAAATGCACATAGCGATTATGCTTCGCTATGGTCGATAACATACCAAGGTCGCCATTCATTCGCTAAGTGTTGACAGCTGGTCTAGCTGGTTCTGGTGACTACTGTGAAACATTCTATTGGAGAACAAAGACATGGGCAAGATAGGAAGAGAGACACAACGCCAGCGTTGTTGCGTTGTGTGTTTCTTTCTATGCTGTCCGTGTCTTTGTTCTTGAGTAGAACATTTCACCGTGTTTACCCTTCATTCACATGTAGTGAGTCGGAAACACGAGTCTAAGCAGTCAAGGGAAAAGAAAAAAAATATAAGCTTCCAGTCTGCCTCGTACATCTTCACTCACTGCGACGGCAGTGAAAAGCTTTAAACTGAGTTTGCCTTAGTGATTATTTTTTAAAGCGAAACGACACCACAAGAAAGACGACAGGACAAAGCCTGTCCTGTCGTCTTTCTTGTGGTGCCGTTTCGCGCTAAAAGATAATCGCTATGAATTCACACCAACTAGCCCGCCAACGTATTGTGTTGAGTTTGCCTTGCGTTCGCGTCTCGTCCGTTCACAACATTGGACTGACGTAGACCATTGTCGTGATGGGTGGCGCACAAATATATTTTGTCGTCGTGAGGGCCTCTCGTCACGTTCATGCACCCTCGATATTTCCGGCGTGCCAGAAAAATAAATGACGTCATAGCGCTGGAAAGAAAGGACGTCCAAAGAGGACAGGACATGCACCGTCGTCGCCATTGCGTGCGCTATCCTGTCGTTTTTCACGCCCTTTCTTTACAGCGCTACGACGTCTCCGCCGGTATTGAAACCCATGACACAGAGACAATTTGCCTTTGCATGTCCAATGTGCTGTCGCACAACAAGACTTATGGACAGTTGCTGATAGGTGCTGTGCAGCCCATAAACTCAGATGTCAGTGGCCACAGCACATGTATATAGAAGGTCAGATCGAAACACTGCTGTGCTAGAGAGATTTGCGCCGTGTCTATTGCAATGAAATTCTTCTTCGCGTCATAGCAGCGTGTTTGCGTCATAGTTGTTGTTAGCGAAAACCAGGAAAGGAAGAAAACAAGGAGGTTGACAAGAAAGGCGTCTCTCTAATACCGTAGGCTTGGTCATTGGGAAAGGGGAATATAAAGATGAAAGAGAGAGAGAAAACAAATAGAGGGAAATGAGCGGCGCATTCACAGAAGCGTACTGAACTGCATCGCTAGTAAGCGGTGTCCACCCAATCCCGTCGCCCCGAGAAACATAAAAGTGCCTTCATTACCTTCTGAACCGACGAGCGATGCGGACGGTGCTGTATCAGCACCTGAACGGAAAGTGCCCGATCGTCCGGTAGTGTCGCAGCGCGTTAGAAAGGGCGCGTCTTTCCGTGGCAAACCACGTGCCGCAGTGTTCGTCATTCAAATTAATGTTGCGTATGCCTTCCTCAGGGCCACTCCCAACCAAAGCCTACAAAGAAGCTTCCCTGCCGCTTTGGTTGACCTCTGCAAGACGTCGATGTGGAACTAAGGGGCGATTATATCGTGATGAAAACATTTCACTTGTACGAACGAAGTATTCCAGTCACGATATGTCGTCGCTCGGGTGCACCTACGGCTACTGCAGCAGTGACACCTTGCGTTTCATACCACGTTCCAATGCTCACGCTGTTGAAGCGTCCGCAAGGAGCAGACTGAAGGACTCGCGCGAGCAGCATACACCCTCGAAGTTAGCTTTGACGCCACCAGAAGGCGCTGCAGGACAGTTTGACCGAGGGTAAGCGAGTACAAGTACCTCGGAGTGTGGGTAAATGAGGGGGGCTAGATATATGGAGGTACAAGAGAAAGCATCGGTAACAAAGGGAAAGAGAAATGCTGCAATCATGAAGCACAGAGCGTTATGGGGATACAATAGGTACGAGGTGCTTCGAGGGCTGTGGAAGGGTGTGATGGTTCCGGGGCTTACATTTGGGAACTCAGTGGTGTGCATGAAGTCAGAGGTGCAATCTGGAATGGATGTAAATCAAAGGACTGTGGGACGCCTCGCGTTGGGCGCTCACGGGAAGACGACAAATGAGGCTGTAAAGGGTGATATGGGATGGACAGGTTTTGGAGTGAGGGAAGCTCAGAGCAAAATTAGATTTGAAGAGAGGCTGCGGAAAATGAAGGAGAGTAGATGGGCGGGGAAGGTTTTCAGGTATTTGTATAGAAAAAGCGTCGACACGCAGTGGAGAAAAAGAACTAGGAGGCTCACCAGTAAATATACGGCTAGCAGTGTGGGCGACATGGCAACAAGGAGCATTAAGCGAAAAGTCAGAGAGGCGGAGAGGACTTATTGGATGACAGCGATGGAAAAGAAGCCGGCTCTCAGTGACTACCGAAAGGGAAAAAACGAAATAAGGAGGGAGAGGTTTTATGATAATTCAAGGGGAAGCGCTTTACTGTTTGAGACAAGGTCGGGTTGCCTTAGAACGCGTAGCTATAAAGCGAGATTCTGTAACGAAGAAGAACAATGTACATGCTGTGGGGGAACTAAGGAAACGATGGAACATGTACTGATTGAATGTGGCGATATCCACCCAGATATACGTGTGGACACGAGTCTACATGAAGCCTTGGGTTTTAGGGACAACAATGGAAAGCTGAACACGTCCGCGATAGAAATAAGTAAGAGACGGTTAGAGTATTGGTGGCAGAAAAGTAGAGATAAAGGACAAGAATGAAGAAGGGGGGAAAATAAGGTCATTCTGCCTTAAGAAGCAGAGAGATGGACCGTGAAATTATAGTTTTCTTTGCTGTAATAACATAGATTTAATCAATGTAGATAAGGCATTAGGCCAACATAAAAAAGAAAGTTTTTTTCCGAGCCTGGTGGCAGACATGTCACCGCCCCGTTATAAAGGGGACGCTCATAGCATCCATCCATCCATCCACACGCGCTTCCGCGGTATCTAGGACTTTGCACGCAACTCTACATGTACCGAAACCCCAAATACCGTCTTGCTAGTTCTATTTGCAGCGAAGCTATAGGCAATCTACAGTCTAAAGAGACCCTTAAGTAATCCTAACTAAACATTACGCGAGGTAAGTACACTTCTTCCTAGCCAAACAATTGGGTACTACTTTCTCACCAAACGCAGCTTTTTTGGGGGGTCGCTTTCCCTTAAGACGGGCCTATAAGCACATTTCTGCGCTTTCAGGTTCTATGTGACCATTTATTAGGTTTTAATTAGCTATCCGCGGGGCTAAAGAAGCATTTTCCGGACTCAACTTAATCCACATTAACTTATATATCCCTTTAAACCAATAACTAGAGCCATTACTACCTTATAAGCTTTTCTTTTTCAATTTTTCTATAAGAGTTTTGTTACACCTTTTACGGTGCTATTTTGGTGCCACTAGCGAGCGCCATAACTAACCTAAACGTCTTAAGTCTAGTATTGCTCGTTCGAGAAAATTTCAGCCAATCGCGATGATGGACATATCATGCGCGAACCCAGCTGACCAGTGACAAGTGAGAACTTTAGAACGGAGAGTATCGTGAACTAGGCCCAACATCTGGCATGTCATTGCGGCAGTCATTCCTTCGTGTATCAGACCGAAGGCCACCTTTCACCACAAGGACAAAAGCACGGAGCCCTGACCTACTTTATCGCCATCACCCGCCCCATGTAACGAATTCCATCGAGACGTCTCTCTTCTCATCGCCTTCAAGGAGAAAAAGCCAAATCGATGACAAAACGTGCGATGCCGTACGCAGGAACGACACACACACACACACGCACGCACATGTGGCAACATTAACGCTATGGCTTTTGCAGACGGTAATCGAGCACAGACGCGGACATTCCGACTTCACCTCACCGCACACGAATGAACGCAACAATCGCCGATATGGTGACACTCAGGTGATCTGCTTGGTGCATCCGAGCGATGGAAGGAACACACGCCGTGATGCAACTTGACGCTGCCGAAACGACGGAACGCGATGGAGCGTCCGAGCTGCTAGCTGCCGCTTCGCTGGCTTCGCTGCACTTCAAACGCGGCAGTCACTAGCTTCTACTGCATCGAATGGCGACCGGCGACGATGATGCTACGTACGTGCGGATAACACTAGGAAAGAGCTTCTTCTGGTAGAAAGAGACACAACAGAAAATCGAATTAACTGCTCTCGGTCTCGGTGCAGCGGTACCTCGCCTCTCGTCGGAAACGGCGCCATGTTTCATTTTTCATTGGTTCGTCTTAACCGTTACGTCATGGTAAAGAGCGGCCGTAGTTGGACGCGCATGATACAAATGAACAGCGGTAGAGTTTACTTTTTATTCTTAGCTTGTCACCGACTATAGGAGAAAACATTCGTAGTAAAAGGCGCGCTAGGTTCTTCACGCGCGATAAGGTAGCCCAGGAAAGGGGCATAAAACGAACTACGCTGTATACAATGTATTGGCGCAACCAAACTCTCGCGCCTGTGAGAAACTGACAAACGAATTAGTAAGAGGGAGGAAGCGTCGCCGGAAACAGCTTATGTGGTGCTAAGACAAGCTATGTCAGTTGTGCTGGTCCGAAGAAAATAGAAGAAAGCACTCGCGTTGACACACGAGGTACTATATCAGTCGACCATTATTAATGAGACAGAGAGAAGAAATATACAGGCAGCAATTGAGTGACATTGAGAGAGATCACGTGGCCAAGGTCTATCCTAAAGAAGAGAAAAATAAGTAAACGGTATATCCGCTCGGCTTCCCTGACTCTGCTAGGAAAAGAGAGCTGTCCTTGAGCAATTGCAATACCCACTTTCGCAATGCGTATATCTGCGTGCTGTAGGCGTAGCTCAGAGAGGAGCCTGACTTCGCAGAGAGCAAAAAAACACATAAGAATTGATGACATCTTGGTGTGGGCTAGTTGGTTCATAATTAGAGCAGAGGAGAAAACAGCGCGACGAGAATAAGGACATGAAAGGAACGAATGTCACAGACCAGCGCTGACTGCCGACTGAAAGTTTCTCAGAAGAAAACCGGCCTTTTATGGGGGGCACGTGATAATGATGGCGGAGTAGGCTGCAATTCACTGGGCCAACTTGTGTCCAAAAAATAAAAAATAACAGTACAAACCAGTAGCGTAGACGGAAATTTTTTTCAGGGGGGGTGGTAGGGGGAGCGTCGCATTGGTGTAGCGGTTAGGGTGCTCGGCTATTATTATTATTATTATTATTATTATTATTATTATTATTATTATTATTATTATTATTATTATTATTATTATTATTATTATTATTATTATTATCGCGCTATTTCATCCTCTGCGATTACATTACCACTCAACCGCATGACATAAACAGGCTTTATAGGATCGTAGTTTTCATCTTTTATACCATAGTTACACGGGCACGCTAACCTCAATTAAGGCAAACCTCAGTTCCCTTACACCGCAGTTACATCCAGTTAGACGGAAAGCCTAACCGCAGTTACCCCACTAACCGTGGTTGCTCCGAACTGAGGTTGACCACCTCAGTTAAGGAAGCTAACTAACAAAATGGCAGCACCCATGTCGGCGGCCTCAGGCAGCGGGGCACCAATGCAGTCCGAAACGTCTTCCCAAAAGCAAGTCAACAGGACCTTTCTCAATAACAGAGACGCTGACACGCGAAACAGTCCATCAAAACAAACCGCGCACCAAACACGGCGATACCAAACGTAACAAGCAACGGATTGTCTTGGCTTTCGCGCCGACTGTAAGTTGACTCTGCCCATAGTTGCGAGACTAGTGCTTATTGATGCCAAACATTGTCAAAACTGTTTATGGAATACACTCGGGGGCTGCAGGTGCAAAGAGGAAGGATTTATTTTAAATGAAATACATTGTGTTTGCCAGTATACTTATGAAAAACCACCTGAACGTTTACATTTTTAATCGCGAAACTGTGTCACGTGACTTGCTTCACGACCCAAACTAAGGACAACTTTTCGCGTGTTACATGTACTAACTGCAGTTGGCGCTAACTGTAGTTTACTCCGGTTAACTGAGGTTAGTCGTAACTGAAGTTAGCGTGCCCGTGTAACAAGGGTATTACTGTCAAGCTGTTACAGGAAACGAAAAAAAAAATGCGGTACACAATAAAGCAGCAGCACGTGGCTTGTGGAGCATAATCCCAGTCGATGCCCCTGGCGCGGTCAAGACGTTGCTTGGTCGCTTGGAAAACATGACAATTCTGCGGCAAAGCTGTTTGTGGCTTTTAGAGCACCACGGTAACGACAAATAGCTTTTTATTGTTAGCTAATTAACAAGGTATCAGTCATTCATTTTGTAGTTGTTCATTTAAGGAAGCATGTGTCGACTGTGAATATGAAGCCGATCATTATCGAAATCTATCGATGTAGTGAAAGTCCTGCGCTTAACATCGATTTCTAGAATGCTCGTGCTCGGTGGATGTTCCCGAATACTCCGAAAACCACTCGGACGCAACGTGTCTGTCACAATGATTAACAAATACCGTTACCGTGGTAATGTAGTTGAGTTCACGACGCTAATTGTATTTGCTGATCATCTTCAATTGATTATCAGGTCAATCATGGTAATATGTTATCGTCGCCATCTATTTTCGATTATATACGACACTGCTTAGTTTTTTTCCCAGAATGCGACAGGTCAGCTGCACGTATGCACACAGAAGCGCCCGCTTTCAACTACATCCCTCATCTCCCGGGAAGTTAAGCGTTTTCTGATGTTCCAGACGGTTGAAACCCCAAAGATGCGGGTACAACGCTGGGCAGGAGCAAACTCCCAGGTCTTTCATTTCACCGGCTTGGAAAGACGAATGTATCGCGACCCGGGTCGCATAAAAAACAGTCTTTGAACGCCTTCGATGGTGAAACTGTTTATTTAGGTAAACAGGGAACAACAAGAAAAAAAGGCGCTCTAAACTGCGTCGGCAAGGGATACAAAGAGGCTGGGCAGCATTCAAGAGAAACCCAGCCTATCGTTTTGGTCCTCTGATTGCAACTGCCCCGGGTGCATCCTCGCGCTCATGTTCGCGCCCCAAAAGGGGAGCCCGTTCTCCCTCCCTCTCCCCCGAGTCGCCGCCCCTCGGTGCCATAAATCTGCCAATGCAACACATTCGTCAGCTACAGAGCACTGTGCTGGTGTTGCCGCAGTCGTCGCCTCTCCTGACCTTGAAGAAACAGTGGCGACCACGGAGGGAGGAAAGGAGAGGGGGGGAAAGGAAACGCAAAGTTACAACAACCCGAACACCGGTTGCCCGGTGGCGTGCCAGCCCGTACTTAGGTAATGACCTAGCAAACACATCGCCCTCACGCGATCGCGAAGGGTAAATAGCCTTCTCCTGCTTCTCCCGTTGTGGCCATCCTCACAGAGCCGTTACTTCGGTCTTTACCGATCTATATTTGTCTGAGAGACCAACGGAGGTATTCGATGCTTCAGCAGGTGTCCCGGAAAAGAGCCACGGAACAAACATGCGCGAACGAGCGCCATGCATATACGGGATCACCTCGGTAAACACGGGTATGCCATACTTCCATTCTCGCCGTGTTTCCTTTCTCATCTTCGACGTACGATGCTCGTCTCTGCGTATTTCGCAATGAGTTATTTAAGCGCTTCCGTTTCCAGCTGTCCCGAATGAGGCAGATACAAGAGACGGAAATAAAGAGAACAAAGCCGGAAAGTTTGGCAAGCATACACCACAGCAACGTGAGCAAGATGGCAAACGAACACACGGAAGCGTCAAAGGTACTTTAGCAGATCAACGCCAACGCAGCGGGTTGCAATATGGCGGGAGGAACGAAAGGATCATAGGTAATAACAAGACATACTGCTGACTGTGTTGACGGAAGCATGATGCACGACTCCTATTGGTTGCCGTATAAAGCTCTCTATAGAGTGGGACAGAAAAAGTGACCGCACAATATTAGAGAACCGTTCGGAGCAGTGCGAAGATGCGTAAGCGATGCGGGAAGCAAAGGTGTAAGCGCTGTATCAACAGACTGTAGATAGGTTGGCACGTGTGGGCGAATGAAAATCTCTTATTGACGCGCTGCGCAAGCGTCCTTTCAGTGGGCGCTTAGTTGAAGAGGGATCAACGTGGTCAGACAACGATTGCTATACGCTTAAGGCATTCTCAGTTGTTATCAACGCGTTGGCCGACCACATATTGGTGCTTGCTGTGAGGTTGCTCAATCCCAAGTGTCGGCCGCTCTGCTTTCCGAGCTATACGGGCAAGGAGTGGTACGGACATCAGCACCAAGAGATGGCGTGAAAGAAAGTATAAGAGAGCTTATCGGAAAACGAGGTGCGAGAAACGTGACATTTTAGGACTTCATGAATGACATCATCGCGACGCCGCGTGACATAGGTGAATAGGTTGGGACACCTGTCCTGTGAAAGGATTTTATTGAGCGAACGAAGTGTGACAGTACACAGCGACGATAGATAGATAGATAGATAGATAGATAGATAGATAGATAGATAGATAGATAGATAGATAGATAGATAGATAGATAGATAGATAGATAGATAGATAGATAGATAGATAGATAGATAGATAGATAGATAGATAGATAGATAGATAGATAGATAGATAGATAGATAGATAGATAGATAGATAGATAGATAGATAGATAGATAGATAGATAGATAGATAGATAGATAGATAGATAGATAGATAGATAGATAGATAGATAGATAGATAGATAGATAGATAGATAGATAGATAGATAGATAGATAGATAGATAGATAGATAGATAGATAGATAGATAGATAGATAGATAGATAGATAGATAGATAGATAAGCGGCAAGTGGCTCATCGTGGGAAAGCACTTCAATTCTCCGATTAGACCTGACCAAGCTGTCTCCACTAATTAAAAATATAATATATTTGATTTCTGTAATTACTGCCCTAATTGATGTCTCTAGTCATCTTAAAATGTCTGCCATTGCAGAAAGAGAGAGAGATAAAGAGAAGAGGAAGGAAGGCAGGGAGGTTAACCAGAAGGTAGTATCTGGTATGCTACCCTGCACTGGGGTTGGGGAATAGGGGGGTTGAAAGAGAGAGAGAGAGAAAAAAAAGAAGAAAAAAACGCAGCCGCGCACAAACACGAGAACGTTCCGCTTAGAGTCGTTCTGATAGGCCAGTAGATCGCAGGAAGCCTATTAGTGCTTGTAAGGCCTTCGTCTGCGATGTTAGGTCTGAACGATGACGTAATAGTCTTTCTTCAGATAGGGGCTGGTCGTCGATCTTGTTGAAGGCCTGACAAAGAGCTTGTCTCTGTGTGGCATATTCCGGACAGTCACACAGAACATGTCGAATTGTTTCTTCGTCGCCGCAATGTTCACAGGCGGCGGTGTCGGCCATGCCTATACGGAACGCATACGCCTGGGTAAACGCAACGCCGAGCCATAATCTACACAGGACGGTAGCGTCACCTCGACGAAGCTTTGGTGGAATTCTAAGGCTTAACGTGGGATCGAGGGAGTACAATCGTGCATGCATGAAATGTGGCTCATTCCAATTTGATGTGGTGCAATGGCGAGCGAGCATGCGGAGCTTCCGAGCAGCGTCTGTCCTCGAAAGAGGTATCGACAGGTCGCGGTCCTCTGTATGGGCTGAACGGGCAGCTTGATCGGCCCGTTCATTACCGATGATGCCACAGTGACTAGGTAGCCACTGAAATGCAATGTGGTGTCCCTTCTCGGTTAGATGGTGTAACATCTCTGCAGTCTCAAATGTCAACTGCTCGTGTGGACCGCGGCGTAAAGGCGACAGTAGAGATTGCAGTGCCGCCTTGGAGTCGCAGAAAATCGTCCACCTTTTTTCTCATATGGTCATTTGTCATCTCTTCAAGTTTTTAGCTGGAAAGAATTGGGGAATGTCGCCCAGTGCCATGTTACAACTATACAGGGTGCTTTTTCTTGGTTTCCTGCGCTACAGTTTGCCTGCGTTAACTAACGTAAACAAGACAAGTCGACGAATGCTACAAAGTGTTCAAGCCCAGACCCTCCGAATTTGTTTAGGCCTGCCTAAGAGTGCCTCAACAGTGGCGACAATAGCCATCGCCAAGGACCACCTCGTAAGGACTCATATTGAGGTTGAAGCGCTGAGGACGCACATAAGGCATCTTGCCCGGACTCCGCACCACCACCTAGCCTCTCTACCAGCGGAGCGACCACGCGCCTCCTTTTGCCGAACAGTGATCGCACATGGCGAGGCTCTACCAACTGGCTTCACGCCTGCAGCGAGACCCTCGGTTCCTCCATGGTGCCTCAAACAGCCAATCGTCAACCTGACAATACCAGGCGTCCGGAAGAAACAAGATCTGTCAGCACCAGCTCTTAAACAGCTCGTGTTATTTCTGTTGTACGAGAAATATCAAGACTCCACTCACATCTACACCGACGGCTCCGTTCTACCGAGCAGCTCAACAGCGGCGGTCGTGGTTCCAACGATCGCCACAACTATCAAGTTCAGGGCAGCAGAGCTCACAGCGCTTCGCGCCGCGCCATTGCAGAAAAATTAACGATGATGGCTGCGAGGAGAAGCTCCATATCATCCTTGAGGAAGTCCGGACAGATTTCTTCAAACCTGCAGTATAAGAATAACTATAACGAGTATGTAAGTTCAACTTCGTATTCAATACGACGCGCGCCCATAACGAGCGCGGGTGCATCTTTCGGATAACGAAGGCGCTTACGCACGTTCCTTCAATCTGGTATCCGATTCCGAAGTTGACTGGATCCCACAATTCGTGCCTACGTGTAAGCATACATGCACCATATGGAAATGCTGCAAGAGCGTAGCGTAAGCTTTCATTCATATAGCAAATAAGTCTTCCGCTGCGTAGGCCGTGTCTGACGAATAATAACTCAGCGAAACCACCTTGCAGGATCGGTGGTGTTTAGGGATAGCATAGGTTTGTTGTGGTGTCTGGTTTTGTGGACTTTGAAGTGCGCCAATACGCGTCATTTATAGGAAGACGGAACGCGCATAGTGAGTGAATATTTACGACCTGCCCGCGTGTGACGCAGTCAAATGGAAAGTTCCTGTAAACATTTCCAGGTGACCGGTGACTGTGCCGTCATCTTGATGTTACCGCCGGTAATGATCAGTAATGATGTCCTATAAAGTACCTTATTGAGGTGCACTAAGGAGATAGAAAGACAGGAGGAAAGCAGTGAGGTTAACCAGACTCTAATATCTGGTATGGGACAGAGTAGCGCACGCGCACACACGCGCGCGCACGCACGCACGCACGCGCGCACGCGCGCACGCACACACACACACACACACACACACACACACACACACACACACACACACACACACACACACACACACACACACACACACACACACACACACACACGCGCGCGCGCGCACGCACGCACGCACGCACACACACACACACACACACACACACGGTATTCTGCGACGTTAAGTATGAACGATGGCTTAGTCTTCTTTCATCTGCTATAGGGACTGGCCGTCTGACTTGTTGACATTGACGAAGAGATTGTCTCGGGTTAGCCTTATACCGCATAGCGAAGATAAGTACAAATCATCGCGTTAGTTAGAAAGCTCATACTCCGATTGGTTACACGGACTCGTACGCTCTCAACACACTCGCTGTTAGCTTATTACACGGCGCGGTTAGGGTCAGTAAATGAGTGATTGCAATGATTTCAGTAATTGAATCATTGCGACATCAGTCATAAACAACGACAACAAAATGTGAGGAGTTTCTTCTTCCGAAAGAACCGTCATTATCCGCGATTTATCTCTCTGGTAACTGGAGCTGACGCGGAGAGGACGTAGAACGAAAAAAAAAAACAAAGACAAATGCTATTCTTGACAATTAGTTTCTGCAACGGCTTGCTCGACTTGGTCCAGCCGCGTACCTGTACACTTTCCCGGAACGGAGAACGCTAATTCGGGACATTCCAGGAACCAGTAAGGAATGTTAGCTCCGCGTACAAAAGAAACTCCGAATATTTAACTCGTGAACACAGTCTCTCGACGTTTCCGCCTTTTTATTGCGATAGCAATTATATGGACACTCTTGGCTGGTTTTCGCCGTCGGCGTCGGCGTTGGCGTCGGCGTTGGCGTCATTTGCGGTACCTATATGTATATGTATATATATAACCGGCCCCGCCCGTCGTTCGTGAGCGTGAAAAGACGCGAGGGGGGGGGGGGGGTCCCTCGAGCGACCTTCGATTTTACGAGCGGGGGCGCGCGCGTTATCTCCCCTTCTCGGCGGCCGACAGCGGGGGGGAGGGGGGGGGACCTTCGATTTTACGAGCGCGGGCACGGGCGCGCGCGTTATCTCCCCTTCTCGGCGGCCGACAGCGGGGGGCCGGTGTACCCTTCTACGTGCTGCGCTCTCAACGCGAAAATTCTCACTTAAACAAGCGTTTTCTAGAGTTGCGTGAGATCGGATCCAAAAAGTTAGCTGCCAGCCTCACTTCGTATAACGTTACAATTTTTTTGCTATCGCATTCATTGCTTCACCCTTGCGGTGAAACTGTGACTTTTTCATTATATCATCTTCGTGAACTAAAACGTGAACAACTCTCGTGTTTCACAGCGGCGCACAAAAGTTGCACTCTTTGCTTACCCCATGAATTACTTATTATGCGCTGTAGAAGCAAAAGGAAGCACTATAGTTAACACTCAGAACAACCTTTTCTTTCCTTTTGGATGCTACCTTAAAACAGGGGTTTCACTGATTCATGACATGTTTTTAGTAGTTAGAGCGGGAATAGTGTCAACGTTTTTTTTCCCTGAAAAACTGTCAAGTTTGTAAGTTTAGTGCTCAGAAAGGGTATGGTTGCAGTTGGGTGGAAGTTTGAGAGAAGGTAATGTAGAAGTACGTACTTGTTCCGGGGCTAGTTAGTGTCTCTGCTTGCTAAGCATACTGTTCCCGGCGCGGTGCTTGAAACGGGAAGAAAAGACAAAGCAGAGACAGAGACATATGGCGCTTCTTTTCTTGCCTCTGTCCTTTTTTTTTCACAGTTCATTCATTACGCCAGGAATAACGTGTCTAGCGGAGACCGCTGTACAAATAAAGTTTATTCAACTTAACTCAGACAGAGACAGAAGGGACGGGGATGGCAGCGATAGAGACACAGAGCAGCAAGTGGCAAGGACTGAAGGGAAAATTTCAGCAAGCTCGGCTAATGTACAGTGTGTCCGGACTCCGCAAACTAACTCGTTTCTTTTTCTTTATGTTCCCTCGTGAATTACTCGTTAGCAGCACAAATAAGCGCCTTTCATTCTTAAGCACTGCGGTTTGCATGTGACACAAATGTACCCAGTGGGCTCTTGTTGGTTTCGTTTTCGTATGTGCTCTCGACGTCACGAATACCGGAATAAGCTCAAACACAAAATCACGCCATATCCACCAAGTGAATGATGATGAGTGGGCGAAGCTCGATCGTTTTCATCCATGGCAGAATGTGTGGTCTGGAACGCGCTTATACTTCATGGTCATCAGCGTCATCGTTATCACGTGTAGTGGGTACATTCCACTACACGTGGCTACCTACCTACCTACCTACCTACCTACCTACCTACCTACCTACCTACCTACCTACCTACCTACCTACCTACCTACCTACCTACCTACCCACCTACCTACCTACCTACCTACCTACCTACCTACCTACCTACCTACCTACCTACCTACTACTACTACTACTACTACTACTACTACTACTACTACTACTACTACTACTACTACTACAGAGGAGGGACAGACCCACACCCTAAGGAGCTTCGCCCCTAAAAAAGTGCGGGTTCCACAGAGTGTAGGAATGTGTTTTAAACAAGCCATTTGCGCTGATTGGCGGTGGCGTGTAAAGACACTGACGCCACAACTATTTGATGTTGCTCAGTAGAGCGCGCGAGATGAAAGAGACTGTATCTTTCAGTTCGTTTCTCGAGCACACAACGTACACGAGATCGATATGGGCCAACTGGCCCCCCAAATCACCGCGCTTGTCAGCATTAGAGGTGCCGCAGAATGTCGCGACAGTTTGGTGTTGCAGTCCCCAAAGCTGTTCAGGAATGGGGTTCGACCCGACGAGCTGCAATGAGCAAGGAATGTGCGACAGGAAGTGATTTTGTTCTTGCTTTTTGATGTGCAACTGTCCTTTCTGCTCCCGCCTTCAATCTTCCATCTCCCGCGCTCCTCCACTTTAAGTTTTATATGCACTCTTAACCAATACCGTGACGTCAATTGCAAGACAGGTGTGACCAGTGGTAGTAACGGCTGTGGGAAGCTCAAAGGAAGGAATCAGGAAATGCAGTAGGCTCTGGTTAGCCACGTTACCGCGGAGCAAACATTTGACTGTACTCGTGCTCATGTGAACTCATTCTACTAACTTGAACTTGTGCTCGAATGTTTGCGACTCACGTGCGGTCGAATTGTGTTGTTTCCATATTTGGCTGTCTACAGGGCAACATGTTTTGTGTCATTCCTATTGAGATCAGATAGAAGAATTTAATTATGAGCCCAGCGAATTGGTGGGATGGGCCTGGATCCCGCCTAATTTTCGGCCCAGGGTTGCTGGCCCTTGGCGGCTTCCTCATCTCGTTGGACGGCCTAGAGTTGATTCTCCAGGCCCGAGCTTAGCAACGCAAACTCCTAGCGAGTGTGCAGTCTGTCGCTGTTTGAGGGTGCATCATGGTTATTGTTTAATATAACTGGGCATACCCAAAAAATATGTTCTAGGGACTCGCAAAAAAGATCTTTAGACTCTTTTAAGTGCGTAGCACTTCAGGGTCTCCGCTTGTCGTCGAGTGCATCATGTCGCATGGTCATGCCCACAATCACGTGGTCAATACAGACCTAAAACAAGGCTAGCAATGCTCAAAACCGGGTTAAAACAAGCGAACAAGGTCTAAAATAATATAATTAGCAAGAATAAACAAGAATTAATTGGAATAACCAACATAAAATCGCTGAAAACTAGGCTTGTGCGAATACTGAATTTTAGGCTCGAAGCGAATTCGAAGCGAATATTGATTTTGGTCGAATAATTTCGAATCGAATTCGAATAGTATGTATCACATATTCTAAAAAAAAATGGGCATATTTGTCATGAGCGAACTAACCGGCACAATATTTTTAAAAAAAATTCAAACAAGGCCTGTGCAAATGTCATTCTTTTTGGTTCAAAGGAAGTGGAAACAACTTTGAACAGTAGCAGGATTTGACTTTCGGTAGAATGCAAGTGATACCCCGTAAAATATGTTACGTTTTAAGATTCACTATACTTAGAGCATATAAGATGGTATAATAAGCTTTTAAACTTAAAAATTGCTGAATCGATGCGAGGGTAATATGTTCATTTAACCTTGAAGTGGGGCTTCGCGGCAGTGGATAGGCTCTTTTCACGGCTTAGCGCCCCTTCACTGCAGTGAAACCACCTTTACAGGGAGTTACATGCGTACTAAAGTCTAATATACACCTAGATAGGTGCTTTCACGGCGAGCACTCCTTCACTACAGTGAAACCACCTTTACAGGGGAATTACATGCCGACTAATATACGTCTATTCGTTCATTTCGAATAGTTCGAAATTTTCAACAATTTAAATTCGAATCGAAGTGAATTCGAATACAGTAATATTCGTTCGAATATTCGAAGCATTCGAATATTCGCACAAGCCTACTGAAAACGCTTCAAAAACATGCGGCTGACTCAGTGCCGTGCCAAAAGAGGGCGCCACCGCCTCCCCAAGCGCGCGATTGCTTCTCCCGCCGGCGCTTCTCCGGCGCCTTCGTCGGTACAACTCAAGGGGGGAAACAACATGGTGGAACCCGTTGCAGACGACACGTATCTCACCTGCCGTAACAAGCACGAAGCTGATAAAGAGCAGAAAACAGAGCGCGTGCGTCGCAAACCGTGTTTGCGACTCCCCTGAACAAGATTCTACTCCTGCCGGGGTACACCCTACATGCTTACCTCAAACATTGACGTCATCGACGGTTTTGAACGGAGCAGTGCGAACTGTACGAACTAGAATCACTGAGTGCCTGTGCTACGCACTTCCCATGGTTTCGCAGCAGCGGAGCTGCAGTTAGCGCAGATTTTAGAACTACGTCAATTGCTACACAAGAGCGGCATTCTTTGTCAGCCCTGATGTGCCGCGTAAATGACTATTTTTAAACAGACACGTGAACTCTCTTTGGAGATCATTTTACTCTCGTCGGAAGAGTCGTAGGGACTCCCAAAAGAGAGTTAACGTGCCTTTTTAAAGAGAGTCATATACATGCCGGGCCAGGACTCACCGAAACACACTCTCTCCCTCTTTTTTTCTTTTTTTAGAGTGTACCCCAAGAAGCCCCTTCTTGCAGTATACTCTTACAGTATAGTAAGAGAGACGAGCAGCGACAACGACCAACCAGTGACTTTGACTCCTTAAGGTTCCAGCGTCAACTCACCGGGACGTCAGATTTTAACACCCAGCAAAGGTTTTACTGCTAAAAGTACCCTATTACTGGCACATATAATAGTAATACTAACCTTAGTCCGTATCAAATATTTACATAGCCGAATGTGAGAGAATTCACTAGAGCACTAGCGGTGAAGTGTTGGCGTAAAATAAAAAAAAAACATTGAACGTTTAACTTCACCTTGAGTTCTCCTAGTCCACCTCTTCCCGCAAAATTCACCTTTATTGGTTTTAAAGGAACGTTTCGTTTGTCTAATTTAATCTATCGTTTTTCCTTTATTGTTCCTTAAAAAGGACGTTATGATAGAAAATAATGACCTATGGATGCTTAGCAGATGTTTACTGCTTAGAAACTACAAACAAAGAAAAAAAAAAGAATAAATAAACGGGAAGTGCCTCATATACCACGGTTGTGGACGGTCTATGGAGTAGCGCACTTTAGCCTGCAGCAGTGGCAAGACATGCTTCTACTTGCACTGAACAGTAGAGAAAGAGAGAGAGAGAGAGATGGGATGCGGAAAGGCAGGGAGGTTAACCGGAAATCAAATATCTGGTTGGCTACCCTCTGCACTGGGGAAGACGTAAGGGGAAACAGAAAAGTAAGGAAGAGAGGAATGAGAGAGGGAGGGACGCAGAAACACACACACAAACACAGTAGAGAATGTTGTACAGTGCACTGCGGTAAAATTCCTTTAGAGAGCTGGTCGGTGCAGCATAAAAAAGCGAAAAGTGCCCAATGAGATTCTCCCGAGCGTGCGGAAAGCCGGAAGCAATCACTTGACTTGCCACTATGTAGATACTCAATTTCTAAGCCCTGGTGCCCTCGTAAAAGGTGACAGGTTCTTTTTTTCCCTTTTTTTTCCTTTAGTTTTGGGCACTTGGTTATATTGTTTTGCTTTTCAGCTTGTCGTGAGCGGAGAGCCGAACTTTGCATTCAATTTCTCAAAACAGACTGATTGCTTTACAAGACGAAAGACGGGAACATACCTGAGGAATCGTCACGTCCTGTAAAGAAAGAAAGTAGAAAAATGAGTAACATTGAAGTTCTCAAGAAACGAATGTTGTTGGGGGGATAACAAAAGCTACAGTAGTTCTGGCTCACGAAGTACTTCCTGTATGTCTGAATAGTTCCGCTTATGGCTGGTTAGTGTCGTTTTGTATGATTTTAAAGCTTAGCAGGGACGACTCATAATGGGTGTTCAAAATTAAGCTTTATGGTTTTCTTAAAATTCAGCGCTTGTAGGCACACTAAAACCACCTTTGCAGATAAGTTATTTATTGAGGGGACACAAAGTGAGACAACAACGATCGCTGAGAGCAACCCAATTAACTAAAATTGAATAATTAACTTTTCAGTGAGGGCAGCAAGCGGGCATGTTTGTATTGAAAAGTTGGACGCAGTCGAGCTTTCCACGCAGTTACACTTGGAAGCATTCTTCTAGCATGCCTGTGCTCCGAGATATCCCACTGCAAATTTTAATCGCGGTAAGAAAGAAAGAAAGAAAGAAAGAAAGAAAGAAAGAAAGAAAGAAAGAAAGAAAGAAAGAAAGAAAGAAAGAAAGAAAGAAAGAAAGAAAGAAAGAAAGAAAGAAAGAAAGAAAGAAAGAAAGAAAGAAAGAAAGAAAGAAAGAAAGAAAGAAAAAGAAAGAAAGGAAGGAAGAAAAATAACGAAAGAAAGGGAAAAAGAAGAAAAAAGAAAGAAATAATAATCTGTGCGGTTTTACGTCCCAAAACCACGATTTGATTATGAGGGACGCCGTAGTGGAGGGCTCCGGAAATTTCGACCATCTGGTGTTCTTTACAGTGCTTTAACAGTACACGGGCCTCTGCCATTTCGCCTCCACCGAAATGCGACCGCCGCGGCCGGGATCGAACCCGCGACCTTCGGGTCAGCAGCCGAGCACCATAGCCACGGATCCACCGTGGCTAAATTTTTTTCATTCAACGGCTCTCATGTATGGCCCGGAAACACGATATCATTGCGGAGTTGCCGGCCTTACTTGTCGTTGATGTAGAAATACAAGAAGGGGAGATTAGAGCCACAGCAAGTTGAGCTATTTATGAAGAGTCATGATAGAAGAAGACATACGTGTGCAAACACGGACACAAAGGAGGAGATCGAGACAACACGGCATCTCTTTTGTCCGTGTTTGTGCGCCTACCTACATATTGTTGCGCACATGAACAAAGACAAGGAAGACCACGGTGAACGTGCTTGCCGCTCGGGGTTAGAAAGGAAGAAGAGAATCAGGTTGATCTCTATCTAGTCGGCCGCTCCTGAGCTCACCCTCACGACCCCTTTCAGTCTTTGATGGGCTCCTTCAAGCGTAACAATATATTACAAGAAGGGGCTTCGGCGCTATAGGCTCTAATGAACGCTTGTCAAGGGCGATTCGCAAGAATGGGTTAGACGACTCTTCATCGAATTACAGGGGGGTATATGCGCATCGCGTGACGAGGACAACATCGGGCCATTTCGCAGCCAAGGCCGTTGACAATTTAAGACACATTCCAGCGCTCGGGCAAACAACTCACGCGGTCGTTTCCGTGATCCTCCGTGATTGGCCTACATTTGACCAAGTGAAGATGTCGTGCGATGATGTCATCACGTGACATCACCATGACAGCATAATGACGTCACGAGCTCTGGCGCACTGTGAAGTCATTGCTGACGTCATGTTACATTGAGGTCGTTTGACTTTTGGCGCACCGACTGCATACTCGCACATTCACTTGAGTGTCACGCGACTTTTGAGAGGCTTTTATTACTTGGATTTTTTTTCATAACTCCTGTTGACGCCGCCCACAATGTCGACAGGTCTCGCCAAATCTCGAAAACTTCTTGACTCATGAGTCATATAAGGTTTTTGCCTTAAAAGAAACATTCCATCTTGAGGGAAGACAGGGCGGGGATATTGGCGAGCACCAACCTGCCACACAACGCTTGCTGGGAATATAGAAGCGGCATCGAAATTGCCGCTGTTTTCACGTGAATTTGGTGTCATTTTTTGGGTTAGCTGTTAATGTTCTTCGATGGTACGAACACGTCGAACTTAACGATGAAGGCCCTTTTATTTATTTATTTATATATATATATTTTTTTTTTGCTTCGCTGTTTGATAAATTCCCCGGTCTTCGGTATAGCGTACATACGCCCCCGCGTGCATGCTCCTTTTAGAGAGTATATCCCGCTGCAAAAACCTCCGGCACTCTTTGATATCCCTAATACCCATCAGTCCGTGCAAGCGAGGGAGCGGCACGAAGTCAGCGTCACGGGTCATTACGTCACTGTTTTCTTCCGCTTTGATGTCTTGCGCGTGTGAACAACGGACCCTTTCTGTTCTGACTGAAGTATAGAGATCGGTGCATGTGTGCATGTCGATGCTGTGAATATTTCGAATTGCTGCGTGCTGGTCCCGCCGGTAGGGACTGATAGTCGAGAAAAATCGGCGAGAAAATGAGACGCCGACACGTAGTGAAGCGGGGTGTTGTCTTTTTGTTTATTATATGCTATTTGCAAGATGTTGGCGCGCTTGTAGGGCACCGGCTGCTTCTCTTCACGGATGATAGTATATGTGAAAAGCACTGCAATGAAAAAAAAATTCATAAAGGACAGCTAGGCAGAGTCTAGGCTGACAAAATACAGTCCCATCACATAACACTTTACTTCACATGAAATACAGTTACACGAACACCATATATGCCTTAGAAGAACCTTACGCAACGTCCAGTCACATAGCAGCACTCAAATTGGGAAAGTCCAGTGATAGGGACGCAGAATAAGTTCGCACATCAAGTGACACAAAGCGCTACACGGTCAGTTCAAATCATATGAGTAAAATAAGTCTAAACGTATTTTCTCTATTATTTACAAGTATACCGCTCCATTCTGGGAATTTGTTGACTGCTAGTCGTGCGCGTTTTTCTTGTAAGGCACGTGTTGGCCATAGACCTAGGATTTTTCGGAGACTGGAGGGCCTGCGGTCCAGTGCCAATTAAATCTCTTATTAGCTGTAGTCTTTCCTCCTTTTGTTCCCTTAGTGTTTGAGTCTGATATATATATATATATATATATATATGTATATATATATATATATATATATATATATATATATATATATATATATATATATATATATATATATATATATATATATATATATATATATATATATATATATATATATATATATGCTCACTTCTGTGAACAAACAGCAGTACGTCCGCACAGAAAAGTAGCATTGTTCTCAAGTTGCCTGTAGAGGTGTACGCCTACATTTTTTTTATAAGTTCACTCTAAATTCATAAGAGTTTTTAAATTATTCGGCTTTATTTGAGAAAAGGAAGGGTTTATCTTGTTTTTGTGTGAGTTTTCTCGCACTGCGAACCACGAAAGTTTAGTGAGTGGAGTTGGCCATGCGGCGTCCACGTTCGTGGACGCCAGGCATACCGAGTTTGTGTAAGAAGCTGATAGAACGCCGCGTAAGGTTCTTTTAAGGCAATGCTTTCATCACCAGAAGTAGCATTGTTCAATAGGCCTTTGCTTGTTGATGGCTCTGCTTCAACGCGCTAATTATCGCTGCTTTGAAAATCGGAACATTCATTTCCGCTAGTCAACTCGAACCCGCTTCGTTGCTGTGCGGCTTTGCACAAAACATTATCTCTATTATAGGTAAATTTGACTTTTATAAGTTATGTTTAGAATTTATTTGCTTTGTTCGGGACGTAGATTGAGTGATGAAGATATGGATGAATGAACTTTAATGGGTCCTTCGGAACGCGCTTTAGCACGTTGCGGGCCGCTCCCACGTCGGAACAGAAAGACCAAGTCTCTCCAGCATGCCATAATTTTCGAGTTGACTAGCGGAAACGAATGTTCCGATTTTGCAAAGCAGCGATAATTAGCGCGTTGAAGCAGAGAGAGAGAGAGAGAGAGGGGTTTATTCACAGAAAGGCAGAGAGGTCGGCCTGAGCGATAGCATGCTCTAGCCTGCTACTCTACACCGGGGGAGGGGAAAGGGGAAGCAGAGCCATCAACAAGCAAAGGCCTCTTGAACAATGCTACTTCTGATGGTGAAAGCATTCAGTTTGAACATAACCATGAATGCCTTTGGTAATGATGATAAACGACAATAAAGATGATGAGGACGACGTTGAAGTACAGCTGTGGGCAAGCAAATGGGCCTTTATATTCCTTCTCAAAAACACCCTATACAGGTGTCATGTCGGGCAAGGAACCGTGTTAACATATCTAATATAGCGTCGTAGAAGAGTGAAATAACAACCATGCAGGCGTCACACAATGCGAATAGCACAACGATTGGGTCGTTGAATGCTTCCAACCCATTATAAAAGGCTCAGCCATAATTCTTCATCGTCATCAGGCACAGCACAATCAAAGTCCACATAATGCGTTAAATATGTGTAGCGGGCACCTCGCTTATCCGCAGAATCATGAATAATGGCATGGCGGGTGCTTCCCTATTTCCTGAAAGTTACGGTGATTTATGGTGTAGTGCAGGGGTCTCAAACACGCGGCCCGCGGGCCGCACGCGGCCCGCGAACCTCTTGCGTGCGGCCCGCGGCCCGCACATCGCTATGTTCGTCCCATTTTTTTTTTATTTCCATAATAAGTACGTTCGTGAGCCACACAGGCATGACTGGTCTAAAGCATTGTTTTCGTGAGGCACCCCATGTGGTCACCATGTTAAAGTGTAACCGTGCAACAAAAACACTATTTCATAATCGGCGTCGAGATTTTACTCATTTTCCAGATCGGTATTTACATGTTGTTGGATGCAATCCTGACTCCAAATCTTCTTCAGAATGACCCGTATATGAGATATGGGAAATGTTTTCTTTTAATGGTAGTGTTTGCTGACAATATGTACCAACTAACCCCCCCCCCCCCCCCCCCCCGCTCCTACATTCTTCCCTGACCCGGCCCGTGCGGGACTAAATTCTGCGACTGCGGCCCGTTGCCTCAGATGAGTTTGAGACCCCTGGTGTAGTGGGTGCCTTGCAGGTGTACTTTAGTTCCAACAAGAGCCTACAACGGGCTGTGGAAAGGACGCTCTTCCAGCTTTCGCTGTGACTGTGCTGCGTGTTGTGCGCAGGCCTGGCGTTTTTTTTTTTCTCTCTTTTTTTTTCTGGGTGTTGAGGGAGAGTTTACCAAAGCATATTCCGAATTGTATTTGATAAATTATCAGCCACCGCATCAGCATAGTGCACAGAATTGCATACAGATATGTAGCGGATGGCCTCGCTTCACCGCGGAAATAAAGAATAATGGCGTGTAGTGGGTGATTCCTGGCTTCACAAAAATTCCGATGATTTATGGCGTAGTGGGTGTTACGCAAGTGTACCTGTATCATTTGTCCCACGATAGTTTAGAAAAGGCTCTTGGAAGGCCGTTCTTCCAGTTTTCGCTGTGACTGTGCTGCGCGTTCCGCACAGACCTGTAGTTTTTCTTCTTTTTTTGATAAATTTGCTTGTTTTTTTTTTTCTTCAGGAAAGAGTAATTATATTCGCGTTCGAGCTGCAGCGGATATAAATTCTCAGCCGTTCGTTCTTAGGGAAACGAGGTACGTGATTTCTAGCTCGACCCAATCACGCCGAGAAAATTTGAAATTGCGCTCGCTTCAATTTTTTTGAACGACTTTACCTGGTACTTACATGTCGTTTGTAATGTTAATAATGAGAAAGGGGCCTGAGCACTTCCGCTGCTGCATTTTGCTTCTTTATATCTCTCACTCGCTCTAAAGAAAGTGTGTTTGCCTTCATAGAAAGTATTTGGTACTGACGATCATTAGCCATTCTACCAACGAATACGTATCTGAACTTAAACACGATAATAAAGATCAAGTTCTAAGTGCGTCCTTTATGACCTTGGAAGGGTAACTGCCATGCGTGACAGATAGCTGCAGTATTGAAATTATCTTGATTACATTGCGACAGCTGCGAATGCATCAAACGGGTCGTTTAAATATTCTTCAGCTTTCAAGTTCAAAAAAAAAAAAAAGAAAGAAAGAAAGAAACAAACTAATGGAAGAGAGTGAATGCATTACGTTACTTTTGAGCAGCGAAATAACAGAACCAGAGCCTTTTACGTCACGTTAATACATGTCTTTCAATAATAAGGAAATGAACCTCTTAAATTCAGCTAATGCAATATGCAAATATAAACGCCAAGAGTCTGCTTATCACTGGTAAATGTATGTTGGAAAGCAATGCTAAAATCATCCTCTATATTCCGCCTGTGTATTTATTTATTTTTTTTTCTCGTAAGAGTGTTTTTGCTTCGACAAATTTTCTGAGTGAATACTTGAAGCTACAGTGAAAGCCCTTTCTCAAAGGCTTGCGCTTTGCAAAGGAGCCGGTAACGAAAGGAAGGCGTGACCTAACTTCCGGGTCGTTTCCTGCAGCTATGTCTTGAACGAGAAAATGTATGCATCATATTACGAAACTTATTCGTACTTATGAAAAAGGAAAACTTCAAAGTGGGTCATTTGAGCGTTTTAATCATGGGCCCGAGTTATGACGAAAGAGCGCGAGATATTGTTGCTATTACTGCAAAAAACTTCGACCCTCCTGCCGAATAAGTGGCGTATAGTTAACGGAAGCGATGGCAGGCAGCGCCGCGGGGTATAGCTTCACATTTTCATTAGCTCCTTGGCGTGGTTAAGATAAATAAATGGTTCCAGTCTCTTATCTATACATCTACACTGAAAATACTGACACAAGACGATTTCAAGTTACGCGCGCTGGCCGATCCCTACGCCCTCCGAATTGTTTGTGGCATACGTGGGAACCAAAGTAAATGTGTGGCCGAGAGCCCGTGCCCGCGCGACCCAGATTATAGCAGCTGCGCGCGGCAACACACGAAAAGGTAGAGAAGACAAAGAAGACTGTTCTCGGGACTGCTAGGAGATTTCCCTTGTTTTTTTCTTCTCGGGCACAAGTTCGCCCCAACTACCTTAGTTTATTAAAAGTGTGTTTTGAAATGTGCGTTACAAAGCGTAGCAGCACTTGCTTCGTTTGTGTTTTAAGTCTAGCCTAAATTGTACACGGAGAAAAATATATATTGCGCACGCTCGCATAGCTAATAGGATCAGGAAACGGCATGGTGCTTTCTTCGCTCTTCTTGCCATTGATTCATGTCTGGCTTCCGCGTGTTGCGTCATGCGCAGGCGAGATAAATAATGGATAGTCGCTTTCCCATTATTTCGCCTCGGTCTCAAAGATTAAACGACACAGCGCCTCCGTTTCGAAGAAAGGAACTAAATTTCCCACAATATTTTTGTTCTCGACATATGCGCAGTAGTTAAGTGCACCGATACACGCCTCCTACGAGGCTGCATACTAAAGGCGGCGTTGTCAGGCGGGCCCTCGCTGCAGTGACACAACCATTTATGACCGCTGGATACATGACAACAGATTCCACAAGACACTGCTTCACTTGATACACAACACCGGCCTAACGGCGCACATTTAATACACATATACACTCAAAATATTATGGCTTAAGGGCAAGTCTGTGTCGCAATAAAAAGAAAAAGCTGTTCCAATGTCGAATGGCACATGCGCATTGGTCGTTAGCAGTGCTCACAGATAGAAACACGAAAATTGAGGGCCAAGTGACGAACATACTTTCGTTTCTAACATCTACAGTTCGTGTCATATTGGCGTACTTTTGATTCGAACACGCTAGACTGGCAGCGACATGACGCGGTTGTCACGAACAGTGGCTCATAGCAGTCGCTATATGAAAAAAAAAAAACGATGATGCGTTTTATTCGTGAGTAATGTACGTGCATGTCTACGCCCCCCCCCCCCCCCTCACCCTTCCCCTTTTATCGAAACGCGACCGCTGATGTGGCTATTCGAACACGCCACCTCCTTCCGAACGGCATGCTACAACACACACTATAGGGTACAGCTGCTGGTACAAGTCAATATAAACTTCCTACAGGCTACCTCAGCTCGCATAATGCCTGAGGCAACCTAAGGAACTAAAATGTAACCTAGCGCGTTATTGTTATCGGTGACACGAACATCGAATGTGTCAGACATTTATATCTAAATTTCAAGGGCGAGGTAATTTCACTGTTTTTCTGCCATGAATTCATTGTCATTGTAGCGATAGTCACGCTCTCTCTCTCTCTCTTTTTTTTTCTATACACAGAACATCTTCCCCATGAGCAGCGCATACGTTGCTTTAGTGTGATCTAGGTAGAGCAGTACCCAGCTATGTGCTTCGCCTTACAAGACGTAGATAGGCGTAGAAAGAAAGAAGAAATAAAGACACCTTGTCGGACAAGATTAATTAGCCAGCCGCTTAACGTACTTTTTAAAGCGCACGTTCAGTAAATACAATTTCGAGTCTGCTTTGCAGAGCGCACTGCGTGGGACCTATATTTTATTCCCGTCTATCTTTTTCTTAGACAGCGAAGTCACGTTTTTCCGCTCTTGCCAGTGCACTTCAATTCCAAGTTCAGGCTTTAGTATGTTTGCCTTTGGTACAATACGTCGACGAACTGAAGTCACGTTACCTTTCTTAACGCGACGTATTTGATTAGTCGAAAGCACAGAATCGTAATTTAAAGCAGTAAAAGTTAGGTTACGAAGGCGGTTGAGCAACGAACGCCGGGAGTACTTATTTAATTACCAAGTACACGCAGTAATGAGCTTTCTTCTTGAATCGGGTTTGGTGAAGACACCCATGAACTGGAATGATAAAAAAATATTGGACTTATAGGTGGGAAAAGATTGACAATTTTCACTGCTTCAAGATAAATTCTTTGAGAAGAGTTGGACTTGAATGACAAAGAAGTTTCGGATGAAGTGTCTTCGTGACATGAGAAACGAACGAAACATGGCCTTCTATTTTGTTAAGAACGACACATTTCTGTCTTTGAATCGACCACCGTGCCACGCAACCCCTAATGGCAAAAACGTCCTCTCGACCCAAATGGAGTAATCTAGGATCACGGCGGGCTACTCCAAATGGCGTTATAACGTTATACCGTTGTAACACCTAACACCTACCCACCAATCAACCCGCTGTGCAGCGGGTGACCCAGCAAACTATGAATTGGTCGATTGTGTGTAGATGCATGCCTATTTCGTGAAATTCTCATTCTTCAGCCAGTTTCTTCAGTGAAGTGACTAACAGGCGCGAGAAAATTTTCTTTGTTTCTTTCTTTCTTTCTTTCTGTCTGTCTGTCTGTCTGTCTGTCTGTCTGTCTGTCTGTCTGTCTGTCTGTCTGTCTGTCTGTCTGTCTGTCTGTCTGTCTGTCTCGTCTTTCTTTCTTTCTTTCTTTCTTTCTTTCTTTCCCATTGCGCAATACTCTCTTATAACCTCTTAACTGTTCCCCTGCTCCATGCCTGGAATCGGGCCTTCATCAACGTGCTTAGCAACGAAACAACTCAGTTGCTACAGGCTACAAGGACGGCCACGCGTTCACATACAGGCAACAATGAAATGTGGTAACGCGAAATGACGAGTGACTTCGATGAAAGATCAAATCGCCACATCATAAACGGCTGTTCGCCGACAAGCCCAAGATCGAGTGAGCGTCAGTTGCGAAACGGCGCCTACGAAATACTCCTTTGATCGGCGCACCTTCGATGACCGCATATCGTTACGCTCGCCGTGTTCCGCGCGCAATGGCGCCGCCGCCACTAAAATCTGTAACATCATAACGAGCTTCGCTCTAAAAAGCTCAATAGTCGATGAGTACTATCGTACAGAGTAAACAGAGTACTCTGATGAGTACTCTGTTTCGAAAGCAAAGCCTGCGGCATAACGCAACATGTTTTGCCACGATAAAGTACACGTCTGCACTCTACATATGCATGGTACTTGAAAGGCAGCGCAAGAGACGGGACCAAGAAGAGAAGACGCATGAAGCGCTGTATCTCGCATGTGATTTCTCGCATTGGTACCGCCTTTTGCGATGTTGTTCAAGTGCCGTGCACTTCAAGTAACTCGCCCAGTCTGCCATCCTACTCTATATTTGCATATACTGAAGGTCAATGTATACCAGCCGCATCTCTGCGGTATTAACGTATACGCTTATACGTCATGTCACTTCCGGGGTCGCTTTGTGCATGGTTTCCTGCAGCATTTCTCAGAAAGTCGCATAAATGGAGAACTGCACCTGCATCCTCGACTCTCACACGCAATCCTTCCAAATTCGTTCAGTTATCGATGTCCGTTTGCTTGCTCGTTTTTTCGTATGAGTGTTTCTTCGTTCGCCCTTTCATATGCATGTTTTTTCATGTCGTTCGTTTGTTTGTTTTCCAATTTGCTTGCTTGCTTGCTTGCTTGCTTGCTTGCTTGCTTGCATGTATGTTTTTTATCCGTTGATTGTTCGGTTAGTCTGCTCCTTCATTCGTCTGTGTGATATGATGTGTCGCTTGTTTGGCCGTCTTTATATCTGTCTTTTTAAGGCGACAGCATTAGCCCTTTGTGGTCCGAAAGCCTTTCCCACCTTCCGTCCATTCTGATCCGAAACTGAACAACTCCAAGCTTAAGTAAAAGAGGCTTAATTGCTAGTCTAAAGATGAGGCATAACTTAGTGACAAAACACGCGCGTGAATCAACCGCGATAGAACTTGTCCAGCAGTGCCCGATTACAGGCCGCTGTGGCCGTGTTGCGTTGTCGGGCAGGGGCCGACAACGGACCGCAAAGGGTTAGATACCTCATCAAATGCGAAAAGTGACCGTCCGACTCGGCGTCAACATGAGTAATGCAAAAAAATCATCATCACGTGAGGACGTCACCCGATGACGTCATAGGTTCCCAAAATCTCTGACGTCATTGTGACGTCACTATGACGACCCATCACGTGGCGCAACATGATTACGTCATCACATGATATCGCGACATCGGTGGGTGGGAGGGGTCAATACACTCGATTGAGAAGACAAAAAAGATGGCTTTCGCCTTGCAGTATTCTTAGGCAAACTCATAAAGGGCTGTGCGCCTTTTTTAGATGCGAAGCATCTTATGCTCGGGGCTTTGTCCGTCCCTCCCGCGTCCCCCCGTCCCGCGTCCCGCGTCCGGCCACTTTCATGAAGTAGGGAAGCACCCATTATGCGAACCAGAACACTGTAGTAATATGAAGGCCGTCAACCACTACTACAGTCATCAGAGTCATGGCCGAGAGCACAGAGAGGCTGCTTAGCAATGGCTAGGCAGGTGGTGTCTGTCGTCCCAGGTTGACCCCATTCCTTGATCTTGCTTGCATGTGTTGGGAGGGGGCTTAGTCCGTCCCTCCTTCCCGCGTCCCACACCACCACAGCGCATGCGCGTCCCCTCCCCCTCTCTCTCCGATCTCCGATCCAGCGCAACTGCGGTGTCGCGTGCAAACGAGCACAATTCCCCCCTGGTTCAGGCGAGCGCCATAACCGTACACAAGTCCCAGGGAGGAACCTACTCTTCCATCGTATGCGAATACTCCAAGACGCACCCACAGAAACTCGTCTACGTTGCCTTAAGCAGGTGAACCAACATTCAGAACCTCTACCTGACTAACGCTGCCGGTGACCATCGCTTCCACCACAAGAACGACAACGTGGACAAGAACATGATCGACGAATTCAAACGTCTCGACATCGTCACACAGACTTACCTCTGCGCTTTCCGACAAGACGTCGACCCCGAAACGGAGTTCACTATAGCACTGCTAAACAGCCGGTCCCTCAACGCACACGCCAGAGATATCGAACGTGATCGCGTCCTAACCAAAGCAAACGTGCTCTGTCTCACAGTAACGTGGAACGACGCAAGACCGACGATCAACGCCTACGAAGCGATCGTGTGTGCTGAAGCACCCGGCCGTTAGACTCTACTTTGAAAACGACAACAACACCGTAATCATGACAATGTATCTCGCACTCAACATCTCCAGAGGACCGTCTAATGGCACGGCACACACAGACACGCGCCCTTCGGTACATGCTGGTCGACCACACGCTAGACGTGTACTCGTTGCGATACATTTCCCACGACCATAAAAAACCGACCAGTATTAGGGTAGACCTGATCTTAGCAAACTTCACAGTGAAAACTCTGGTCGTCTTCAAAACACAATAAAATTACCTAATCTCCCGCTAAAGCTAACAATTTCTCCGCTGCTTCGCATCCACACATGATTCCCTTTAGGGGGATATGACGCAATTTTTTTTTTCTAGGGTTAACGCTTGGACTAGCTGGTTGCAAAAAGAACGGGTAAAAAACTCAAAATTGTGTTCTGCCAAATTTTGTGTCGTTTATTTTCCTTATGCCCTATTTTGTTTGTTTGTCTGTCTGTCTGTCTGTCTGTCTGTCTGTCTGTCTGTCTGTCTGTCTGTCTGTCCGTTCGTTTGTTTGTTTGTTTGTTTGTTTGTTTGTTCTGTCTGTTTGTTTGTTTGTTTGTTTGTTTGTTTGTTTGTTTGTTTGTTTGTTTGTTTGTTTGTTTGTTTGTTTGTTTGTTTGTTTGTTTGTTTCTCTTTTTTTCCTCTCTTGCCTGTATGTACGTTATTTCCTTATGTAGTTTGTGGCGCTAAATATGGCACTAGCCAAACGCAGAGAAACACAGAGACATGTCCATCTTCCGGCCAGCGTGCAAGAAGTTCAGAATCATAAGGCGGCGCCAATCGAAAGCTTCGTCCTTAACACGAATGAAGGGAGGACGGCGCATAGCAACCAATGTGTTCTTTTTACTAAGCCATATGTTGCAATTCCGCCGGTGAAAAGCCGTTACAATTTCATAGTTCCTTTAAAATACCCCAAGAAGAAAATGAACACCATAAACGTACAGCACAGAACACGGATAGCAGGTTGTATTAAATCCAATCGTGATGGTGAATTGTGTGAAGTTCTGAGTAGAAAAAAAAAATCACGTGGCTACGCCGAATAGAAATGCAAGAAGACACTCTTGTCGCTCGTCTACTGCTAAGTGTGAGTTTTCACCGAAATGTTTCTTTTTTCTTTCTGTATGTTAGCGCTGATGAAAAAAAGGAGAATTGAAAAGCGCATGGCAAGATAGGACACTCAATACGGTAACGTAAGGCGGCGCATATCTTCTAAAGCTTTATCTACTCATAGCCTCGTTCATGGAACTTTGCAACTGCATAGGGAAAAAGATTATGGATAGTCTAGAAAACTGAAACGAGCCAAAAGACGAAGCGCAGAGCAGGGGAGCTATTCTGGAGCCGTCCTTCTTCTAATGGACGTGTCCGCTTTGGTCTGACGTCATTAGAGCGCGTTCAGATGCTACAAAAAGCAAGCAAGCAAGTGACGTAATCGCGCAGGTGGCTCAAACGGGAGGCTGCGTTATGACCAGTCTGAGGGTAAGCGCGAATCAGAATTCAATCACGACCTTCGAGATTCGCGCTGCCAAAAGCGCATCTCGGGAGACTGCGTTCGCCGCTTTAAAGCGTATTCCGGTCCCGTCATTTGTTTCGAGAGTTGTGGAAGCTCCTTCACGTCAAACTGACGTTGTAGAAGAACAACCGGAAATAGGGGGGGGGGGGGGGGGGGGAGGGGGGGACACTGCTCGTCAAGCTCTAGCCAATCAGCGGCGGCCGAAATGGACAGTCCACTAAATGCTAAATGGACAGTTCGAGAATAGCCTCGCTAAGAAGTGGCTCCGCTCTGCGCCCCATTTATTGGCTGGTTCCAATCCTCAAGAATATGCAGCAACTGACCTTTATCACAACTCGTCTGCAAATGATGGAAAAGGGTACTACATTCAGAACATTCATTTTTCCTTTCTTTATTTTGTTTAGATAAGCTTACATTCGCTTCAGCGAAAGAGGTGCAGATGGATCGTGGTGAAGTGTAACGTTGAGCGGAACTCTGGAGCGTATTTAGGCGCTTATTTGCCTGCGGGAGACGGCAAAACGAAAAGGTCTTGCGATCATTGCGTTCTCAATTTTGCAGTGGAAACAGCCGCAGAGACACAGAGCACTTCAACACGTGAAATGTGCCGCAAATTCCGAGTTCCGCTTGCTGAGCCGTGGGATTGCACGTCTTTTACGCCGTCGATCAAAGCCAGCGTAATCGCTTGCCTTTTTTTTTTTTTTTTTTAGAAGTTCTTCAACAAGGAATAGAAACGCTTTCCTGAAAGAGAAAAGCAATATAAAAAAAAAGCTTCGAAACGATTATTTAGTTTTATTCCCAGCCGAACCAGTACCTTTGCGACCTTTTATAGTTCAGAGCAAACCTTCAAACTCGCGCTAGGCTTGTTGCCATGACGCATGGATCGAAGCCCATACAGAACGCAATTGAATTCTAAGACCAACGAGGGCTACGTTTGAACCAAAGTGTCGTAATCTCTGCGCAGGCGGAGAGTACGCAACGACTGTAATTGTAGACGTTACGCTTAATGGTCGATGCGCAATTCGTCGCAATAGCCAAGGCATGCAACACGAATCCCGATGGGTTGCGGATGTCGAGAAAAAAAATTACAGTAGGCGATACGTATACGAACGAATCACACCATACGAAGTTTTATCACAGTTGGTCGAGTTCGCTTCACGAAAATAAAATTCCGTGAAAAGCGTCTGCAGTTAGAGCCAGAATAGCAAAGGCGGCAACGCGCGCTATCTAAGGAAATGCCGATACTTCTGCCGCGTCCTTTCTGGTGCACTGATGGAGGATCGAACATTAGAGTTGATGTCGTCAGAAGCGATGCGCAATAAAGTTCTTGTTCAAGCTTCAGCTAGAAAAATTAATGAAGCAGCTTTTCTTACAGCCTCAAGGCACCCAAGTGTTGATACGTGTTTTTGGCCCGAATGCTAAGCATATTGTTGATATTAGTTTACATTTTTTTTTTAATTTTTACTGCGAGTTGAGCAGGACGAAAGGTAAGCACCGTTGACTTTGAAAGCTCTCGCACCCGTTGACGCGCCTTGCTGTCTCACAACGTTAATAGTTTCCTTTCTGGGTTGCTTTCGTTTTCTCGTGAAATAGACCACTTTTCTATATCAAAAGTGCTGTATCACGTTGATAGCACGCGTGCCGTTTGTCATAGGCGTGCGCACGAGGGGGGCTAGCCGCCCCCCCCCCCTAGTCACCTAAGAAGGGGGGCGCGAAGTTTGCCTCATACATTGACTTAATAGGGAGGGGGGGGGGGAGGGTGCAAAGTCTGCCCCATACATTGACTTAATAGGGAGTTAGATGAACCTTCTCCCCCCCCTGAAGGGGTACCCTGCGCACGCCTATGCCGTTTGTGACCTATAATAGACACTTTTAATTTAGCGTACGTAACGAGCCTACGTACGCAGCATGGCTACGGGAGAGAAGTGCGCATGCGCAGTACGTAACGTATCTATTCCACGGATGCGTGCGTACGCCCGAAAAAAAATCCGGCGCACGCAAACGTAACGAGACGTAACGCTAGCTATATACGTGACACTATCGCGAGATCTCGAATGAAAGAGCAACCAGATTGCACGATGGCACAGAACGCAAAAACGTGGATCCATGCGTGGATTTAATGATTCAGCTTGACTTGGATGCCAGTGGCCGTTATAACGGCCGCTACCGCAGGATGGCGCAAGAAGCACCCGAAAGCTGTTTCATTTCACATATGATACGTCTAGTTGAACGAAACGCACCCCGGTACGGTCGATACGGTAAACTAAAAGTGTTGCTGAGCGCTTCGCTTGCAGCTTACGCACGTATCGTGCTGCGTACGTAGGCTTGTTACGTACGCCCAACTAAAAGTGTCTAATAGCCGGGCGCGGGGTGCTATAACAGTTGGAAACGCACACGACAGATGATCGCTATTATCTGACATACAGAAGCCAGGAAAGGAGCTAATTGTTTCGAGAGTGTAAGTTCAAGAGCGTTTCTTAGACATTACCTGAAAGTGTTCTCGCTTGTTTCGTTTCCTTGGAATTATTTCGGTTGCTCATTTTTCGCTTGAACATTTCTAACAATTTACCTTTCTTACGCTCCCTCCTGCGCCTTCTTCTTTATGGCTCGTTTTCCGTGTAAATATTGGTCGTTGGTGGGATTATTATCATTATTTCATGCAAGGGTTCTTACGTGGCCGCGGTACAGTGAAACACACAAGACAAAGCGCTGTGTACTTGTGTGTTACCCTGTTCCGGTTGTTTGAGCTGTTCTGCTATAATTAATGTTCAGTATTTCGTGCCGTGTAAAAAACATGCCTCCAACGTTAACTTTCTTGAGCACCCTGATGCACAAACTCCGAATGATAAGGCTCCTGTTTTCTTTCTTTCTTTCTTTCTTTCTTTCTTTCTTTCTTTCTTTCTTTCTTTCTTTCTTTCTTTCTTTCTTTCTTTCTTTCTTTCTTTCTTTCTTTCTTTCTTTCTTTCTTTCTTGTTCTCCTTGCCGTCTTCGAGCCACACTGGGAATCTTCCAGGTATAGTGATTCTCCTTTCCCCTTCCTCCAGCCTCATCCAGAGTACAATTCATTGCGAAACGGAATTATGTTTTTCGACAGACACATGCACGTTAGGGAGTCGTTATTACCAAGCATTGCATTCACAACGAGGAAACCACTTTTAAGAAACCGGTAACACGATGTCATGAGAACAAGAACATCATGTATCATTCTACGTACTCGCCTGTCTCGACTAGGAGACTCTATTCTGACTGTTAATTGATTACAGTATCCAATAATTATTATAACGTTAATTCGTGATAGGCGCACAAAATTTCTCTGTGCGTACACTTGCAGAGATCGAGCGACGGAGTATAACGCTTTTGCTACTATAGATCCTGATTTCAGTGACAAGGTTCAGCGTGATTCGACGCCTGTTTTTGCCCTTTGCTTTTATAGACATGTTCACGCGTATAACCTTCTACGGAGGCCAGCGATGATTCTTGAATACTTGTAAAGACAAATAAAAGAAAAAAAGTCACAGTTTCACCGCAAGGGTGAAGCAATGAATGCGATAGCAAAAAATTGTAATGTTATACGAAGTGAGGCTGGCAGCTAACTCTTTTTGGATCCGATCTCACGCAACTCTAGAAAACGCTTGTTTAAGAGAATTCTCTTCGCGTTGAAAGCGCAGCACGTAGAAGGGTACGCCGGCCCGGCCGCCGAGAAGGGGAGATGAGAAGGGGGAGATAAAGCGCGCGCCCGCGCCCGCGCTCGTAAAATCAAACGTCGCCCCCCCCCCCCCCCCCCCCGCCCGCTGTCGGCCGCCGAGAAGGGGAGATAACGCGCGCGCCCCCGCTCGTAAAATCGAAGGTCGCTCGAGGGACCCCCCCCCCCCTCGCGTCTTTTCACGCTCACGAACGACGGGCGCGCCCGGTTATATATATACATATACGGCAAATGACGCCGACGCGGACGCCGACGCCGACGCCGACGCCGACGGCGAAAACCAGCCGCGAGTGTCCATATAATTGCTATCGCAATAATAGGTATGAATAAAAACGCACAATGAAGCGCATTCACCGCTAGTCGCCCTCCATGAAGTGAAGTTTCGGGACCGTCAACAAATAAACATTCCGTTTTCGCAAAAATAAACTAGTCCCCGCCTCCACGAGCGCCGCAGTGACAGCGTTAAATTTCAGGAACACAGGCAAGTACTTCTTAGAGAAAGTCTCTTATCCTCATCTGTGTGAGCTTAAACCGTGGAAGAGAAAAAAAAAGAAAAAAAAAACAACTCCAGGCCTACGCGGAACGCGCCGCACAGGCACAGTGAAAGCTGGAAGAGCGGCCTTTCTAGAGCTTTTTTAAACACTCTTGGGGGGAACTACTACAAGTACACTTGCATGGTACCCACTGCACCATAAATAATCATAATTATCGTGAAGTAGGAAAGCGAGCATTATTCCATTAGTATTAGTCATTCTTCGGAGACGCGTGGTACCCGCTACACACTTGTAAGACATTGTGTGTACTTTATTGATGGTGTGGCTGACGACTATGAAGAATTATGTCTGAGCCTTTTGTAAAGGGTTGGAAGCAATCGAGGACCCAGTCGTTACACAATTCAGTTTGTGTGACGCCAGGTTGTTACTTTACTCTTCTGAAACACTCTATTACATGTTAACGTGATTCCTTAACCGACATGAAGCCTGTATAGTGTCACTTTGCAACGGAGTTTCAAGCACAGGGGGGCTCTGTGGTAGAATACTGGGCGGCCACGAAGAGGGATCGGGTTCGAAAATTTCAGTTTGTTTCGTTTTTTTTTTTTTTTTATTATTTCGCACGGTAACGGTTACGGACACCGGCGGCGGACAGCTACGGCACCAAAATGGGCCCTTGTATTGATCTCATAACAGCTTTCGCTGTAAAACAGGAACACCGTAGTTGCAACTGAAAAATCAGCGGCCTGAACCCTCCGTGCAGATGGTTAACCGGCCAAGCTGAAACGTGCAGCCCCAGTCTTTATCCCGAGCTGAGATCTTCTAGTGGCTTGTGTTGTAAGTTTTAAATTCTCTATACCGCGTTTAGTAGGTGCGTGCTTCAAACTTTGGGCTTGGTGATGTTATCTTAAAGGATATAAACAACACTTAAATGACGTTACGGGTAGCTATTCATGCTGCGGCGCGTACCATCTCTGGCTATATAGATGGCTTTCACTGACATCTCTGAAACCACCATGTTGTCTCAGAGACGTCACATGGTAGGACGCAAGGTTTGTGACGTTGCGTTAATGTTACCATTACATCACTTGCAAGTTGTTTTGATATTGACGCACGTAGGCCAGTAACATTGTGGCCGCATCTTTATCACATTGAAGCAGGTTAAAGGCAATGTGACTGTGCTGCATTTACGTCATTAAAGTCGCCATGTTAGTGAACCAGTACGTTATGAAGCAGCGTCCACGACTTCACGTGCAGGATATGTATTCTGCAAAACTTGAAGAGAAACTAGTGCACGCGCCCAGACACTTCGAGGTAGCGTATTTTAGCATTGCTTTTTTCATTATAGCTTCTGCGCACTCACACATCGCCATGTTTTCCCGCCTCCTTGCCATATACAGCTTTGTTGTAAGATAATATACATACAAAACTGAGTGTTAATTATTATATTAACGCGATAGCGTTAAAGAGCTCGTTTCGCAGAAATTCCGGCGCTGGCGACGGTGTCGGCGTCGTTGGTTGTGAGCGAAAAATCATCATCTTGTCCATGACCGAAAAATCGATGATGAAATAGACATTTAATATGTCCCGAAACAGTGTTCCCGAGCTCGTAAGCTCAGGGTCACCCTAGGTGGGAGGATCCCTCATTCCAGGAATCCTCTGGCCGTAATCGCCTCCCGGGCTCTGGCGACGAGTCCTCGCTGGTCGTCTAGGTCCCGTGCGGCGATCTTAGCCTCCCACGTCTCGGCTAGGAGGTTGATACTTGCGGTCGTTGCAGGCTCGGCACTGCCACCTTCGTGGCGCCACGGACACTCTAGTATTAGGTGTGCCAGTGTGTCTGGCACGTCGCATATCGGGCAGTTGTATGCGTGAAGCGTAGGGTTGATTCGATGTAGTAAAATGCCGTGCGTGTAGGTATTAGTTTGCAGTCTTCAGAATGCGGTGGCTTCTTCCTTAGTCAGCTTGGGGTGAGGTGGCGGGTACACCCTGCGGGCTTGGCGATGGTGTTGGAGTATGGCGTTATATGTCGGTGGTACGGTCTCCACTTCTGCTGTGGCGCTGGCTAACCGCGGGTCGAGCGAGGCGGCGAGGGAAGCCCGGTTGACGTGACCGCGGGCCGCGGCGTGAGCCGTCACAGACTCCCAATCCGCTGTCCGCAATTACACGCGAGGCCGAATCTGCGACGAAGCTCTCAAAACTCTGAGGAAGAGCAACACTCCGCTTCCTTACACCTGCGTGGTGTGGGTGCCGGGGCACGAGGGGCTCGAGGGAAACCGAAAAACCGAGAAAGATGCAAATAAAATGAATAATAAGAATTTCTGCGTCCGAGTGAGGATCGAATCCAGGCCGTCTGCGTGGTACGCAGGTGTTCTACCACACATCCACGCCTCTGCTTGGAAATACAGTGAAAATAACTTCCTCTGCTAGGAAATGCAGTGAAAATAACTTTCATGCTTCGCAAACGCAAGCGTCCTTTATATAAGCGTCGCAATATAACGTGTATAATCCCAGTAATATTGCGTGGTACAAGAGTACATTGCCATCGGGCGTCAGAACATATGACTATCATAAAGATTACGTAGTTTAAAGCCAGCCACCCATTAAAAAAGGCACACACATTACTGCGCGTATGCCCTTAACACCACGTAGTGGGGGCATAGCAAGTATGCACTAAGTGCTTGAAGTAGGCACTCGGGACAGGATATCGCTATCGCGTTCAACTCTTAAAGGCGAAGCATAAGGGTCCCCTAATTTTTCCTTTTTACCTTCGTGCAAACACAACTGGGAAAAGAATAGCTGCTTTAGAGCAAAACAGGGACGCTAAACACGATGGAAGAAGGGTTGGCTGGCAGGCACGTGGTGATCTTACGAGACCTAAAGGTCGCAAAAACAAAAAAAAAACAATGAAAACTGTCAAGAAAATGGTAACAAGAAAAGGATGACAGCGTGCGCCATGACAAAGGAGCGTACTACTACTAACGAGAGAGGTAAGAAAGCGTCGTTTCGAAGAAAAAAAGCAGATGAAAAAATTGAAGTCGGTTTCGAGGCACGGGCCTGATCGATTGTCGTCCTTGGCGAATATATATTATTGTGCGGCCTTGTGTCAGAAAGCGATTGCCTAAATACTCACGGGAGAACACAGAAGGCGGTCGTGACACCCAAGCTACGCTGACAAAGAGAGTGGTTCCGTTAAAGCAACACGCTTCGGTCCTATATGTAGCAGCCACAAGGAATGGTCTTATTCCGCCTGCAGGCGTTCCCGGGGATTCATCCTTCTGCAAGGAAGCCTATATAGGTACATCGATTGCCTTCGCGGGGATCTTAGCTGTAGTGTGAGAAGGGGCCCATGAGTCCGTTCAGAGGTATATAGCGTTGGTTGGCTATAGCAGCGGAGAGGGCCGATGAAAGTGACCAAGGCGAAAAAAGAAACAACAAAACATTCGCTGACTTCGACAAGCGTAAAATAGCAGCAAGCCCGTTGACAAAGTGCTCTGACATTAAACGAAAGCGAAGGCTCCAAGCTGAATGATGTGGGCAGGCGATAAGGTGCTGTCTTTCTATAAACAGCTTCTTTGTGACACACTCGCTCAGCTAGAGGGAGGTAGCGGAATACGTCAGTACACGTGGACGCCTCACACGCCCGGACCATCGTAATTTTTAAAGACGATAGTCTTTCTTGGGATACTTAAACGGAGAAATTTTGGTCTGTCTGTCTGTCTGTCTGTCTGTATGTCTGTCTGTCTGTTTCTCTGTTTGTCGGCACGTCACACGATTCAGCCACCCGGCCAAAGTTTAACCACTTTCTGAGCGCCCAGCCATCTTGAACAAGTATTTTTGTTCATACTTGTGAACATTGTCGATCAAAAAGCAATTGTTACGCATGTCTGAGGAGCAACGTCAATAAATAAGTAGTCTCTGGTATGTTTCTTTATAAGAAAATACATAGATACGTAATTATGAAGACCCCAGCGTTTCTTAGGCTGCGCTCAAAAAGCGACGCTATGCACGAAAAAGCCCTCGGCCGACGATATGTTGCTGCTGGGTTCTGCACAAGGTGATGTTTCTCAACAGCACTGCCAGATGGCGTCCATGTCTCACGCAGCGCCTCTTCTATTTTATCAAGGCCAGCCAGATGCGGCCGATTCAACATAGAGAAAGCGCTGTCTGAGGCAAGGCAAAACAGTGTAGTACGGCCGGCAGAAGACTATCGTCTTTCGACGACATTTGCGGCGAAGCACGCAGATACGCGGCCAATTTTTTTACGGAGTGACGTGGATTCTTTTTCAGAAAGGCTAGCCACAACATCCCAGTCAATACGCATTTTCGTTGAACTATAGCTGACACGAATGGCAGGCGACCGTGCGTACATGCAAAGCGTACATGCAAGCGTAGTACATGCAAAACGTAGGCGGATAGATAGATAGATAGATAGATAGATAGATAGATAGATAGATAGATAGATAGATAGATAGATAGATAGATAGATAGATAGATAGATAGATAGATAGATAGATAGATAGATAGATAGATAGATAGATAGATAGATCGATAGATAGATAGATAGATAGATATATAGATAGATAGATAGATAGATAGATAGATAGATAGATAGATAGATAGATAGATAGATAGATAGATAGATAGATAGATAGATAGATAGATAGATAGATAGATAGATAGATAGATAGATAGATAGATAGATAGATAGATAGATAGATGATAGATAGATAGATAGATAGATAGATAGATAGATAGATAGATAGATAGATAGATAGATAGATAGATAGATAGATATGCAGAAGTGGTATTCAACTTCGGAAGGTGCGGTAATACCCATATCGCTTTCTGTATTTGTGAGGCATGTGCGTCAGCTTCAAGCGTATTTATCCCCTAGGGTTATCTCGGATTCAGGCTATATGGCGATGGTTCTGAGAAGGCGCTTGTACTTGCGTACACTCAACCCTAAGCGCTTCGGGGTAACAGCGTTCCAAAATGATTTTCTTATTGGTCTAATGAATATTTTACTGCTACAAAGGTCATTGGCCTGTCTTTGGATTTGTATACTGCGTCTCCTCATCGTCATTACGCCCGCTTCTGTTTTTTCCTGCTCACGCAGGCAAAATACAAAGCCTGCTTTAAAACAGTGTCGGTGCTGCGAAGGGAACTTGTAGAAGTTGTGAAAAATGAGAAACAAATGAATTCTTTAAAGAACACAGCATTCATGAACGCCGGAAACGTGGACTCTGCCTGTAGAACCAATTCTTTGCATTGGCCCGAATATGAAGTCACGCATTCCTATAGCTTCAGCTCGCGAGCGTGGCATGCCTAAAAAATTGTACTAATAAACACCCCTTCTGGAGTGAACGAAGGCCGGAATTTTTTTTCCAGGGGCTCGTTTATTATAAGACACAACCAAGTGAATCCAACGGACAGTGAGATCAATGAAAGCACGGGGAGCATTGTGATCTTTAAATGTAGTGTAGTAATTAAGATCTAAATTTTAAATGAATCACAGTGGACGAAAAATTATGGTTTCTTCCCACCGACGGAAAGAGTGATCTTGCGTCCACTTTAATTCACTTCAAATTTATTACTGAATTACTATACTACAGTTGAATATAAATATTTCCCTATGCTTTTCTTGACCCAGCTGTTCGTTGGATTCATTTGGTTGTCGCTTGCGGAGTGTTACAGAGACACGCAGCAGCCGCATGCGCCTGCATGGCCCTATATCATTTACAGTGAACACTACTTTCACGAGTGCCTCCTTGGACAGCTTGAAAAATAGTTACTGCGCATGTGCGAGCAAGTTTATATTCAACCAGACAGCCTCGACCACAGACTATCTGGCGAACAATTTTTTCGATTCACCATTAACCCCTTGCCTTTCCTTTATTGCGTTTCTCCCGTTCTCTTTTAAATGCGAATGCATTTCTTAGTCGGGCTATGTCAGGCGGCGTTGTCCGGCGTTGTCCGCGGAGGAGGAGGAGGAGGATAGGCTGGCAAGGTGTAATCTCTCCGCTCTCACTACCTCTCCCATAGCAACAGCTGCGGGCGCGCGCTTATCCTCGCCCCTAGCAACCGGAGCATGTGGTGCGAGAGAGTGTAGGAGAGGGTAGGTGCAGTGCTTCGCCGCTCTCGCCGTTCGCTCTCTCTCCCTGCGCCCCACTCTCCCGTCCGCTCTCGCGCCTCACTCGACCGTTCGCTGGCTGGGCGCCTTTCAAGGCGATGGCAGAAGTCGGTGTCGGAGCAAGAAATGCATTCGCATTTCCTCACGATTCCCTTCGGGGAGGTGGGGGCATTTTTTCACGGGGGCAACATATAATAAGGTGTGATATTCCGGCAGTGTGCTTTGCAAAGCCTTTGTGGTGCTGCCGTACCACAAATTACCAGAAAGCTAGAAAAGCAGTCTGGAAACGAGAGGTCCTGGTAGGAAAACATTGCTGCGGGAAAGCCAACTTAAAGGTGTTTTTTGAAGTGCACTCAAGGGGGCGCTCACTATTTTGAAAGTGTCCGTTCACTCCTCGCGTGGCGGTGACCGCACTAGTACACTCAGTATACGCTTCTCTACGTAGACGCCGCCGAGCCTGCGCCACTTGAAAGCAGTTATCAGAGAGAACGGCATGTATCATCGAAAAGCAAGCGGTGATCGCTTCGCCGCACCCTCACCGCTCTTAACCATCCTCATTCTCTTTCTCTTTCTCTCTCTCAACCCTCCAGCCGAGGCAGGGCCAACATCAACAAACCACTCGGAACGTGTTCCCTGTTCGCTCATCGCGAACGCCGTCCGTGCCTCAGCTGCACGGTGGTTCGTCGCGCTTGTATCGGTGCCGTTAGACGTCGACGTCGAGGCGCAAACCCGTAGTGCAAACTTGGCCCTCTAAGTGGTAGGCCTAAAGAACACGCTTGGCTTCCACCACCGGGAGCCGACCGAGGTTTACTTCTTGGCACCCGGAGTCGCCTAAGGGCGTCGGCGGCAAATATGGTGCAACCCGGGCGAAGCACGTCTCCGCCCTTATCGCGTAAAGCTTGAAGAAGCACGTTTGTTCCTATCGTGCGTAGGCCCTCGGGGCGAACGTGTCTCCGAGCGGCGCGTTTGTATACAGGTCGCAAGAGTCGACCCTTTTTTTCTTTTCTTTTTTTTCTTTTGTGCTGTAGATTCAGGGCCTTTATGTATACATGTTCCTCTGTATAGTCTATTGCATGCTTCTACATTTATTTACCCAGTCGACTACATCTAAGGGGACCACCTCATTAGTATTTTAAGCCTGTAAAACTACGTTTACTCTACTTCACAAGGAAAAATGTTCCCTATATGACGTGTAATCATGGTGTTGATAAGCACAACAATAATTTTCCGAATTATGTACGAAACATAAGCTTCTATGAGGTATTACTAATGAGGCGTTCACCTTATGTGAGCGACCGCGTAGCGCGTGGGTGCTCTGTGTTTTATGCGCTGCAGTACAATATCGTATTTCCGTCCTTTCTTTCAACGCAGATAAACTGTTAGTGGTAACTACAACATTATGAAGTTTGCAGGCATAAAAGAAATCAGCTTGCTGGGACAGTGTGGGTTGGAGACGATTAGAAGAGACGCCTTGACGACGACGGTGATGATGTAGAGAACTAAGCCAGTTGGTGCTGGCGCTAGCGCACTGTCCTATCCCAACTTTTAAGGCGAAATCCTTTAATGTCTCATGCTCAAGTCCGTCCGTCCGTCTGTGCATACGTCCGCCCATGTCCGACCATCCGTCCATCCACCCGTCCGTCCGCCCGTCCATCCTTCCCTCCGTCCGAGCCCTGGCACGGTGCCAGGTGGCCGCCGGGGTGCGCAAACGGACGCCGGTCACGTTGGACTCTACATCGCTCGCGCTTTGCTTGCATAGCGTCGCTGTGCCCAGCGTTTCCTAATCATGCAAGGAGGAAGACGCGCGCATCGCGTTCCATTCTAACCGACCCCGTCTGATTGGACAGAGGCGTTCGCGGAACACACTTTGGAATGTACGAAGTGTCCTTCAATTTCTATATATATATATATATAGTATTAATGAGAACTAACAGACAAAGATGCCAAGGAAAGTATAGGGGAAGCTATTAGAAGTAATTGTAATGTAAATGTGAAGAAATGAAAGTGGACGAAAAGATAACTTGCCACCGGCAGGATCCGAACCTGCGACCTTCGAATAACGCGTCCGATGCTCTACCACATCCTGCCGGTGGCAAGTTATCTTTTCGTCCACTTTCATTTCTTCACATTTACATTACAATTACTTCTAATAGCTTCCCCTATACTTTCCTTGGCATCTTTGTCTGTTAGTTCTCATTAATACTATGTTTAACAAAGCAAACGAGCCCTTAAGTCTACAATTCCCTCCTTCATTCATAACGAGGGTCTCGTTCTGGCAGACTTGATGCCTTCAGGTGGTATGCGAGGGATTACTAGTCAGCTGCCCTCTCGTAATAAGATCACGTACTACGTGACGCCTACAGGCAAAAAAGAGTGTTCCACACTCGCCGTAATGGCAACAGGCGGCGCTGACTGACGCTCCCGCGTTTAAGTACACATATATACCCCATAAAGTGGACTGGGGAGATGACCGCCACCGTGGCTCAGAGGTAGAGCATCGGACGCGTTATTCGAAGGTCGCAGGTTCGGATCCTGCCGGTGGCAAGTTATCTTTTCGTCCACTTTCATTTCTTCACATTTACATTACAATTACTTCTAATAGCTTCCCCTATACTTTCCTTGGCATCTTTGTCTGTTAGTTCTCATTAATACTATGTTTAACAAAGCAAACGAGCCCTTAAGTTTACAATTCCCTGCTTCATTTATATATATATATATATATATATATATATATGAGAACTAACAGACAAAGATGCCAAGGAAAGTATAGGGGAAGCCACCAGAAGTAATTGTAATGTAAATGTGAAGAAATGAAAGTGGACGAAAAGATAACTTGCCACCGGCAGGATCCGAACCTGCGACCTTCGAATAACGCGTCCGATGCTCTACCACTGAGCTACGGTGGCGGTCATCTCCCCGTCCACTTTATGGGGTATATATGTGTACTTAAACGTGGGAGCGTCAGTCAGCGCCGCCTATTGCCATTACGGCGAGTGTGGAACACTCTTTTTTCGCCTGTAGGCGTCACGTAGTACGTGATCTTATTACGAGAGGGCAGCTGACTAGTAATCCCTCGCATACCACCTGAAGGCATCAAGTCTTTCATTTCTTCACATTTACATTACAATTACTTCTGGTGGCTTCCCCTATACTTTCCTTGGCATCTTTGTCTGTTAGTTCTCATTAATACTATGTTTAACAAAGCAAACGAGCCCTTAAGTTTACAATTCCTTCCTTCAATCATAACGAGGGTCTCGTTCTGGCAGACTTGATGCCTTCAGGTGGCATGCGAGGGATTACTAGTCAGCTGCCCTCTCGTAATAAGATCACGTACTACGTGACACCTACAGGCAAAAAAGAGTGTTCCACACTCGCCGTAATGGCAATAGGCGGCGCTGACTGACGCTCCCACGTTTAAGTACACATATATACCCCATAAAGTGGACGGGGAGATGACCGCCACCGTAGCTCAGTGGTAGAGCATCGGACGCGTTATTCGAAGGTCGCAGGTTCGGATCCTGCCGGTGGCAAGTTATCTTTTCGTCCACTTTCATTTCTTCACATTTACATTACAATTACTTCTGGTGGCTTCCCCTATACTTTCCTTGGCATCTTTGTCTGTTAGTTCTCATTAATACTATGTTTAACAAAGCAAACGAGCCCTTAAGTTTACAATTCCTTCCTTTATATATATATATATATATATATATATATACCGGCTACAAATAGCCATAGCTATATGCCGTGCATTGATGTCATATCCTACATTGAATGTCAAGGGCCCCGTGCTAAGAACTTTCATCACAAATATATTACAGCAGACACCACCCGGAAAACACGCGATGGAGCCTCACGTCACTTTTATGAAATATAGTTCTAAGTTAATGATGGAAAAAGCTGTTTCTTCGGGTATAAACACTGATTTCCCAACATTTCTTTTTTGTTCTGTAGTTCAGTTGCTGGCATGGCCCTCGATTGATTCTTTGAGACTAAATTTTTCGTCCAAAACTTGCGTACTTACAAAATTCCAACGGCAGAAAGATACTGAGGCCGCGAGGGAAAGAAAAAAAAACGTATCTTCCTATTTATTGGACGAGACTATGGTATGATCCCCATCTTTGGAGGAGCTGCAGCCTCCAAGCGCAAGGCTCCAGTGACAACTTCATTCTCTTAATATAGTATTAGTTCTCCATGGACATTTCTTGATTCTAGAGCTTTGCGCCAGTCTTACGAATTTCAAGTTCAGTCCTTGTTCCAAAAGCGTGAAAACTATTGACAAAATAATTCCCTTCAAAGTCCGCGACTGCAGAGTTATCTGCATTTGCAGGTATTCAACCGAGAGACTGCAGCTTACCTCCGGCGTGTCGATGTTTGATCCTATACTTCAAAGTAGACTTCAAATTAGAAAGCAATATATGACTTTCAGTGAGCGCTTCTGTCACAACAGGCAAATGTTGTAGACCTTTGTGAACAATATTCTTTCTAATCTCCACAGCAAAAAAGAAAGAAAGAAAGAAAAGAAAAAGGAGAGAAGAAAGAAAGAAGCGCTCTCTACAGGATAAACTTGTCAACATATTCAGTCGTCGGGACTATATAATCCTGCACCGCATTCTCGCGCGGCAGAACCGTAGTCAGGGCACGTGTGTCAGGGTTCGCGCTGGGGACCCGCCGCTCAAGGGCGATGTCAGAGAATCGACATCAAAGGCGCCTTTCCTTGAAGGAAGCTAATGGGAGCCACTTACCTCGTTTATGGGCAGCTTCATCTAAACTACGAAGTGGTTTGGACTTCGAAAGATACGTAAAAGGACGCGCTGATAACGGCCCACTGTCACTGCTTCAAGCTTTCACGTGGTTTTCAACATGTTATGCGGCTAGATGTGCACGAAATACCTCCATGGCCGTTGCATAAATAAGTCAAATAGCCCTGTCAAGGTCAGCGCTACGGGTTGCGTAAACCTTTTTATCGTGGAATTAGGCTAACAACGCCATTTATTTTCAAAATCTGGCAGAACGGTGGACTACACCACGAACCACCAAATGCGTCACTTCATAATTCCGGTGCTGAAGCTGTGGAGACTTCGCTATGGAAACCGTGCACTGGCAGGAGTCCGCTATCTATAGCTCTCACTTATCAGCCCAGTTTTGCCAGCATCGGTTGATAAGGTTGCAAGGAAAAGTGCAACGAGATTAAGAAAGGCACGAAAATGCGTTTTGTGGTTCATCCTTCATCGCATGAAGCGCATGCGCATTTGGAAACTTCCAGATAATAAACACTCTTGCGTCTTGATACGAAATACAACGCCAAGGATAATGTGACCACGTCTGCCCAGTTTTGCTGATTTTTCTCACTACGCTATGCGTTCTGGCGCTGCTGTCGCAGAAGGAATGTCGAGTGCATGGTACTTATGCAAAGCAACCGCTTAAGTATACGACGAAAGATCTACATTGACAGGCGTAGCGAATGTTCCAGGCAGACGGACTTCTGAAAGGCTTTCAAAGCGAGTTGCGGTGTCTCTATTCTACTATAACAAGGGTCCACACTTCATGTCATCTTACATCACTGTAAAGTTTAGCGCGAACGGAAAGCATTATTTCGTCCGAGGCTTTGCCATTTCGCATCAGTGTTCTTGGTAGTAGATGCCAGCGGAAAGACGTTAACTCTAATTCAAGGGATCTCTATATCAATTCAATTTATAGCGTCCAGGCGTTCCTTTACAAAACCATGCGCACGAAATGTGAGGTACTCACTACCTTACATTCGCTGAAAAAGTTTCCATCTCTTGCTGTAACTCGTTGTTGTAAGTACGCCCACGAAAAAGAGTGAGATCATTCTTGCGAAAGATGTCGCCCAGCAACAAAAAAAAAAGTGTTTCAGTTATATTTTTCCGTGTATCTTTACTTCGCTTATCTTTCGTGATTTCAGTTATGAGCGGACACGTGGAGACCGTGGAACTAGCAGAAAAAAAAAATAAAAAAAGTCTTTCAGTTCAGCTCCAAAGCGTAGACTTACTTCAGTGCATTACATTGGTGGAATGTGCGCACTTAAACTGCACCGTTCAATTTCGAGCAACGTACTCGGGCTGAACAAAAAAAGAACAAAAAAAAAAGTGCCGCACCAATTTGTCCCCAAAACTTTGTTCGCGACTGTGCGCGGTGACAGCATACTACTGCTACACAGGCTCTGGAGATCCTCTGTAATCTTTCGGCATTTCACGTAATCCGCAGCAGTTCTACTCTAAGCCTCACACAGCGAACAGCGAGATTTCGACAATACATTGCAGTAAACTCCGGCGGGTGATGTCGCAATGCAAAAACAAAAAAAGAAAGATGTTTTTGCAGGATTGGAAAGGTGATGGTAAGGGCAACCATAGTTGCGTGAATTTCGCGAGCAATCGATTTCGAAACGGGCTTTAAATGCAATGCGGAGCGCGAAATCGAAGCGGTCAGCCAATGTATGATGATGATGATGAGATATGGTGTTTTATGGCGTAAGGGCCATTTGATGGCCAAAAATCGTCAGGTCATGGGACAAAAGATGTGAACAATGATTATGGTAAGTGGCTGTATAGGGTCCTTAAAATTCCACGCGCTAAGGTGGTAAAACATATAAGTATTAAAATCATGAGAGTGACGTGAAATGTGTGTAGTGAGAGTGAACGGTGAGTGGTCGTGATAACAACACTATGGTGGAGATGTATGGCATTAGCACAAGTTCTTCGTCAACGCCCTTGAGTCCAAGTGTCGCGAGGCAGGTGCTTTGCTTAATGTAGCCACCGCAGAAGCGACCTCTGTTCAGAGGTCGTGCTACGGACTGCCTGGGTATATTGCATGAACGCTACGCACGTCTTTTAAAAATGCGAACAATGATTCATGTTTGAAAAGCGTATCCCTACCAATGAACATTAAAGGATGCAGTGGAAATTGCTTTCGGTAGGGTATTGGAAAGTGCTTTTTTCTGATAGCGACTCATTCTTTTGCACTGAATGGGGATGTGAAGCACGGTAAGTGGTTCTCCAGATCTCTCACACCTGGGTATATCACCACCGGACAAAAAGTGTGCATGAGTGCTTTTGTGTGTGTATGTCCAATACGTAGCCGACAGGGTGTTGCATCTGTACGGCGGGTTTTTAATGTGGGTGGCCAGTCACCTAAGGTAAGGCTTGATTGCATGTAATTTATCATGTAGTTGTTGGTCCCATGTACGCTGCCAGTAGTCCCCCAACCATTTTCTCAGGAAGGATTTCAAGTCCATGACGGGTACAGCAATAGATGGTTATGGAGAATTTGCATGGACTGATGTTGCGAGATCATCCACCAGTACGTTTCCCTCGATTTCACGGGGCCCTGGCACCCAGCATACGACTACATGCTGTTTCGATGTGTAAATGGCGCACAGGAGGGTATATAGCGAAACAATCGCAAGGCTTTTTGTACTTTCTGATAGTTTTTAAAGTTTTTATGACGCTTAACAAATCGGTGTATATGACTGCCTTACTTATTCCTAATTGTTTAATGTGTTTTGCTGCCACCAGTATTGCGTAAGCCTCAGCTGTGCGTTTGGGTGGAGAGCACTGGCATCCGAAAAAAATGGGCCCACCCGTCTACAGGACACACCCGCGCGAGACTTTGACGCATCAGTGAAAATTAGGAACAGGTGTATTTGTGTGTCAGTTCACGGAAGTACATCTGAATGTGTAGAGGCGGGGAATGCTTTGTGGCATCTACGAAAGATGTGTCACAATCTATAACCTGCAATTTCCACGGCGGGGCGTGTAAAGTGGGAGCTAAGTGGTGCTCGAGCAATGGGTCATCTCTTTCCTCAGCTACTGCTCGCACACGCAGTGAGAAGGGTTGTTTCACTGTGGGTCGGTTTTGAAAGAGCTGTCAGGTGGACGTGTCGTTTACGGTAGGATATGTGGGACGGTCGGATATGTGGGATGGCTTGCATTTATCTTCAAACAATACGTAAAGAATAGCTACAATCTTATGTAGTGACCATTCGTCAGATTCCGCGTAAAGGCTTTCCACGGGGCTTGTTCGAAAGGCCCCCGTACACCACCTAGGTGGTGTTGGCCTAGCAGACGACAAAAGCTGAATCCTCCTGCTTGCGTCACCGGAGTGCCGCTCGCAGCGCCGCCATCGGTGTCACACAAGGCGAATAGCCAGCGTGCATCACGCCTTACCCAAGGTATATGTAAACTGGTAGCGTAACTTCCATAGAAGCCCATGTATCCAGTAGTTGGCGGCTCGTTGCCACCGTCGCCATCTACGTATGGAGGGGACAACGCACAGCAAACAAAAAATAAAATATGACGTCACAACCGGAAGTGGTAGCGACGTCGTTCATTTGCCCTAAATGGCGCGAAATTGAAATTTTTCTTAATTGCTGACCTTTTACGTGTCTTTTGATAAATACGCGATTTTACTGCGCCTTTATGGCTCGCCAGATGCGTGCGCGAGAGAAAAGGAAGACCAACAAGAAAGATTGAGGAAGCAAGGTTGTTTTATTACCCAAATAGTGTACTTGCAATATACACCAAAAATTTTGCAGACGAAGAAATTGTGATACAACTGTTCACGAGCACATAACACAAAGGTTCGAGAACTCACGTTGCCCAATCGTGGAAAACCACTGCAGCGAAACAGCAGCCTTGGGAATATCACTTCGGCAGCCTTAGAGCACAGCGTTTCTTCGCTTAGTGCGCCATATTCACCATCACGAAAGGCGAGGGCACGCCGGCCGTGCGCCAGCGAAGGCAGTCGGCTGTCACAGGAGCGGCTATCTACACATTCTGTGAGCTAGTTCAGCTCTGAAATGTCACGCCAGTAAACAGCACATCAGCAAATAAATAAACTACTGAAGGTGCGCACGAAACCACCACGTGAAAGTGGGCGATGCCTCGTTGACGCGGCAATGCGCCGAACTAAACACAAGCAATGATAGCAGACTGTTTGCATACGCCCCCCCCATTATGGCGCTCGAGCAAAAGATGAGGCAATCAACCATTTTGCCTAGTGTCAGATAAACCGTAAAGTAAATTTCTAGTCTACATTGGCATATATAAAATTATGAGTATTCGAAAAAAAAAATTGCCTTGAGTTTTTGGTTTTCTTCATTTGTCCCCTCCTCACCTAGTCGCGCTTCAATCGTACGGCGGGCGTTAATGTCTGTGGCAATAGGTTTTCGACCACTTTTCGTTCCAAGTTTCGCGACCGATATAATTTGACCACGCCTTACCCATGAAAGAATCTACGCCCCCCGCTCTTAGCCATCGCTTTTCCTTCCGTGCCGAGCTGCGGGTTTAGCCAGATGAACAGGTCAGCGTGAATCGCACGTCCTGTCCCGTTCCTTAATTGGTCGCTGTGTTTTCGGCGTTATGGCTTCATTGAATCTGCCTAACTAAATAGCCCGAAAGTCTGTTCTCTTGGGTCAGCGTCACTGCCGATATCACCACATAGCTACATAAACAGAGGTCGTGCAGGGGACTTGCGGCGCTTGTGAAAAGCGCTAACCATCGCTCCTCTGTGTTTTTAACCATACCGTCGACGTCGGTGTTGAAGCTGTCGGGACCTCGTGCTTCGCAACACAGCTGTGATCATCGCATCGTTAACTCCGGTGAATCGTCGCAGTTATCAACTACGATCGCTACTACTGACGGCGCTTGCGTCGGCTACTGGCCATCACGTCATTGCCCAACTCGGCACTAGCTGGATGCAATATTGCTACGAAAGGCCCTGTGGACTGTTGGTCGTTGGGATTAGCGGCGTTTGTGAAAAGCGGTAACCGTTACTCCTCTGTCTTTTTAGGTGAGTGCTGGTTTATAGCCCTGTAAACTGTAGTCTGTATCAAAGTGCTCGCCGTAAATTTCGTGCCTATGATTATATCAGTACAATATGGTCGTTGACATTGTTACATATCGAGCGCGCAAGGTAGTCCCGATCACCGACTGCTGTGCAGTTCGCGTGAAGGGTTCCGTTTTCATGCAGATGCTGATTTCATTGCTACTAACCTATTACAGTTTTCGTGCCTACGTATAACCATTTCAGAATGGAATCATCTCGCAAGTAATATAGCTCACATAACTGGTCATGCTTTATTCAAGGATGCTCTAAATGAGGCGTCGTGTAAGTAGAATCTTGAAGCACTGATAATTATTTTTAACCCATTCAAAAATTTTAACCTTGCCATATTGTTACGATGCCTGAATATGCAGGTCACATGATGTAAGTTTAGTTTTTTGTTTGTATAACTTAGGAGATGCTGTACGATGATATAAGTTTAGAAGCAGTGCACTACAGGCAATTTCTATTACTCTTTCCCAATCAGCATTATTGTACCTTGACATGCGGTCGTAGTACCTCATTTGAAGTATTGTACTTACCTTACTTACCTGTTTTTGTTTGTATTACACTTTTTAAACCCTCCCCCCACCCCCCCCACCCCCTATGTTATGCCCACATCGGGCCCTTAAGAAAATAAATGAAAAAAATGTGCGAGGAGCAGGCTACATATGTCGCAAACGACGTCCAGCAAAAGTATTTGAACTTACTGAAAAACTTTCATTTCTGCTCCCTCCTCATCTTTCCTGCCCTTTCGGTGTCCTTCCATTGCGGTCTCGCCAAACGAGAAATTCGTCTCACAAGCTTCACTGACTTTCGCAGACAGACTAAGCAGCGTCGTCCATCGTATTGCTTTCTGCTTTTTATTTTTCCTTTTCTTCTTTTTGTTTCTTTAACGGATCTTTTCCCTCATATCGTATTCTACTTGCACCCTTTCCCCAGCACAGGGTAGCCAGCCAGTCGCAAGACTGGCTAACCTGCCTGTCATTCCGTCTTTCTCCTCCTCCTCCTCATCTCACAAGTCGGCTCAGTGGGATGTAACATTTTTTATCCATGACGTTGATACAGTCTAGCTGCCCGCAAGGCAGCGAATCAGTTACGGTTCACGAAGCCACGTCACTTTACTATTCTACAGCGTTACCTTTTTCTTTCTGTTTTGAGTATTTTTTTGTTATTTTTTAGGATAGTGAGTCAGGTAATACCAAAAACGTTTTAGTCGTGTTCATGTTAGTGTTTCTCATTTTCGTGCTCGAATGCATTCATTAAGCGGCAAAGCAAATCACAAATTCTGAAGACGATACAACGAAATGAGCTAATTCAAAGCGTTAGCAATAGGCCTGTTTTCGTCATTATTTCTGGCAATCTCCTCTCGTACCTCGTTCCTATGCTTAATATTGGAGTTTTCTATCGAAACACATCAACCGAATCCTTAGTGCTGTTTTAAATCTAACAGACGCGTAGGCGAGGCTTTCTGCAGAACGTCGCCGTCCGCTTCTAAATACGTCGCTGCGAGTGATGGCAAAGTCGAGGTAATTGAGTCGTCGATTCATGCTCCGAAAACATCATCGTGAAACTTTCTCATGTACCTAATGAAATCTTAGACAGTACCTTCTCTTAGGTGTACTTGCCAGAGCAACGTCCGACCGTTGAAATGCCGACTTTTTTTTAATGTGTGCCTAATGGACGGATGCGCGTTTGACGTTAAGCAGAAGTGACTGTTTCTTTCCATATATGTGCAAGCGCTTCAGCGTAGCTTGACCGACCTCTAGCGGCGTTGACGTTGCACATTCAGATAGGTAGATGACCTGTGAGCGTATGTCGATTGGTATAGACGATTTTTTTTTTTTTTGTAGACAAGCGGGCGACGCCATCTTGGACTGTTTTAATGCGTGAAGTTTTTCAAGTTTCGAAGTTTATTGCAGTCTTTTGTGCGATACAATGCATTTAGACTTTCAGGGACACCCAAAAATTGTTAGAGGGTCCCTAACGAAAATAGTGCATTAAAAACACTAAACGCCAAAACGTGGCACGAGGATATTTCAGCATTATTATTAAAATGACCGATAACAATAATTGTTGGGATTTAACGTCCCTAAACTGTGATATGATTATGATGGATGCCGTAGTGGGGAGCTCCGGGAATTTCGACCACGCGGGGTTCTTTAACGTGCACCTTAATCTAAGCCCACGGGTCCCCACCATTCTCGCCTCCATCGAAAATACGGCCGCCGCGGCGGGAATTTGATCCCACGACCTTCGGATGAGCAGACTAGCACCATAACCACTAGACCTGGCCGGGTTATTAAATTGAATAGTACACACAGACGTAAGTACGTAATGTGGTGCGATATCAAATGATCCCTGATATCTAATTATATAAACATTAATGACACGATAATTTGGTGAAATTAATACAAACTTAGTTCATTGCGTATTACCTATGTATATGTTGGGAAACAGTTGAACAGAGGTATAAGTATTGGCTACGAATTGTTATGGAATCGATGAATTCATATGAAGTGAAACGAATCAGTTCTTAGTTTTGTATGTCGTAAGGTTACGCAGCGGGTTACTTAATGTTCCATATTTAAAAGATCTGGCGCAAAATGTGCACAGTACGTCTCGCTTCTTTGCTGCTGAACTTTTTGTATGTCGTGACGTCGACTTCAAGAGGTCTTGAAGCTACAAATGCACAAGGCCGCGGGTTTCGATGCGTGTGAATCTCATTAGCACCGTTAATTTAGTTCAGTGGTTCTCAAAAGGGCGTCCGAGAAACCCTTCCTCGAAAACAAGAAAAGAAAAGTCTTTTTTTTTTTTTTTTTTTTTTTTTTTTTTTTTTTTTTTTTTTTTTTTTAGGCACACTGTTCTGTTCTGTTCTGTTCTGTTCTGTTCTGTTCTGTTCTGTTCTGTTCTACCTGTCTTGCTGTGGAGAGGTTGAGCTTCATGTTACCTCGGCTACTCCATATCTATAAGTTCTGCAGCTAAAAAAATAAAAAAAAGAAGGTTACGCAAAATGCACAATGAGCAACTACAAAAAAAAAAGAACAAAGAAAGAAAAAAAAATAATCTACAGTTTGCTTTCAGAAGTTCACACTGCAGTAAAGCACTCTCTCCGGTGACAACAGCCCCTTCTGACTTCTGGTATGTTTCGCCGCATAACAATATTACAGTGCGGCGGAGCTTACTTATGTTTCCATTTCTGCATGAGATGGCTGCAAAGCTTTTGTTGCAGTTTTCTAAGACATATGCACGCGATCATACTTTTTCTAGTCTTGCATAATTGAAGAGCAAAGAAGCTAGAAACAGGTTGATGAATGTGGCTGCAGACCGTACAACTCCTTCACAAGCTGATGAGATCGAATTGGCGTGGTTCTTTAGTTTGTCCATTCTTTGCCAGGGCAGATATAAAAGGCACCTATTTCACGCTGCATGTTGAGTTAGTTTATGACCACCCCCTCCCCGTATATCTCAATGCAAGGGTTCCCTTATCATTTCCATCGGTACACAAGAGGTCCTCGAAACATCCATGGCTGAGAACAACTGATTTAGTCGTTAAAGATACAAAGAGGCGACGTCAATATGGTAATATACTGAATTTGTTGTTGGGCGAGTTGGTGATTACATAACATGATGATTTTTTTTTGGCGTCCTGTCTCCCACATGTGTTCGTCTTTTCTAGAAAGAGCGCCTGTCCTGTCTCCCACATGTGTTCGTCTTTTCTAGCGCCAAAAAAATCATCATGTCAATATGGTAGCACTCGAAGGCATCAGCAAAAATGGTCTATAGCAATGCTTGACTTTCTATGATGATTCAATAACTTAAAATAAAAAAAAACAGAGGTTCGCATTTTGTTTGTGACTACAAGTGCACGCACTTGCAGACCTTATTTTCTACTGTATGACATACTTTGTGCCATTTTAATTTTTTATTTTTATTTTGTAGTATAGTATATTTCGTTTGCTAAGCGACAAGCAGTAGCCGGTGCCGGCACCAATAAAGGCACCAATATTTTTATGCATCATTTCAATAAAAAATGTGTATGTGTTGCAGGGAGTCATTGCCCCGAAAATTGCTTTCCTTTTCTCCGTGAAACTATTGGTAAAGTGATAGCTAGAACCAATGTAATGTGCGGAATCACTTTGACTGGAGCTCTTGCTCATATGGCTCAAAAATGTCGAAATACACGTTCGCCCATGTTCTCTAATACTATATCAAAGGGATGGAAGACAATAATTTAATGCTGATATATGAATGCCATGCGAGCATTTTTAACAAACTGACAGCATGGAATCATCTATGAAGAGCCAAACATGGAGCTCCAATCTAGATGAAAGTTAAACTTTATTCCACATTTTAAAAGGAAGACGGGGTATAACTTGGGTTTTAAAAGCTACCTATATGTGCGACGCTGCAAACTCAAAGTAAAAAAAAACGCATTTTAGAGAACTGTGAGGGTAGATTATTGCGTTAATTCTTGCGAAAGTTCCGTGAGAAGCAAATGCGATTCGGATTGAGTGCTTTAGACAAAGAGCCAGAGCCGTAGTCAAATAAAGCGATTTCGCAGGCAATATTTTTATTTTCTACATCGACGAGTCGTATGTAACGAAGTTTAGCAGGGGTCATGTCACATGACTTACACAAGGCTTTTCGCATAAGAACCGACGCCTGCATTCTTGTGTAACCATAACAAGCACAACACGGTACCACGGTGTGCCACTGGAAGACTCCGCTGAAAAACAGCTGCCGTTTACACACAGCCTCTGGCCCGCATTCACAAACCAACCATATCCTTATCTTGTGTTTTGCTAAAGTTTAGCTACGTGCGTTATGTAAGGGCACAGAAATGGCAGCAGGGTAAAATGTAACTACAGGATGTATTTGTGAATACGGACCTACCTTGGCTATCACACGCACTAAAGGCACAAAAAAGATAAGGAAAACGTGAGATAAGCACAAGGTTGGTTAGTGAATATGGGCCTCAATCTACCATTACAGCAGCCAGCAAATACAGGGTTCTAGGACTGACCCGTTTCATTGGGCTGTAGTAATGTTGCAAATTATCCGATCCTAATGCGGCTTGTGGCAAAACATTCAGGATGGATGAAAATTTAACGCAATGTCAAAAAATATTATATAAATTCCAACAACACTACCGACGCCTCTCGGATGCGGCGGCTAACCTGTACCGACGAGTTCCGTTAGGCATGCGCCATGGGGGTGGTCGTTTTCAACACCTGCTGTAGGGCAAGGGATTATAAACCTTTAAAAACCCTTACTAGTCACTTTGGCATGACATTCCATACCAACGGGACTAGTATGCCGCATTGCATGCTATGGTATGCCGCAGGGCAAAGTTTTCAACAACGTTTTATAGGCGCAAGCCATTCCTTCTTTTATAGCACTTCCCGGTTTTATTTATTTATCATTTAATCTGTCTTTTACCGGCTTTGCACACAAAAAAAAAATCTGGAGAAACCATTACATTTCCATCCTTCCTGAACGTTCGGCCGCAAACCGCATTAAAATCGGATAATTTGTGACGAAACTACAGCCCAATGAAGCAGGCCAGTTCTAATAGAATCACCCTGTATTTCACGACGTGCCGCAACACGACCGTGTCGTTTCGGCTGCGGATGGGGCTTAGCCTTCATGGACTCGTGCAGCTTTTGCTTCGGAACGGCTTAAACATGCGTGCGTGCTAAATTTAAATTTAAGACGGCCGTGAAGCTTCTCGCCGCCTTTGCGCAGAATACAAAAAAGTCACGTCCGTAAAAGCGCTGCGTTTTTTCGCAAAACTTTTTTCAGCACTAATTGCAACGGCGAACCGCGGTTGCGGTGGGAGCACTAACCGCGTACTGCGCCACGGTCCCATGGAGTCCCGTTTTGGCTTGCAGAAATAATCAGCCTAGTCTAACGTGTACGGGTCACTGTACGAACGTTAACACTCGGTGGCGACAGTAGTTGCAACACCAATACACGGAGCAATTAAGACGGTTCCATCCGTTCCGAGAACGATCGATACGTGCGAGCATGCTGTTAACATGACTGCCAAGTCTTCTATTTCTTCAGAGGTGTAGCCAGATCTTTTTTTTTTTGGGGGGGGGGGGGTGTTAGGGTCAAGTACCCTTTATGTATGTTCGTGCATTCGTTTGTATGTGTTCGTGCATGCAAAAATGATAAATTTCGCGAAAAAAAAAAAGAGGAGGGTTCCACCCGGCCCCTGGCCACGGCAGTGTATTTTTCTTTTTCTATTGGCTGGTTTTGCTCACACAGCGTGAAGGCTGAACTTGTCATCCGAGTTTTTCGCGCCCATTCTCTCTCTGAATGCGTTTTGGAATGTGAATACTGTACAATATCAATACGTTTTTCTTTTTTTTTTTTTTTGTCGAAAATACTAAATTTTAGTTACAGATGTTTCTGTGCGAGATAAGAGCATCTGGAATTATTGTTACAGCATTGGCAAAGACATGAGGGTGGGTTAAGCCCTTTCCCTCCGAGGAGGAGGAATAACTTGCAAGAACGTGAGCCTGGGCATGTTGGTATTCCATCTTAACACCTATAGCGCACAGAAGGGACAGAAACACAGAGATACGACGTGGACGCAGCGCTAACTTCCAACAAATGATTTATTTACGAAGCAGTCACGTGAAAATATAGAAAAAAGCAAGCAACGCACGCAGGCGCATAAGTACGAGATTATTACCATTATAAACATCATGACACATGTAAAAGACGTGCAGCCAACGATAACATGTCAGAACAAAGGAATCTGTACAAGACCACCAGATCATGTCGACGCAACCATCCTCCTCAGGTCACCCCTCCTATCACTTTTAAAAAATCAAATTCCTTTCTTGTCAGCTCAATTGACGGCGCACTCACGCACATGTCCCCCAAACTAGCGATCTTCGCCGCCTCGATGATTTCCCGTGTTGTCTGCACTGTGCTCCGCCCTATGACACTGCACTGTGAATACATAGGGACGCACCCACAGTTTCGGCAATGTATAGCGAGATGGCCCGCACTTTTCGGCTCAGGCAGACCGCCTCAAGAAGGCAGGTTTTCCGCAGCATATCGTCACAGGCGTAGCTGAAGGTCTACTCAGGACCGTAAAACGTGCTCGCCAGGAGGATCAGCCCGCTCCACCAGAAAGGGAGCGTTTGAAAGAGAAATGCGCGGTCATTCCCTACATACACGACGTCTCGCACAGGCTGAAGAAGATTGGCAACAGCGCAAATGTCAAGGTTGTCTTCTCGGCACCTTACAAGCTGTCCAAGCTGTGCAAGGCTAGCTATTGCGGTTCCGAGAAGCCCACTTGCCAGAAAAAGCACATACATACATACAAATAACTTTATTAAAAGGCCAGAGGGACTAGTTTAAGGAAGTCCGAAGACGCTCTCAACCAGTCGGCGGCTCCACCCAGGTCGGCACTGGAAGGTGAAGACCCTCCGCGATGGCCCGGGCCCTCCGGACAGCCAGTAGTTGCAGACCCAGGTCCGGGCTGTGTAAACTCCGCCGCCACGAGTCCTCGTCACATAGATCCGCCCCCGCATTCGCGGGGCACTGCCAGAGCGTATGAGGTAGCGAGCAACTCTCGAGGCCACAACGAAGACACTCTTCTTGAAAGTCCGGCTCTATCCTACGATACGTTCGCGGGCAGAGATATGTACCCGTCTGTAGGAGTCTAAAAGTGATTCTGCTGAGCCTAGCATTAGGAAGGGGAAAACGCCTCCTACCCAGCTTGTAACTAGACGTAATCTCATAGAACGTTGTCAAAGGATCCTTTCTGAGGTCAATGCCCCCCCCCCCCCCCCCCCAGACGCCTCACCATCCCCCCGCACGGTTCGTGCATTCACGCGCAAGGGTGTGAGCGCTGGCATTAGGATTGACCCCATCAATGCCCTCAACGTGCGCTGGAAACCAGGAGATATGCTGACCACCAACCCATCTGGCCTGTCTGCGACCACTCCGAATGAGCTGTGCCGCCTGCTGCGAAATCAAACCCCCAGAGAAGGCCCGAACGGCCGATCTTGAATCTGAGTAAACCACACAAGGCACCTCTGCTGCCTGAAGAGCTAACGCAATGGCTACCTCCTCCGCAACTGTGACCTGATCTGTACAGACTGAGGCCCGGGCCACCAGCTGCCCTCTTCCATCGACAACCGACACCCCAAAGGCCCGCCGCGTACTGTACTCCGCAGCGTCCACAAAAAGCGCCGCTTTAGCATCGCTACCTACACTTCGAAGAATAGCCCGAGCTCCAGCCTCACGCCGGCCTGCGTGGTGCACCGGATGAATGTTGCGCGGAATAGGATCTACCTTGATATCCTCCCGCTCGTCACGTGTGAGCTGAACTCCGTCAGACACCTCCACCCTAGGAGCCGCAATGCCAGCCTCATCCAAGATCCTCAAACCAGCCTTAGTGCTGGACAAACGAGCCACCTGCGCCGCAAAGTGTGCCTCAATCAGCTCATCAACCGTGTTGTGCAAACCCAGCTCCAGAAGCCGCTCTGTGCTAGTCGTCTGCGGAATTCCCAGAATCCTCTTGAGCCCGACCCTGATGAGCGTATCAATCTTCTTCTTCTCTGTCCCAGTCCATTGCAAATATGGAACCGTATAATTAATATGACTAATAAAGAAGGCATCAAAAACTCTTAGTAGTAGATCCTCTCTCAAACCACCACGCTTACTCGTAATCCGAGAGATCAGGCGCAAGATGTTGCTCGCCTGACCCCCCAATCGCTCAATGGCTCCTCCGTTACAGCCGCGTGCGTCAATCCATAGGCCCAGGATCCTCACAGAATCCACTCCCGGAACAACCGTCCCGGCCCGAGACCACAGCCTCACCGGAAGGGAATCCAAAGGCTCAAGGTTCCGCATACCCTGTCGCGCCTTCCTAAAGAGTAAGAGCTCCGACTTCGTCGGAGAGAGCACGAGGCCCGTACCCTCAAGAAAACGCTCAGTGACGTCCAGCGCCTCCTGCAGGGACTCTTCAAGCGTGGCCAGAGAGCCTCCCTTACACCACACGGTAATATCGTCAGCATATATAGCATGCCCAATGCCAGGCACCCCCGCTAGCAGTTCCGACAGCCTGTGCAGAGCGATATTAAAGAGTAAAGGTGACAAGACCGACCCTTGCGGCGTGCCCCTCTCGCCCAACTCGTACTCCTCACTCAAAATCGAGCCAAACCTAAGACGTGCTCTCCGCCCTGCAAGAAAAGATTGCGTGATAAAATTTATGTCCCAAACTCAGCGAAGAGATCTCCCTCAGTATGTGCTCATGAGCGACCGTATCAAACGCCTTAGCAAGATCCAACGCCAAGATCCCCTTGACATCACGCGTAGGATTATCCAGAACGGCCCGCTGAATGAGGAGAAGGGCATCCCTGTGAGGACAGCGCTCGCCGGAACCCGACCAGATTGTGTCGGAAGAGCTCATGTTGCTCTACATATTCCGTGACCCGATTATGAATCGCATGCCCCGCAACCTTGCCCACACACGATATCAGTGAAATCGGACGCAGGTTGTCTACATGTGGAGGTTTACCAGGCTTAGGGATGAGGACCACCGTGGCAGTACGCCACTCAATCGGCACCTGCCCAGTGGCACACACGTCATTAATCTCTTTCGTAATGATTTCAATCGCCTTATCGTCAAGGTTACGTAGGAGCCTATTTGTTTTATTCAGTGCGAGAATAACGTCGTGTATGAGCTTCCGTTGTCGTGTGGAAAAAAATACATCGGACAAACGGGAAGGTGCGCGAATGACAGGCTGCGTGAGCACGCAAATAACGTGCGCACTGAAAGTGCGGGCCATCTCGCTATACATTGCCGAAACTGTGGGTGCGTCCCTATGTATTCACAGTGCAGTGTCATAGGGCGGAGCACAGTGCAGACAACACGGGAAATCATCGAGGCGGCGAAGATCGCTAGTTTGGGGGGACATGTGCGTGAGTGCGCCGTCAATTGAGCTGACAAGAAAGGAATTTGATTTTTTAAAAGTGATAGGAGGGGTGACCTGAGGAGGATGGTTGCGTCGACATGATCTGGTGGTCTTGTACAGATTCCTTTGTTCTGACATGTTATCGTTGGCTGCACGTCTTTTACATGTGTCATGATGTTTATAATGGTAATAATCTCGTACTTATGCGCCTGCGTGCGTTGCTTGCTTTTTTCTATATTTTCACGTGACTGCTTCGTAAATAAATCATTTGTTGGAAGTTAGCGCTGCGTCCACGTCATATCTCTGTGTTTCTGTCCCTTCTGTGCGCTATAGGTGTTAAGGAGGAATAAAGTTTGTTTAATGGGCTGGGTCTATTCGGGGGAAGGAGACGGCGAAGAAGTAAGAGCTCGACGTCGCTTCCCCCCCGAAATATTAAAATTTTGCACGTGGACATATGCACGCACAGATGCCATCGCGCCCGAACATAAAAAAAAAATGATTGAGCCCCCCCCCCCCCCCCCCCCACCTCCCCCCTATTGAAAAATGTTTCTGGCTAGGCGCCCGTATGACAGCATTTAACTACTCCAGCGGAAATTCGTAGGTTCAGAAACTGAAACGGAACTTGTAGCAAAAACGTAGCAATGAACAAAAAAAAAAAAAAGGCAAACCTCACTACTAAAGGCTAAAAAAGCCCAATCGAGGTAAAATAACATGCAAGACAGGAATCCCCTCGCTAAGTTCGTACGATACTGCGGTGTCACTGAATTAGTACGGCCTCGCGAAATTTGATGATTTAGCTTTTCACGCGCGGCAGCAACTTGCGCATGAAAGGTCTAAACGTTTGACAAAGAGAGAGTGAACGAAATGAAGCAAAGGCGGGGAGGTCAACCAGAACTGAAACATCCGGTTTGCTACCCGACTCTAGGGCGAGGGTGAAGGGTAAAGATAGATGGAAAAGAGCTAAGGAAATAACCTCATCGGCTTCATGTTTTCACAGCCGTAACTTCAATGGTATCGACGATTACCAGGCAGTTACGCATACCAAGCCACCATGCCACCAGCTCGATTAGAAGCGATGTGTCATTCTGCATGCTGCGAATAGAACTTGGACAGAAATGCGTGCGTGTGCACGTCCTGTTGCAAAGTGAACTCCTGCAAGCGAACTGTTCATTGCTGTGTGTTATCGTTTTAATTGTTTCGGTTTGCTATATGCTTTTCTTTACTTGTTCATTTTTGTTCTTTGGTAACCGTTAATTTTTTTTTCTTTTTACGCTGCTGAACGTATCTAAATGAAGCAGCCGCGGTGATATAAACCTCAACCTCACCGCAGAAAGCCAGTTAGATCAGAACGGAACAAAACAGCTTCTTATATCTATTCATATCTTACAATCTACTATACAGTCGTTCGTGCCGGTTTTCGTTGTACGCAACAACTGCGACAACGCATTCATCGCCCACTTGTGTGGCGGCTTCAAATGTCGGCAATCTAAATTGATTTCTTCTGGGAATTGTGCATCGTTGAGACGCGCTAGTGCGCGTATACGAGCGGGGGATGTGGCCTTGCATTACCCAACCTGTACGGTATGCGCTCGTCATCGGCTTTTATTGAATGCGAACAGCATTTGTTTAGCGAGCACGTCGAGCTTAGGATGGGCGACGTGTCCGGAAAACCGTGTCACCCACCCACTCATCGTCCTGATCAATTGATGCACCCACGTATACCTGTTCCCAACAAAAACGCGCGCCCGCCCACGCCAGCGCACCCGTTCCCACATACGCACGCACAATCGCGTAAGAGGCGTCAGCAGAGCGTTCAAAAAATCTTAATAATGCTCTCACGAAGGAATTTGAACTCTGAGCCTCTGCTGCTCTAGTTCCTTGAGTGTATTCAAGAAACTTGGGATGTAGTCGGTTACAAATCAGCATAAGCGTGCGCAGGGTTTCCCTTCAGGGGAGCGAAGGTTCGTTGCAGCGCCCCCCCTCCCCTATGAAATCAATGTAAAGCGCCGACTTTGCGCCCCCCCCCCCCCCCATCACTTAGGTAACTTGGGGGTGCGGCCGCCCCCTCTGCCCCCCCCTCGTGCGCACGCCTATGCAAATCAGTAATAAATATGAGCTCCGCCAACAACCACCGCCTTTCCACGTAAAACAATCTGCATAAACGCTCGTCCAATAACATTTGCTTACGTTCGTGACGTCAAGTTGTTTTGCATTTTTCAGATAGTCAAATTTTATCATGTAGATGCATGTTTGCATGGTGGTGAATACAAAGCTGAGCATCCCGGCAAACTTTGTCAAATATTCTGACCGGAGTTCGTAGCCAACGAAACTGACGGAGTCTCTTATGCATTCGTCTAAGATGACTCGAAGGCGAAATCCATGTTGTTCTTCTTTTTCTTCTCAGTCCATGTATTGATCCTGGCCCCCCCCTCCGAAAGTATCGCGCACCTTACCGCGGTTTCGCATTGCCTCCGGGATTGGAGGTATTGCGAGCTCTCTGAACCTCACCTGGGTTTGCCCAGACTCTGTGATCGGGTCCATCTTTGACCGAGTGATGATGTCGTGTAACGACATCGTAATGTCGTCACAAGTTTTGGCGATCTGTGACGTTATTATGACGTCGTATGGAGACTTCGTCGCGTGATGGTGACTGTTTGCATCCCTCGCGTTGACGCCTAAACCAACGGCGGTCACTTTTCACGTTTCAAGAGGCACCTAAGGCTTTTTCGCCTGTAAAATATTTTATTCACGAACGACGGCAGGTAGACGACTTGTTAGTGGGCGGAGCTTATATTTATAAGGTTGTGACCAACCACAGTGCTCAATGAAAAGAAGGATTGTGTAAAAGGAAAAAAAAAAACAGAGCACACAATACAGAGACGACAACTAGTGCGAAAACTTGCAACTATTTTATTAACATCCTAGGCGTGTGCGCAGGTGTCGTCATCTCGGTCTGTGGTGCGCTGTGTTTCCTGCGCAGTCCTTCTTTTCTGGAAGAGTGCACCAACTAGCACCTAAACGTGTGCTACTATAGTAATAATAATATCTCGAGTTTAAGGTACCAATACCACGACATGACTTTGAGGGACACCGTATAGTGGAAGGCCTCAGGAAATTTCGACCATCTAGTGTTCTTTAACGTGCACTGACATCACGCAGTACCCGGGCCTCTAGCGTTTCGCCTCCATCGAAATACGACCGCCGCGGCCGGGATCGAACCTGCGACCTTCGACTCTGCAGCCGATCACCGTAGCCACTACACCACCGCGGCAGACGTGGGCTACTGAAACCGCGATGCCACATGTTTCCTCAGGCGGAATAGAAGGCAAGGAAGTAGCCGTGCGTACAGACCCCACACGATAAACGATACGCACACACAATTACTGACTTACAAGTCATTTCTTAATAATGAACCAGTTCGCCCAAAAAGAAGCATTGAGAAAGCGAACACCTTGAAGAATGTGCCGCGTTCGAGCAAGCGGTTTCATAGCCTCGGCGCTGTTTCGTCGCTAATGTCTTTCTCGTGAATGTAATTCGCGCAAGACAGCTGCGGCACATTGAGACGGTTAGCTCGTTCTCACAACGCTAACGGAGTGTTCAGTGCTACTGAACGTGTTTCTAAGAAGTCGCCGTTATGCTATTCGCATTTACAGTGATTATGAACGCCACTGAGCTACTGCGACAATTTTTTTTTTTGGTGCTGGTGCATATGCGAGAAGTTAGCGTCAGGCTTTATCGCGGCGATTTTTCGCTTGCACTAACACTGCATGGGAATTTTAGGCTGGATGGCTCAAATCAACAGAGAAGGAGAATGTAAATGAATCTCGGAACGTGCTGAAGCACACTTAAAAGACAGAAAATTCCAGAGAGGGCATTTTACTTTACTACAGATTAGGGGCGTGCGCAACTGGTGATGGCACACAGTATATTTGGCTGAGATTATAGGAGAATATCTCCAACTTTTAACAGCAAATAAAGAGCGCCACCTACGTCATTATATTATGTATATGCGTCCCGCGATGTCACTATAAACGCCTCATAAATGCCCGACTAGACGTCCGTTATTAAATAAATTTGCATATTTGCTGAACGTGCCTGCATCGGCTCGGTGCAAGGCGGTTCTGCAAAGGCGCTATATAAGCTAGCGATGCTTTCGACCTTCGGGTTATAGTAAACAGCGGCTATGCTAGAAGCGCTGCACTTTTCAATGGCTCAACTTGTTCGGCATCCTTGCAATATCGGAGCAGATGGCTGAGAAGCACTATATTGGCGTACGCAGGAGGAAAAAAAAAGTGTGTGTGTGTGTGTGGGGGGGGGGGGGGGGGGAGGAGGAGTCCGTCTCTATAAGTTATGGCGTCAGCTGTTCCTTATTAATGCGATAACGCATCTTGCACAGTTATAGTTTTTTTTTTAGTAGTTAACGTTATTTAGGAAAGGTTCATGGTAGCAACGGGCACTTACACGCTGAATTATGCACGTTACATATTTCCTTTCTATTATAATAAAGTCCAAGAAGGTGAAGAGACAGACAATATAAAGCAAAAAAGAGAGAGAGATAGACAAAGAAGGCACTGTCAGCGTGAGAAATTGAGAGACGATGAGAGGTAAGCAATAGCTGAATGTTCCCCCCTTCTTCGACAGGGAGTCTTGAAATGAGATTTCCCACCTGTTCTAGAACGCGCTGACAACAGGTATTGTGCAGTTCGACGAAATGCAGTCGCAAATTTCTAGGAATACGACATTTTCCCGGAGCTAGAGGTCTCTAAACTATTGTTTTGACGCCGACTGCACAAAAAAGAAGGTACGCATGTAAGAGTGTACGTACGTGCATGAACATCTGGGCTTTTACGTCTCAAAACCACGATATGATTATGAGGGACGCCGTATTGTCGAAGGCTCCGGAAATTTCGACCATCAGGTGTTTTCTAACGTGCACTGACATAGCACAGTACACGGGCCTCTACCATTTCGCCTCCGCCGAAATTCCACCGCCATGGCCGGGGTCGAACTCATGACCTACGGACCAGCAGCCGAGCACCGTAGCCACTGATCCACCGTGGCGGATATACATACATACATACATACATACATACATACATACATACATACATACATACATACATACATACATACATACATACATACATACATACATACATACATACATACATACATACATACATACATACATACATACATACATACATACATACATACATACATACATACATACATACATACATACATACATACATACATACATACATACATACATTATAATCTATTACACATACATTATTCTTGAATTTCTGCGCAAATTTCTGGAGGCAGCTGCATACACGTTATTACGGTAGTCGAAGTAAGACACTGAACCGTGCGACACTCGCTGTCCTTCAGGGAAATGAGCGGTACCAGCGTTATCGATAATACAATCCGAGGAGGTTGGCTTGTGGACGCTAGGCGCACCCAATCGTCAATTTTGGTTTATGTCCATGCCACCTTTAAGCCAGTTTTCTTGCCTTGGTGAGCGTGTTCTTTTATTTCGCTATGTTTATCACCGACCACTCGGGATTCCGTCATAACCTTGACCATAAAACCAGTTTGTATAGTCAAGTTGCTTACGTAAAAAGTGTTCAATTCAGCTCGCGCTTTCGCCATTTTAAGCGCAGTACGCGGGGCTGATCCATATATAAGTAAGGGCTTTACGCGTCATGGTGGTTTTAAAGGTAATAACCCGGGCTTGCATCAGCGATCGTTAAAAACGCACTTGATCACTCCAGCATGCATGGAGCGGAACAAACTGTGCGTTACTTGTGCAACAGTCGATGTACTGAGTATGCGCTGTTAGTCTTCAAGACCGAGTAAATTTTGAGATATTGCTCGCTCTCCCAACGACAAGCTTTATTTCTTTTATTGTTTTTTTTTTCTTTTTGATCAGCTATCCAGACAGCGTACGTGCCCCATACCTTCTAGTTGCGTCCAAGTGAGAAGTAGAAAGGGTGGGCAGCCATTTAAATGCCTTGTTATGCAAGTTATACGGCTTCGAAGAAAGGATGATCATATTTAAGTAGTTTACTTAGCCTTCCATTAGCCATGATATAGTAACGGTTGCATCAGTTCACTGAGCACGAAGCTTTTCTATCGATTTAGTTTAAAATACAGGCGCTGAAAAAAAGAAAAACTTCATCAAGCAGTATCAATCATGTCATGAATAATTAAAGACTGTAAAGAGAAGAAAAGATAATGACAAAGATTACCGAAAAGAAGGCAGACTTGCTAGCGTTGCAGGCAGCTGAAAGTTTTCGTAAGCTCAACAAGAAAGCTTGAAATTTACCGATCGAATACAAAGGAGCCTCATAAACTGTAGTATGAAAACACTTCCACAGCGTGAAACTATCGTTAAACGAAAGCACCTTGAAAATCTAGACAGTACGAATCACTCTGCTCCTTTCGAAAGCCAGCAAGACACCAGCAAGATGGAAGATACTTTTGGAGCAATTTGCCACAGGATTCTAGAAGTCTGCATAATTTTGACGCGATAGCGTTAAAGAGCTCGTTTCGCAGAAATTCTTGCGTCGGAGTCGGTGTCGGCGTTGGTGGTTGTGAGCGAAAAATCGGCGTTGTCCGTGAGCAAAAATTCGAGAAAGATCCAAATAAATAATAAAGACTCTTCAGTCCGAATGAAAATCGAACCCGTGCCTTCTGCGTGGCAAGCAGGCGTTCTACCACAAAGCCACGCCATTGCTTGGAACTGCTTCCGAAAAAAAAAGGTGTGTGTGTGTGTGTGTGTGTGTGTGTGTGTGTGTGTGTGTGTGTGTGTGTGTGTGTGTGTGTGTGTGTGTGTGTGTGTGTGTGTGTGTGTGTGTGTGTGTGTGTGTGTGTGTGTGTGTGTGTGTGTGTGTGTGTGTGTGTGTGTGTGTGTGTGTGTGTGTGTGTGTGTGTGTGTGTGTGTGTGTGTGTGTGTGTGTGTGTGTGTGTGTGTGTGTGTGTGTGTGTGTGTGTGTGTGTGTGTGTGTGTGTGTGTGTGTGTGTGTGTGTGTGAAGGCACAAAGAAAGGTAAATCTGAAGAAAAAAAATGCCCCCCACCTCCCCGAAGGGAATGGTGAGGAAATGCGAATGCATTTCGCGCGCGCTTCACTCCATTTATTTTTTGGTGGTTGTGGTTCGGAGAAGGAAAAGGCGCCTAATTTCTGCAGCCCGGTTGGGAGCACGGCGCAGCGCCTGTTTTTTTTTTTTTTTGCTTTTTTTCTGTTTTTTTTTCCTTTTTTTTATTTTTATTTTTTTTAATTTTTTTTGTGCTTTTTTTCGTTTTTTTTTCCGTTTTTTATTTTCTTTTCCGTTCTTTTTTTTCTTTTTTTTCTTTTTTTATTTTATTTTTTTTTAATTTCTTTTTTTTCTTTTTTTTTCATATATATATACGTGCGAGCGAGCGGACGGGAGAGGGGCGCAGGGAGGAGAGAGAGCGAACGGCGAGAGAAGGAGCGGCGAAGCACTGCAACCTACCCTCTCCTACACTCTCTCCCCACACGCGGGAGCTCCGCCGAGCTCCCGCGATGCGAGCGCCCTCACACACCAGAGCGCGCTCCTCCTCTCCACTCAGTCTCCGCTACTCCGCCCGCACCACCTGCTCCGGTTGCTAGGGGCGAGGATAAGCGCGCGCGCCCGCAGCTGTTGCTATGGGAGAGGGAGTGAGTGCGGAGAGATAACACCTGCCGCGGACAACGCCAACGCCGCACAACGCCGGATGCCTGACATAGCCCGACTAAGAAATGCATTCGCATTTAAAAAATTCCGAAGACCCGACTAGAGCACTGGAGATTAGAACCAGCGACCCTCGCTCCGCAGCGCGCTGCATTAGACAACTCAACCACTCACCGTGCATGCGTCGACGTAATAACGGCGGGAGGAGCTTGACCGTGTTTTCGATCACTCAGCGCTCCTACATTTTCATTCCAGTTTGTAAACTGACCTTGAGACGCGCACGAAGAAGTTGCCCCTTTCTGTACCCACTCGTGATGTGGAACGAAAAAAAAAAAAGACAGAACACAGGGCACACCTAGAGTTACACTATATGCTAAGGAGCAATAAACAGTAACTCTAGGCACACCTTGCGTCAGACGCCACCGCGTGGCAGGAGACGCAGAGGGGTCACTCCACGCGCGGCAGTCTAAAAGAAAAAGAAATATCTAAGAGCGTCTGGTTCTGCATTGTTGACACTTGCAGCACGTTGCTCAAACACAAAGGCGTAGCAAGTGTGATAGTTGTTAGTTCTCGCTTTTCCTGTGTTTACCTGTGCGTTCTTTTCGAGAGTCCTTCTTTGTGCTTCAGCTGGAATCAGCAAGTATCGAGTTGTTCGTCGTTCTTCGTGGGACATTCCAATTTCTTGCTATCGCATTCATTGCTTCGCCTCTGCATCGAAACTGTGACATTTTTAAACGAATCGACAGGGTATTAGAGCGTGTCATGAAGTGGGGTTATTCTACCCAAGTTATTATACCCTGTACCTCTAAACTATTTTGCCCTCGGGAGAAGTTCTTGGTGAAGTTCAAACCTCAAGAAACCTCGACTCCTGTTTGTAAGCTATTGCGTTATGCACATTGTAATAGTGAATATTCTTAGTCTCTACAGCGTTCTCATATTTTCTGGAAACGATCATTCAGTGCTTACTGTCGTTGGGTGCTATAGTTCTTAACATGTGGTCTTTGCCAATCGCAAGAGGTTTGCCGAAGGTGTGTAGAGCGATATCGAGAATTATAATAATTTAGTTTGTTAGGTAGACTCAACTTCAATTTTTCAACTGTTACTTTACCGAAATGTACTTTACACTCGTTACTGTCCTGACTTACTCAGCACTCTCATTGTCATTTAAGGTTACACCTATCATTTTCCTTTCCATGGTACACTGCGTCGTCTTAAATTTAAGTTGAACCCTCTTCGTAAGCTTTCAAGTTTCTACTCCATAGGTAAGCAACGGTACGATGTTGCTGTCATGCACCGATCTCTTGGGAGATAGTGGTAAACTGCCATTAATGATTTCAGACCGCATGCCAAATGTGTTCCACCCCAGGGAACAAACGGGTGTTGAGAATATCTTAGTCGAAATCATGAAGAAATCTGCATAGGCAGGGCATGCAGCGCGTAGGCAAGATAACCGCTGGTTATTAAGAGTAACATACTGATTTAAAGAGAAGGCAACAGCCCGAGAGGAAGGCACTGAGGCAGAAAGTTAATTGGGCGGATGCCATTAACAAATTTGCGGTGGTAACTTGGCCGGAACAAGCAAACGACCAGGTTGATTGGTGAAACATGAGAGAGGCCTTTGCCCTGCAATGGGTGTCATCAGGCTGATGATAATGGTGATAGCAGAAACGGGCCTACTGACAAGGCAAAGATCGGTGGATTCTATGGGCGAGTACCCGCAGGAAAATGCACAAAGACAATCCCCTTCCATCGCTTGCCTTGCAATACAAGTGTAGTAGTTCTTTACGGTTTTCACATGCTCAACACGGGGAGGTTTATCTGAGGGTAAAAGCCCATAGGAGGAAACAAAAGGCTGAACAGACGTAGTCTAGTTAACCTCCCTACCTTTCCTATATTCCTTCTCTCTCTCTCTCTCTGAACAGACAATAAAAATGCCGGAGTGTCAGACGCTGCCAGTAAATCCTGGAACCCCGGAAGACATAAGAAGAGCACAAATAGAAAGCACCGTGAATACCAATTTTCTGGGGTTGCTTCTCAGAAGAGTGTTTGTGATAGCTGCAATATTTTCTTATCGTGCGTTTTATTCAACCGCGAAAAACGGCAGTGCGCCTTACTAAGTGAGATATATGTGGGCCAAACACCGGAAAAACACCATGACGGATGGGACAGGGTTGACCATAAACATTTCTTGCCATGTGCGGGAAGCTGATAAGAGCGCTTCGCAATGCGCCGAGGTGGACAGCCACTAGTCGCGCCTGTTGCGTTGCGGTCTTGCGAAGACAGGGAAAAATTAGAGATGAATTCTCAGAAAACAAAAAAAGTTGCCCCAGGAAAAATGTCCATTAGCTTTGCTCTCGTTTCAGGGGCCGCCGAGAAAAGAATTTCCTTCCGTTATCGCAAAAACAGATCGATTGCTCTTCCTAACACTCAGGTCGGGCTGTTTACGCTTAGTTTCTTTCGGTGCTTGAAGCAGGCACAATATACTAAAGAGTCACACATTCATATATGTATTTGCCTAAGACGACTCGTAAGCGAAAGCCATTATCTTGTTCTTTCGAGTCAATTGTATTGATCTCCACCGCCACCCCACTCCCATACCGAAAGCAGCTTTCTGAACCTAACGTAGTTTTGCATTGCCTTCGGGATCGGAGACATCGGAAGCCTTCTGCATCTTACGTGACTTTGCAGCTCCTCCGAGATCGGCCCATCTTTTGGACCAAGTGACTACTTAACAACACGTTACGTGACTTCACAGTGACGCGATGATGACGTCACCAATTCTGCTGACATGGGACGTCCTATAACGTCATTACACGATGACAAGCTTTTGCATCCCTCGTATGGACGCCGACGACGCCAAGGGTCACTTTTCTCCTGTTATGAGGCATCTGAGACTTTCGCCTTAATAATCGACGTCAGTAATTTACTGCACAGTATTGTCGTTAATCCCCTTGTAGTGGAATGTTAAGAAAGAAACCTTACGTTGTGGTTTTGTGATCGTCACAACGCGATCACGGTTGTTAATTCGTTCTCTCATGTGGTGCTTCGCAAAATAATGTGGTGGTGGAAGGGGAGGGGGGGTGATGCCCGATCGTGGGTGAAGTGGAAATGTCTTTACATCGCGCGTTGATTGGACGGAGCTGTCGAGCGCTGGCCGAACGAGCGCCAATAGTCACCTCCGGCTCTCGAGTTGAGGTCTTCCCCTTCATCGTGGTGTCACGCGTAGTAATGGACACACCACTTGGTAGTCCTTTACAAATAACCCTCCCCCCCCCCCCTTTCCCCCCTTCCTTGTAAGTGGTCGGCCAGGTGGTCGTGAGCTATCACTGCTAATCATACGCTCAAAAAGGTGTTTCCGATATTGAAGAGCGTAACACAACGCAAACAGACACAAAAAGAAGCGGATGAAGCGAGCGCTCTCTCTCGCCCGAAATTTTAATGAGATCTATACCTCAATAAAAACGAAGAAATAAAAAAGGAACAGAACTATCGGACACTCGAAAAATTGCACGAAGGCAGTATCGCACAAAAGGCAACGTCACTCGTGGGGCACTGTCAGCACGTAGCTGCTCGTAACGGTCTGCAGTATGGAATCCTTTCTGTCTTAATTTATTTATTTTTTTTGTATCTTGTTGTATCGCGAACACGTCGCATTAAAATTTCAGTTAGGAAACAGCGTTCGTGTCGTAGGAAGCCAACTGGCCACCCTGGGCCAGGCCCGACGAGCCGCTATAGCCAGTGGAGCCTTTGATTAAGAACCCCACCTGCAATAAAGTACTTTTTTTTGTATTATTAATAAAAGCTATCTATTTCTCTTGCATTTGTGTTCGCGTTGCGTTATAGTCATTACCAGGAACAATAATCAACTAGTCCAATTCACCGTCCTAATACAAAAAAAAAAGAAAGGTGTATCCTCACTTCTTTCGCTCATATATTCTTGAGTTTTTACTGTGAGCTCTTCTCATATTGTGGTTGGCACCAAATGGTCGCCTGATCGGCCGCAATACGTGTCTATTCGGTATCTATAAATTGTACACCAATTCTACCGCAAAGAATTACTTATTACTTATTTAATTAGGGAAAAAAAAGCATGAAAGGTAGGCAAAATTAGAGCCGGCCATCCCATCAACATGATAGTAGCATAGAAGAAAAACACCAAATCAAGCAAAACTAGAACGAATAAAATAATAAAAAAAACAGAAAAATAATCAACGCCACTATGTAATACAATATGTGGCGTATAAAGAAATAGCAAAGTCTAAGGGCAGAGTCCAATTGCACGGATGACGTGATAGTGGCCCGCTTGACCTTTGCATCAAATATTGACGGCCGACGAAGCGCTCTTTCCTAGTGATTCGTTCTGAGCATTGCTCAGATATGTGGACACGTGCAAGCACTATAAAGTTCTGTACTTGTCTCACCATTCGACGTTGGCTGTATTTTGTTTTTGTAGTAGTACTATTCGTAGTAGCGGTAGTAGTTGTTGTTGTCGTCGTCGTCGTCGTCGTCGTAGTCGTCAGTTTTCTTTTTTTTGTTTTTAGGGGCGAAGCTCCTTAGGGCGTAGGCTAGTCCGGCGTCGTCCTGCGTTGTCGTCGTCGTCGTCGTCGTAGCCACCCCTATGCAATGACGATGACGCTGCCATCACGGCACAGCACATGGAATGTGGGTACATTCCATGTACCCTCTATGCATCATAACGATGACGATGATGACGCTGATGACGATGACGATCGCGATGCCATACAACACATGGCATCGCGATATGGTCTCACATGCATATCGTTTGACCACATGCAACCAACCACCATCCGAGGAACCTGCATCGATCTCGTCTTTGCAAACTTTCGACTACGACCCATCCAGGAACCGCTCTCCCTCCATTTCACCGACCATAAAGCCGTTATAATGAAGGGGGAACGGAAGCCACGGCTTATGTAAACGGTAACCACGACCAACGAAGAAACGAAAACAGAACGGAAAATTGCGGCTCACGAATAAAATATAAATTTCTTGTATATATACACACAGTGTTTGTCACGTCTTTGATGATGTACTGGGCGAATTTCACGGAAGATTCACGGCTTTACCGATGACCCTCCGGAGCTTCGCCCACTCATCATCATTCACTCCGTGGATATGCTGTGATCTTTTTTTTTTTTTTTTTTTTTTTTTTTTTTTTTTTTTTTTTTTTTTTGTCGCTGTCACAACGGGACAATATGGCAGGAGTTAATTGTTTTCTTTTTCTGGGATAAAACTGTGCACTATCGTTGCCGAGCTAACATATCCTGAGGTGGCATATCCGCAGTTTCCACCATGTTATGTGGAACACGGTCATGGCTGCCATAGCGATCAGATGTCATACGTCCATAAATGAATGTAATATCGCAGAATATGTGCAGCCTCGGCTTTAGGTGGGCTGGTTACAACGGCACTAATCATTCCTGCCACCTTGCACGAGGTAGCTCAATGACGGGCACTATATTCCTCTGCTCGTTGTTAGACTTTAAGGCTACGCACAAACGTTACTGCCCTCAAGCTTCGTATTGTTTATTCTCCCTTGACATAAGCGCCCACTTCTTTATCTTCTCTTCCACTTTGCTCCCAGCGTTGCATGTTCGTGGAGCACGACTTCACTCTACTTTTTACTGCCTTGTCAAGAATACACGCTGCAAAAGAACTTTGTCACATCATGTATAATGCCATGCTTACGCACTGGAATCCGCGCCAAACCCCAATCGTCGCCCACAGAAACTTGACTGATTACTACAGCTGCAACATGCACTCGAAAATTTCTCGAAGTGACGCTACAATGCTGTTTCGTTTTTGGGTCGGTGTAGCGTGCACCAACTCATTCAGCTATCGCATTGGTATGGCAGATTCATCCATGAGTGATAACTGCAACTCTGTCGAGAACATTGATAATCTCTTGTGTTGCTGTCCCCAATATGAACATCGCCACATCGTCCGGTGCACCTTGAGTAGATTCGATGATCAGGCCCTTTAGTGAAGAAAAGATTTTGGGAGCCTGGGCTCCCAAAATCTCCCCAGCACCTTCGCCCAAAAAGCCGCGCGAGCCCTCCTGCAGTACATGGAAGGCAACAGCATTGAGTGACCGCCTGGGATACCCTGCACTTTGTGTGTGCTGTGAAATGTCTCTCTTTCTCTCTCTCATTTGGTACTTTTAATCCCCTCCCCGTGTGGAGGGTAGCACACCGTACGTAGTCTAGTTAACCTCCCTACCTTTCCTATATTCCTTCTCTTTAACTTACTGTCTCTCTAAGAAACAGCTTAGATTGAGCATGGAAAGTGCGTAGGCATTAGTCTACAAAGTTTCGCAAGCTCGGCATACTGGAGAAGCTTATTTCGCAAGCTCGGCGTACTGGAGAACGTTATGTCGCAGCTCTACACGTATACTGCAAAGTGTCTACATGGCGGCTGCGCATGCTTATCACGCAGGGAAAGACCGCACAGCCGTCTCTCCTTCGACCCTTTTCTTTTTCTAAAGTTTTGTTTGAACTAGTGGCCGCAGCCAAGACGTGGAAGCCTGTGTGTTTTTTTTGTCTTGTCCGAATACCACTTGCAGTGGTATATATATATATATATATATATATATATATATATATATATATATATATATATATATATTTTATTTGTTAATGAACAAAATACTGAACTTTTTTCGCCTCCATTCATCCTCCGCAGTATCAAGAGTAGTAGTAACAGCAGGCTAGAGCGTGGTGGTTCATTCAGGTCACTCCGTTATTCTTCAAATAAATTCTTTCTCTCTTCTCAAGCCTTCAGCAGTTCACGCCCTTTTCCTGCAAAACGATCCTGTGGAACGCCGCCCACTTTTGATGCCATTGTCCAGACATTTCATATACCACGTCTAGACCGTCTGTTGGAGAGCGATAAGATTTGTATTGAGTTATTTTCGATGGAGTGAACTGTGACGGCCCCAGCTTTACGGTTTGCCGCCGTCTGGTCATTTAGCTTTGTATCTCGTCGCCAACGTTAAGGGCAACAAACTGGAGGCGATACCGGTAGGCTCCTCTGTCTTTTGTTTTTGCAGTAGTCTCCCCGTCGTTACGCAAGAAGATGTCGACATTTGTGACGAGCATTGTGCCTTTGTCTCGTACTTGTGTACCCCAGACAGACGTGGACTTTGTTTTAACAAGAACTTTTAGAGACCGACTTTTACCCACCGAATGCCAGAATTTGTTTTTTTTTTTCAATTGGTACTATTACCAAGAAAAAAAAAAAAGGGGGTAGCCGTTTACAACGAGCAGCGACAGCTCTACCGTTTTATTGTTAACTGAATAAAAAACATTCATGGTGCCTAAAAATTCATATGTGGGACGGATTACCAGTGAAGCTGTATTTTCTAATGATATATGGGGTTTTTACGTCCCATAACCAGGATGTGATTATGAGGGAACGCCGTAGTGAAGGGTCCGGAAATTTTGACAATCTGCATCTAAATCGAGGTACACAGGCCTCGAGCCTTTCGCGTCGAAATGCGGAAGCCGCGGCCAGGATTCGACCCCGCAACCTTCGGGTCAGCAGTCGAGCTCCATAACCACTAGACCACCGTGGCGGGGCAGGCTGTGTTAGCGTTTTAATTTGCGTAGCACTTTAGTGTCCCGGCTTGTTGTCCGTAGATCTCATGCGGCGTCACTACTCTCATAATCAAGGGGTCATCACAGGCTTAAAACGAGGCTACGAATGCCCAAAACATGGGTAAAATACACGAACACAATCTAGAAACATAGAATTAACAGATATAAGTCAAGAAGTAACCACAATACTTAACTTAATATAGCTAAAAACGCTTCGGAAACATGCCGGCTGGCACCCGCACCATTCAAAAGAGGGCGCCACCACCTCGCCAAGCACATGACTGCTCCTCCGACCTGCACTTCTCTGGTGACTTCTTCTCTACGTGTACATCTGAAGGGGCAAACAACCTGACGGTACTCGTTGGATACGACACGTATCTCTATTTCAGATGCTGACAGCCGATAAAGCGCAGCAAAAAGTATAGCACGCATGTCGCACACCAAGTTTGCGAATCTCCCTTAACAAGATTCTACTCGTGCCGGGGAAAACGTACATGCTTACCTCAAAGATTGATGTCATCGGCGGTTTGACAAAGGGAGCAGTGGGCTTCATACAAACGGGAACCGCTGGGTGCCCGAGCACTTCCTCAGGTTTCACAGTAGTGGAGCTGCATTTAGCGCAGGATTTAGAGCTACACCAATCGCTACACAAGTTTGTTGCTGTAGATACCCCGCCACTCGCTTAGTCCGTCCCTCCTTCACGCGTCCCGCGTCCCACACCACCACAGCGCATGCGCGTCCCCTCCCCCCTCTCTCTCTCCTCTCCTACGCTCACCCCCCTTTCTCTCCTCTAGGAATACTCTACTCTACTGAGCGGCGCCCGCGTCCTACACCCCCACAGCGCATGCGCGTGCCCTCCCCCTCTCTCTCCTCTTCTAAGCTCACCCCCCCTTCTCTCCTCTAATATTCCTCTACTCTACGGAGCGGCCCCCCGCGTCCCACACCCCGACAGCGGATGCCTTCAAAGGTGGACACGCAAAAAATCTTAACGTGCTTCCACGCCGTGGCAACTCTTCCGAAGCCTCGTAAAATCAGTTTACGACCAGAAAAGACACTACATGTTAAGTGTACCTATTAGCACATTTGGCACTTATGCGCCAATTGCACGTTCAATGCAAATGAGTTCTGCGGAAACCCGCAAGGTGGCGGAAGGGTTATGAAAGGGAAAATTGACAACCACCCGTTTGTAGCACGAAGCCACAAGGAAATCCGTACGGATTTCTCAGAAAGAAGCTTCTTAGTTGCCCTTCCGCCACCTTGCGGGTTTCCGCAGAACTCATTTGCATTACTTGTGTCCATGTGCTTCGAGTTGTCGATGAATTCGCCCTCGTGCTGCCAATTGCTAGCTTCCTGGTTAGCTCAATTGGTAGAGCGACCGCCCCGGAAAGGCGCTTGGTCCCGGGTTCGAACCCCGGACCAGGACGAATTTTTCGGCAACTAAGAAGCTTCTTTCTGAGAAATCCGTACGGATTTCCTTGTGGCTTCGTGCTACAAACGGGTGGTTGTCAATTTTCCCTTTCATAACCCTTCCGCCACCTTGAGGGTTTCCGCAGAACTCATTTGCATTACTTGTGTCCATGTGCTTCGATTTGTCGATGAATTCGCCCTCGCGCTGCCAATTGCTAGCTTCCTGGTTAGCTCAATTGGTAGAACGACCGCCCCGGAAAGGCGTTGGTCCCGGGTTCGAACCCCGGACCAGGACGAATTTTTCGGCAACTAAGAAGCTTTCTTTCTGAGAAATCCGTATGGATTTCCTTGTGGCTTCATGCTACAAACGGGTGGTTGTCAATTTTCCCTTTCATAACCCTTCCGCCACCTTGCGGGTTTCCGCAGAACTCATTTGCATTACTTGTGTCCATGTGCTTCGATTTGTCGATGAATTCGCCCTCGCGCTGCCAATTGCTAGCTTCCTGGTTAGCTCAATTGGTAGAGCGACCGCCCCGAGAAAGGCGTTGGTCCCGGGTTCGAACCCCGGACCAGGACGAATTTTTCGGCAACTAAGAAGCTTCTTTCTGAGAAATCCGTACGGATTTCCTTGTGGCTTCGTGCTACAAACGGGTGGTTGTCAACTTTCCCTTTCACAATTTCACGTTTGTGTCGGCATATGTGCGCACGTGTCTGCATTCTCAAGCGAACGTCCTTGCTTTCTAGCAAGTGCTTAAAAAATCATACGCAACACCGGCCTAACGGCGCACTTCTAACATACATATATACACAAAATAGTTTGCTTTAAGGGCAAGTCTATGACTCAATTTAAAAAGAACGAGTAGTTCTCAAGGACCGAAAAAATGAGGGTACAAAAAATTAAAAGGAAGAACTGCGTACACGTGGTTGCTAGAGATGGGCAGCTCTAAATAGAACTTCGTTGCTAACGAGCTACTTCACCCGGCCACGCCTGTTCTGTCCGACATCTCAACACTGCACCCTCGGAACGAGCTTAATGCTGGCTTCCATTCTTTGTCCATGCGTCTTAACCAAAAAGTAGGGCTGCGCGTGCGCTATGATTTCCGGTCTTTTGTGAAGTGTACTTGACAGGTATACATTGTAACACACACACACACACAAAAAGCGTCAGTCCTTGACAAGACGATAAGGTCTGTCGTCGACCTTTTCAGCTTTAATGAGGATACCTTCATTTTTTTTTTCGGCGCGATGAAGACGAGGAAAAAAGCTAAGGTACACAAACAATGGGATACCGTGCTGACTATTTTTAATTTTTAATCAAGAAGCGTGTTGTTATAAAAACGGGCCATACTTTAGCGCCTGCGCACGGTAATGACGACATACAAAGCTTGCAAAAGTTAAATACGACAAATTTGACCAAGAGTTCCCTCGAGTCATTTCTTTCGCCGTTCATCCGAAGGTCTATAGTCGCTTACAGCCTAAAAAATAAATACAAGCTACACCCATAATACCGCAGCGCGCTTGTCATTCACCGTATAAGAGAGTCAATCAAGCTGGTTTTCTCCCGAACTGTAAATACTTTTCTTGTGCTAATGTAAGCACCACGCTTATTGTAAACTAAACGTTCGTAGTTCATAACCATAGTCTGATGTTTGGCACAGCCCACGCACAAGACCTATACTCCAAACGCTTTCTAAGACCGACGCTGCACGCAAGCTCCGCTTGCTTGCTCGCCAACACACCACGTCACAATGGAATGAGCGGCACTTCCAAGCATACCCGTTTACACTCATTTGACCCTACCTTAAGTCTTCGAGTCTGATCGAGGCTTCACCGAATAGACGCGACCCTTTTGTATTTAGGCTTTGGTTGGGCGTTGCGTTTACCAACGCCTATAGCTTTCCGCATTGGGATGGCCAACACCGCAGCTTGTGACCACTGTGGCCGTGAAGAAACAATTGGACATATCCTTTTGCGACTGCCCACATTATGGTGCACAGCGACTATCCCTTTGCAACGCGCTCATAAAGTTGGATGACCAACTTTTACAGTAGGAAAAAAATTTACGCCATCGACAGGACGCAATGTCGCAGAAGAAAGCCCTGCAAGCGCTACTGCGCTTCTTGCGATCAACCAACCTTTCTGAACGACTGTAACCACTGCAGAACTCCCTTCCTGTGTGTGTTGTTTTTGTTGTTTTTCATCCTGTGTATATGTGCGTTTTTTCTCTCCATTCTTTCTTCTTCTTCTTCTTCTTCTCTCTCTCTCTCTGTACACCCTCATTCTTGCCCCTGTTTTCCTACCCCAGTGCTAGGTAGCAAGCCGGATGCTAATGTAGATGCAGATGTAGATCCTAAGTTTCTGGCTCACACCCACACTGGGGGGACTGGCCAAGAATCGGGTAGCTTAAAAAAAAAAGATAATGAAAAAACTACAAAAGAGAGTAATTTCTCGTTCTAGTTAAGCTCCCGCCCTTCCTCTTCATCTCTCTCTCTCTCTCTCTCGCTTGGATAAGCAGTGATGTCAGAATCTCGGATAGTGATGATCAGAATCTTGGATAAGCAGTGTTGTCAGAAATTGGCCAGGACGCATGAGTTTTCAATTTAAATTCCAGTAACACGAACATGCGTCTATATGGTAACACCGAAAATCTGCCACACGATATTAGTTAGTGTCGTCACTAAATTGAGCAAATGTGTTCGGCATGGAACGTCTGTGTAAATTTCCTCTGGGCTGAACAGTGATGTCTATGTGCGGAGCCTGTCTTTATTCTTAGATTGTAGCCGACTATAGAATTGCTACATCGCTACCACGGAGGGCGATAGACGCCTGGCTTGCGCACGTACCTTCGCTCTTTTTTTTTTTAGGTAGAACGCTTCCGTGATTTCCCCACACAGCGTATCCTTGTGTTTGAACAAAACGGGTGCTCTGTCAGACGGGGGGACAACACACGCTGTCTTCGCAGTCTCTGCAGGGCGCCAAATGGTAGCATACAGCAACTCCTCTAGCATTGCACATATATTCGCTCGACCTTTTATACAAACACCCCCCCCCCCCCCCCCCCCACCCTGTCCTAGTACATCTGCCCACGTAGTATACGTATGTCCCGTTTTTACTGTTAATACTTCGGGACCCTCGCCTGTTTACCAGACGTCTGTATTTGCTTTCCGCGTGAACAAACTCATTTTATGAAGCTTCCAAACATCAAGGACATTGAGAATTAGGGACTCGTTTACGAGATAGACATGCGCGACTGTAATTGTTCTAGCTTGCGTAAGTGGCGACAGCAGTCACAGCGTTACAACTATGATGGTTTAAGGTACGCACAAAAAGAACGTTCACACCTGCGAACAAAAAGATCAGGGCAAACCAAATGGGCACGTGCTCAGAGATAACAATGTTTCAAATAATGGCTCGGGACGTATTGGGAATTATGGGCGGAAGTAAACGAGAACTAGTAAACAGAGATCCACATAGGGAAGTTTCGCATGGAGATCCCAGTAATGAGCACTGTTCTCAGAAGTCGCAGTCTGCAGTAGTCAAGTGAAAGGCACTGCGCGATGGGTGCAACTTTTTTATTTTGCTTTTATTCGAAGTGGCTTTTCCTCAAAGGGCGGATAATGTATCTGCGTTCGAACTGTAATCTTCAGTTGTTTATAGTAACGCTGTTGGCGATACAGGAAAGGTTAGACTTTTCCGAACGACTTTGATATGCGTCAACTATATCGCAGCGCCGCTTTGAATAACGCAGACGTGGAATCGAAGCATTTTATTAGTGGCACGAACAACGAACGACATTCTTGTTTCTCGTCCAAGCATTTCCGGTTGAGCATTTCCGGTTTTTCGAGTATTCAGAAAATGCGTTATAAAAGTCAAACTGGTGTGAAATCGACCGTTCTAGTTCAAGTCAAGAGTTATGTTGGAGACTGATATCGAACATGAGTTTACCTAATAAAAGGACGAATTAACTGTCATGATAATTAATGAAAATAATTGAATGACTTCGTCGGAAGAGCAGACTGTTTTCTCGTGAGATGATGATGATGAATTGTGGTTATGCCCTTTGTAGCGGATTGGCAACTGTCAAGTGCCTTAACCAGGGCGAAAAAAAAAGATGCGGCATCCAGCAGCTGAGCTTGTTGCGACACCTGGTGGGGCAGACCTCAACTACGAGCTCCTTTCTACGTGGTCTCTGCGATCCGCTTCAGCGGTGCAACGAAACACAATGTGGACCCTAGTAATACCCAGGGCACACAAACGTCGACGTGCGATTGCCACTACCAGGTACCCGAATAAAGAACTAGTGTGGCCGCGGCGGTCGCATTTCGATGAAGGCGAAATGGTAGAGGCCCGTGTACTGTGCGATGTCAGTGCACGTTAAAGAACGCCAGATGGTCGAAATTTCCGGAGCCCTCCACTACGGCGTCTCTCATAATCATATCGTGGTTTTGGGACGTTAAACCCCAGATATTAATTAATTAATTAAAGAACTAGTGTCGCCTACAAATGATTTGTTTGTTCTGTTCCACGTGGCTTTCGCTCAGAGTAGCGATAATGTATCAGCGTTTGAGATATAGCCTTCGGTTGTTGATTATAGCGCCTATGGCGATGCAGGCAGGGTTAATGTGGTAGACATCGCTGTGCGTGAACTATATTGTCACGTCGTCGTGACGTCAGCGAAGCAGCAGTCGGCGTGTTCAAGACGAAACTCTTTTAGGGGCGAAGCTCCTTAGGGCATAGGCTAGTCCGGCGTCGTCCTGCGTCGTTGTCGTCGTAGCCACCCCTGTGCGATGACGATGACGCTGCCATCACGGCACAGCACATGGAATGTACCCACTATGCGTCATAACGATGACGCTGATGACGATGACGATCACGATGCCATACAACAAACTCATTTAATTATATAACAAGGCACCGCCCGTTTCATGGCCGATCTCCCATGGTGGGTTGCGCCAGATTAACAAGGATCAACCAACCAACCAACATGGCATCACGATATGGTCTCACATGCATCCAACCACCACATGCAGCCAACCACATGCAACCAACCACCATCCGTTTGACCACATGCAACCAACCACCATCCGAAGAACCTGCATCGATCTCGTCTTTGCAAACTTTCGACTACGACCCATCCAGGAACCGCTCTCCCTCCATTTCACCGACCATAAAGCCGTTATAATGAAGGGGGAACGGAAGCCACGGCTTATGTAAACGGTAACCACGACCAACGTAGAAACGAAAACAAAACGGAAAATCACGGCTCACGAATAAAATATAAATTTCTTGTATATATACACACAGTGTTTGTCACGTCTTTGATGCTGTACTGGGCGAATTTCACGGAAGATTCACGGTTTACCGATGAACCTCCGGAGCTTTGCCCACTCATCATCATTCACTCCGTGGATATGCTGTGATTTTTTTTTATTTGGGCGAACCTACATGTGCTCGGAAAACGAAAATACAACAGGCAAGCAATTCACGCTGTAAACTGATCTGCGGTAGGTGCGTCGTCATTTATACATGCGGCATCGAACATTCGAGTCTTATCACCTGTGGCCGAGTTAGTTTCACGATTAACCAAACTGTTCGCGTTTGCGCGCTCAAGACTAACAGAAGATTCTAAAATAATCTGAATGTTCCCAGACATTCGGGCGCGGTTTGCACAATGCAGTTAATACATGTGTAATGGGCCGGTAACATAAAAACGTAGAAAGAAAGGAGTGCATGTGGCAATATTGTGACGCTTCTTCAGGTATACAGGCGCAACCGAAACGTTTTATTTCGCAGTCTAAAGATGTTCTGTCATTAGAACTTGCTGCTGGGCTAGTTGATCGCTCGTCATATTGAAGAAACTTGGTGCAAGCTGGCATTCCCTCATTCACGCACACATTCACACACACGTGTATACGTGGGGTGTGTTCTTGAGTATATGCGCGAGTGAATGTGTGCATGAATTAAGGAATGCCAAGTTGGGCCAAGTTTCCTCAATGTTATGTTCCGTCATTTTACACTTTAATGTCAAGTGCAACACTATTCAGATGTCTACGGTTCACGTGCGCCTTGAAATAAGTATTAATATCATTGAAACGACCTGAAAACAAAGGAATAAGAACTCACAGGGTCCCTTCTGCATTCGCCGACGTCGACTCGAAGGCGCAAGTCATCTTGCTCTTCTTCTCAGTCTGTGCTATGATCCTCTCCTCCCGCCCCCCCTCCGATAGAATTCTGAACCTAACGTCGTTTTGCCCGGCCTCCAGGATCATTGCAACCTTTCTTGACTGCCTCCGGAATCGGCCCATTTTAGACCAAGCCACGATATCCCTAGTAGCACCAAATGTTTACGCAACGTTACCGCCACATTCAGAAAGTTTCTCCCACGTTGTGGCAACATTGCGTGCTACTTGGGGATGTAAGGTAATGCCATCACGTTATCTGGCGTCATATTGACGTCATGATGTCACAAGTTAGCGCGACTTGTGACGTCATATTGACGTCATATCGTAACGTCATCACGGGAGGATATTTTGCACATCACTCACGTTGACGTCCCCGATGCCGCTGCCGGTGGTCAAATCTCGCGTTTTATGAGGCGTCCAAGCCTTTCGCCTTAAAAAGATATGGCCGAAATTCAAAGGAACTACATGTGAAGCCGAAGCATTGTACGAACTGCTGTAACACGAGGCGTGGGAGCGTGTCTAAGCTGATCGAGCCCGCATGCATGTGGCGAAATCGTGCAGTCATTGCGTTTACCATTCGGCCATGCGGCGATGTCTGATCGCGCGTGAGAAAGCAAAGAAAGACTTCACTGTAGAAGCGATCTCCCCTGCGCTGGGCGACTACTTCGATATCGCGTTTCGAATTGCCTTTAAAGCCTGTTTCGAAAGCGATTGCTCGCGAAACTTACGGAACAATGGTTACCCTCATCATCATCTTTCCATTCCTGCAAAAACTTCTCTCTTTTTTTTTTTTTTTGCATTGCGACATCACCCGCCTGTGTTTACTGCAATGTATTGTCGAAATGTCGTTCACTGTGTGAGGTTTAGAGTAGAACTGCAACGGATTACGTGAAATGCCGAAAGACTACGGAGGATCTCCACAGCCTGTGGAACAGTAGTATGCTGCCACCGCGCACAGACGCGAACAAAGGTTTGGGGACCTATTGGTGCCGCACTTTTAGGGGCGAAGCTCCTTAAGCCGTGGGTCGTGCGTCCTCGATGTATGTAGTTGTAGGTAGCCACCTCTCGTTTAGTTCTTAGAATGTCCGTTAGATGGCGGTACTTGTATATGATGAATATATGATGAAAAGCTGCGGCGCTCGCTCCATTCAGATGTATGGGCGCTGCTGCTTAATAATAATATGTGGGGTTTAACGTCCCAAAACCACGATATGATTATGAGAGACGCCGTAGTGGAGGGCTGCGGAAATGTTGACCATCTGGTGTTCTTTAACGTGCACTGACATCGCACAGTACACGGGCCTCTACCATTTCGCCTACATCGAAATGCGACCGCCGCGGCCGGGATCGAACCCGCGACCTTCGGGTCAGCAGCCGAGCACCCTTGCCACTGATCCACCGAGGCGGACGGCGCGGCTGCTTCTCACAATGTTCACTAGATGGCGCTGCGCTGTGACAGTACGTGAATTGATCACTAGATGGCGCTGCGGCGCTCGCTCCATTCTGATGCGTAGGAGACGGCTCCGCTGCGTGCTCTAGTGTGATAGGAGACCGCTGGGTGGCACGGCGCTCTTGGCGCGCTTCCTCTTTCGCTCGGCAGTCAGCGCGCAATCAGCGACGAAGAAGGTGAGCGACGAAGAAGGCATGGAGGTGCCGGAAACGGAGCCCGACTTTCGAGCCCACGAAGCAGAAGGTGCACGGCGACGCCGAGAAGCGGATGCAGAAACTGTGAGAGCCCGAGAAGCGGCGAGGAAACGCGCGTACAGGCGGGCAGATCCCGAGGCTGCGCGAGTGCGGCAAGCTGCTGCCAAGCGCACACACTGGTTCTCACGTCTTTCATGATGATGTAATGGGCGAATTTTCACGGAAGAGTCATGAACCTCCGGAGCTTCGCCCACTCATCATCATTCACCCCGTGGATATGCTGTGATTTTTTTTTCTCAGGCCAGGTACGTTGTTCGCAGTCGAATGGTGCAGTTTAAGAGCGCATGTACGACCAATGTAATACACTGAATTAGTTCTACGCTTTGAAGCTGCACTGAGACTTTTTGGTGCTACGGTCCTCACAAGTTCGCTCGTAACAGAAATGACGAGAGATAAGCGATGTAAGGATACGCGCTCGGAAAAGCCCGACTGTAACACTTTTTTTTTTTTTTTTTTGCTGAGTGAAAGTTTTCACGAGAATAATCCCCCTCCTCTTCGTGTGCTTACATCCACCAACACGTCACAGCAGGACATCAAAACATTTCGGTGAATCTAAGGTAGTGAATACTTCACATTTTGAACCCACGGTTTTCGTAAAGAAACGCCTGCACGCTATAGCTTGAACGCACCTGAATAAGAGACAACGCCTTTCCGCTGGCATCTCCTACCAAGAATATTGATGCGAAATTGGAAAGACCCGGAAGAAATAATAGTTTCCGCTCACGCGAAACTTTTAAGTGATGTAAGATGACGTGAAGTGCGGACTGTTGGGATAGTACAATAGAGACATCGCAACACGCTCTGAAAGCTTTTCAGGGATCCGTCTGTCTGGGCCATTCGTTACGCCCGTCAACGTAGATCTTTCGTCTTGTGCTCACACGGATGTTGTGCATAGGCACCGTGCACTCGGACTTTCTTCTGCGACACCAGCGCCAGAACCCATAGTGTAGTGAGAGAAAGCAGCAAAACTGGGTAGGCGCAATCACATTATTCATGGCGTCGTATTTCGTATCAAGGCTCAAGAGTGTCCGTTATTGGGAAGTTTCACTCATGCACTTCATGCGATGAGCGATAAACCATAAAACGAATTTTCGTGCCTTTCTTAATCTCACGACGTATTTCCTTGAATCCCTATTGGCCGACACACACACGCACACACACGCACACACACGCACACACACGCACACACACACACACACACACACACACACACACACACACACACACACACACACACACACACACACACACACACACACACACACACACACACACACGCACCCTTGCGGCAACCACTGTAAGTAGACTTGCAGGGTACTCAATACGTGGTAAATCATAATTTTTTGTGTAGTAGGGAAGCACCCACTCTGCCAGTATTCGTCATTCTGCGGAGAAGCAAGGTACCCGCTATACATCTGTAAGGCATCATGTGCACTTTGTTGATGAATAATTATGGCTGAGTGATTTGTAATGGACTGGAAGCATTAAACGAGCCACGCGTTACAGTATTCGCACTGTGTAAAGCCTGGTTGTTATTTTACTTTTCTATCATGCTTTAATACATATGTTAACGTGATTCCTTGCCCGGCATGACAGTGTGTGTGACGTCAAGTTATTTCTACCAATATGCCCATACAAAAATAACTAGCACGCAGAAGTAGGAAATAACATCAAAGTAAATTAACAAGGGCAGAAAAAAAGCTGCGCGGAGATGACGACATGACCATACTTAGATGACTTCTAACTATGATGCAACCCCGAAGGCAGGTTTCAAACCATCAATTAATCGGCGCTCACAAACGCAGGTGCACCTTCACAGAAAAATGTCTTCGTGCGCATTCAACCTGTATCGGTATGCGTTTGTGCTAATTGTTCGTTCAAAATGGTTGCTAAACAGAGTTTTCGTAGACATGCACTTAGTAAATGAATAATGGTTCATTCATTAATTAAAGGCGCAGACATGAGTTGAAAGAAAACGACTTCTCGAAGTTAAAACACTGGTAATGACGCAAGCTTTAAATCCTTGCATCACTTCCACGTTATGCCACTTAATGCGGTGAAGTCTAGCGAGCGCTAGGATATTGTTCATTATTTTATCACACTTGCCGCAAACTTCGAAATGAATGATAACTCATGTCGAGAGCATTCTCAAGCTGAATCCTTAAAACAACACCGAAATAAGAGAAGTATGGTGAGCTCTGCTGCGCCACGCTCAAAAGACCGAAATTTGAAGTCGCAAAACTTTTTTACGTAAGTGCTAGGTGCTCGTCCTTGGCCTAACGGCTTCGCTAATGACATGTCCAGCACCAGGGTTGGCTGAAATTTTGTCTTAAGAACAATTCTAGCATAAATGTTTTTTTTTGTTTTCGAATCTAGTCATGGCATCTTAGCGTGCAACATAAGGGAATTTTTGTAGCCCGTTTGTTTGTCACCAATGTCACATAGTGTTGCAACCGACAAATATACATATTTCGGAGAAATTCAGCTACCAGTCTGACGGGATCCAATGTTCCTATTGAATGTCACTTTGATGAGAGTTCATGGTACCTTGAAACCAGGTGGGTAAATTTACGTTAATCTTCTGACGAGAGAAATTGTTGTGCTTGTGTCGGTGACTGATAAATGAGAACCACGCCACCTCAGATAACCTTAAGATTTATTCTCAACACACATTTCGGGAAGCACTGATAGTTGAGACGGTGTCCGTGCAAAAGGCAACGTCATTCGATAGTTCGCAGATTGTCACAGCACTTCATCCCAGGCGCTGTTTCGAACATTGAACGAACTTCAACACTTCACAACAACAAAATAATTACACGTGCTACCGTTGATCCTAGCTCATTTTAAAATAAATAGGGTATTAATCGGCTCCTCACTAGATCGCAGTACTGCTTCCAGAAGTCGCCGTACTTCTTCGAGCACTTTTCCTCGTCCCTGTAGCTTCTGTGCAGGAGCAACCCGCACAAGTACAGGACATAACAGTAAGGGACGATGCTGGAACATCCCGAGGGCAGGGCCCAGCACAGGGCAGCGAGAATCTCGAACACGTAGTTCACGTGGCGGCTGAGTGACCAGAACCCCGAAGCCAGAAGCAGGTTGGTTCTTTGTTTTCCCGTCGCGTCTCGATACGAGGCCTTGATCACCTTCGGTGAAGATCCCCAGATGACGCACTTTCCCTGCGTCGCTCTTACCAACTGCCTCTGGTAGTCGGTCCAATAGTTGAGCCCTATCATGGCGAGGCCCATCAAGAATATGAGACCTGCCCATAGGAAACCAGTGTCGGGGCTGTGCTCGACCATGTACATGCTCGTGAGGGGGTACATGAGGCTCAAGAAGCAGATGCATCCCCAGCAGATGTAGTAACCTGCAGAAAACAGGATGCATATTAAGCACGCTATTTTTTGTGTGTGCACGCGCACGCCAAGGAAATTTCTTTGTTACACGACCTGAAATTCATTTGTAGAACCCGATACATACAGCTAGTCACCGTCATTCATAACAGTGCTGTTGCATTAGATCAATGCTTTGAAATGGGAAAAGTTCTATCTTTCAAAGTGCCGACTGACTAAACAGCTGAACGCGGTGGACGTAGAAAAAAAACAGCCGTTTCCACGCCGCGGAAAGCAGTCAAACAGCGAGGCTGTCAGCATGCGAGTGTATGTGATCGAACAGTGTCATCGAGTTCATAATGTTTATTGCTTTATTCACTCCCCCCTCTGGTGACGGGACCTGCGTGACGCCTGCTGCTACAACAACAACAACAACTACTACTACTACTACTACTACTACTACTACTACTACTACTACTACTACTACTACTACTACTACTACTACTACAACGACGACGACGACACGACGACGGTACTGGGTAGACCGAGACATGCACCTTCGCTGTAAAAAGGTTATTACTTGTACTCACCAATACTGCACGTTGACTAGATTTATGATCAAGATAACAGTGCGAAAGAAACAGCCACCGGAGACTCCTAAATGCTAAAAACATACCCGCTCGGTCTAAGATGATGTCGATGGTCTGCATGTATCCGTCTTCCCACCAATAAAACTTCGCGATGTATACCGTCTGCAACAAAGCCGTCGTTGCCATGGCCCAATTCCAGCCGGTCGTCTCCACCTGAGCCTTCCAGCAGACCAGCACCAGCAGCTGCCACATCATCATTCCGAAGCGGCAGTTGGTCCACTGTTTGATGTCCAAGCGCTGCCCTATGCGCGGGTACAGCTCCAGCCCCCAGTAGAGGTCAAAGACGACGCTTCCGGTAGTACCATGCTCTCCCCAGGTGAAGGCCTCAGTTTGCCCTTGACGTATATGAGGAACGTAACGACGTAGCCGATTATGGTGAGAGCAACGGCCACCCCGGGCAGGTTCCGGTAGATGGACCAACCGCGAGCGTCTTGTACGAGGAGGATGAATACGGCCAGCGCCATGCTGATGACGTAGTATGTGAAACCGGACATCCGGTAGACGGGTCGGTGACCCGTTGACGTGGGTGGGCCGTAGTATATTTTGCCGGGGAGAACGAGTAGAGAGAGACCGCTGTAAGGCGGCGAACACGGCGAGGAAGACCCACGTCTGGGGTGTTCCCAAACCCATGGAGTGTCCAGGCGTCGTACCAGAAGGGCTGAAAACCCCGTTCAAACGCTTCTTCCAGAGATGACCCGTAGGTGACCACGAAGAAGATGACGCACACGACCACATGCGGCACGAAGAAGAACAGGAACAGGGGAAGCAACCAGTGCTGGAAGAAGTTGAGCGATGACTTCTCTGTTGGCTGCAGACCTGCATGAAAAAAATTGATAAGTTACAGAGGGGAAAACAGCGCAAAAACGGGACGAAGAAAGGACCACACAACACAAGCGCTGACGAACAACTGTGTGTAAGTTTATTACACCGGTATGGTCATTCTTTCTTCGTCCCGTTTTTGCGCTATTTTCCCCTCAGTATCATATACCAACTGGCCCTTCAAGACACCCTTCTGCGATAAGTTACAGTTGACCAGTCCAAAAATACAGTTGAACCCCTCAACAACGAAAGCCCTCAAGATCGAAATTCTTTCAGCAACTAAGACATCTGGCGTCCTCGGCGAATGTCCATAGAGTTCAGTGCATATTCCCCAAAAAGCCCTCCCACAATAACGAAAGTTATAGGTGGTGATCCGCAACATTATTTTCAACCCCTGAGCTAGTTGGGAACCGAGACGTTCGAAAATAGCAGCACCGCTTACTCGACAAGTCGGCCACATACCTTTCCGCCAACAAGCATCGGTGCGGCCATTTCTGTTTACATTCGGTCGAATAAGAATGATAGCAACAAGACCTTTCTTTCGCTGAGAACAGGCTTTTTGCTAACGCCTCTGTTGGCAACTACTTCGGCGCATGACGTTTCAAGTGACAACGCCCACGAAGGCAACGTCATGCCGGCAGACATTCTGAAGACGGCCTAACTGCTTGCTGCCGCGCGTATCTCCGTCTGCACGCCGCTATCTCCCGCGCTTTGCTTACGAGCTGTGTAGTTTGGCCTTTCGGAAAGATGTCATCCCCTATAAGAAGCGTAACTTTCGACGCTTCAGGAGAAGTCTAAGTTTATCGCCGAAGCTGCTAAAGGAAGAAAAAAGGCGGATATTTCAGAGGAGTTTGACAGAGCAAGATCAGCGACTTCTTTAAATCAATTTTGGTTGAGCGAAGTAATTGGTCTGCGTATTTTTTTTATTTTCGCGAGAGCGAAATTCTCACGAGAACGAAAAAGGAAATTGAAGGACACTTTGTACATTCCAAAGTGTGTTCGGCGAAAGCGTGTGGCCATTCCATTGACGGAAAGACGGACGGAAAGACCAACGGACGGACAGACGGACATCCGGACGGACAGACGGACATCCGGACGGACGGACGGACGGACATCCGGACGGACGGACGGACAGACGGACATCCGGACGGACGGACGGACGGACGGACAGACGGATATCCGGACGGACGGACGGAAAGACGGACATCCGGACGGACGGACGGATGGACATACGGACATCCGGATGGACGGACAGACGGACATCCGGACGGACAGACGGACATCCGGACGGACAGACGGACGGACGGACGGACGGACAGACGGACGGACGGACAGACGGACATCCGGACGGACGGATGGACGGACGGACAGACAAACGGACATCCGGACGGACGGACGGACATCCGGACGGACGGACGGACGGACAGACGGACGGACGAACGGACAGACGGACAGACGGACATTCGGACGGACGGACACCGGACGGACGGACATCCGGACGGACGGACGGACAGACGGACATCCGGACGGACACCGGACGGACGTGAGCATGAGACATTAAAGGCTTTCGCCTTAAAAATCGGTTCCCCGGCGATTTCGTTATTGAGGGGTTCGACTGTATTCCGTAAACACCAACAGTTGTTATGCGAGGCGCAGTGGTACTTGAGTGCGGAATAATTTTGACCACATTGATCTCTTTATTCTGTACCGACAGCACAATACAAAACCATTTCTGTGTTGCAAAATCTGAGCACCACATGCGGGAGTCAAATCTCTGACATCGCGCTCATTAACAGGCCGTCATAGCCATCGAAATGGTAAAAGCAAATAAATAAAACAAGCAATAAAACTTCTTTTAAGAGCTGTATATAGCACCGATTGTTGGTTTGTATCTCTTGTAGAACGCGTGTCATCTTCCTGTTCCCTTTATCACTGTTATTTTTATGTAGCGATTGACTGAATGATTACGCCTACTTCATGAAATGATTGAATGATTACTTCATGAAATCATCACTTGATTAAACGCTAGCTTGATGTGAGGATTACTTGAAGAAATGAATGCGTGATTAAATAACTGACTGACCGATTGACTGATTGAAGACGTCAGCAACGTACATGTTTCCGGCTTGTGCACGATAACAAGTTCTACAAATGAAAGTAAATGTGAGGTGAAATCAACACTTCAATCTATTATCAACAGTTTGCTTTAAAGCAGGTAAAGTGGGCACTTTAAAGCTGTATACATCTTACATGGGCCTCAGACATGATTCATCATCAACAGCGGCCTGGCCATTGCTTTCTTTATATCCCGACTAGCGCGGGCGCATTCGTACAGTCGATGGCTGTGCACAGACCGCCCTGTCGATTGTTTGTCACGGTCTCGTTTCGACTGTGGTTACAAGCAACAGAGTATCCGCGGCGACATCAAACCACTCCTTTACCTGCGCAGGGCTTGCAGTAGAAGTCCCCAAACAGTTTACGGCGAACTACAAAAAGGCCACGTTTACGCTCTAGGTCGCAATGTAAGGTGGACTGACCTCATAGAAGCCAGTCGCGCAACAAGCAGCATAGTTGCAGGGCCTGTAACTGCGCTGTTTCGCGCAGGTCGGATCGTTTCCTTTGTGTCTCGCAGTACTGAATGGGACTCTGCAACACTTTTTTGAGCATGGTCAGAAAACGCGGTCGATCGGAAGTCGAGGCTCCTGAGAACATGTGAGCCAAGCAATAGTAGCGCAGCGTACGGCCGGGAATTTAGAATTAATTCTGAAAGTCAGCAAGAAATCGTTCCTTCTTCTCTCGACAAATGATGCCATGAACCCGAATGACCACGCTGTAAACCCAATGTCGGCAGCCGTTGGCTAATTTGAGCATCGCGAGTCGCATAGTTACCGCGGCCGCCGCGGCATTACGCCACGTGCCCGCGCGCGCGCTCTCCATCACACTGAAATTAAGCCGCGCGTTCGAAGCAAAAACAACAAAAAGAAATAGTACTCAAGGTCATGACGCGCGCGGAAGAACGGATGCAGATTCTTATGCCCTTGTTAAGCCTCCCTTCACCCTCACCCTCTTCATGAGGAGCTTAGAGCGCACGCTCGTACGAAAGGAGCGAGAAGCATTCAAAGCGCGCGGCAAAACCTTTTAACTCCGCTCGTGCTTGGTAGGTTCTAAAAATTGTCGCCGCAGTCAATTCAATAAACCCCTTTAATGAAGCCATTAGATTATTACTTAGAATAGTGCTGCACGCCTCCATTAAGCTATTCTTAATTGAAACATCAGAGGCGTTGGCAGCATTCGTGTTGTTTGTAAAATCGTAAAACTTAATTGCCCGATCAAAATGCATCTCTTATTTGGTGTGAGAGAGAGAGAGAGAGAGAAACGAAGAGGAAAGGCGGGGAGGTTAAGCAAGCTTTGGCTCGGTTGGCTACCCTATACGTGTGGTGGGGAAATGGGGAATAATAGAAAGGAAATGGATAGAGAAGAAAGAAGAAGATTGAGAAAGAGATGGCTGCACAGTTAGCTTGACACTACACAACACGAACTCGCGGTGTTCGTTCACAGGCGCTCGTGAAGTCCGGTGGTCCTCAAGAAGCACAAGAGTGCTTTCGTGGCCTTGCGCATATACGAAACCGTAAGCCAAGGTCCCAGGATCTTCTTTTCGGTCAGTGGTCTTGGATCCAGGTGACGGAGCTTGGCTTCCAATACACGTCGTTGAGTCTTGTATGATGGCCAGTGGCATAGAATGTGCTCCAGCGTCTCCTCGCAGGCGCAAAGGTTCGCATGCCGCACTGCTGGCCATTCCAATGAGACACGAATACGCATTCGTGAATGCCACGCCCAACCACATGCGAACACAGTAATTGCGTAGATATATGATAGTGTAAGATTGCAGATATGGAGCAATAAATAATAGGCAAATATGATGAGATGTCCCCCCTGCTACCAACTGCCAAAGAGAGGAGACCACTCAGTTCCTTTTCTCGATTCCTCTTTCAGTTCGCCAATATGCCACTACTAATTTGCTCACCCCCTCTTGGCCACACATCTCAACAACCATCTACTCCAAAAAGGATTCCTGCTGGGGCCGGGAAGGAAAAGAGGCAACGAACATTCCTTACTCACAAATACATCGCATTTAATTGTAATCATAAGTGGCATCCACACATGCTCTCTGCACGCAACACCAGCTACACAAAATTACAACAAAGGTACACAAGAACGGCGATGTGCGGTGCAGTGTACGTAAGATGAATATCTACGGCAATGATGCGATCAGCACTAGAAGAAAAAATTTTTACTGAGTTAAACTGCGCAATGTCTAAATGTGCTGCCTCCTACTTCGCAAAGTTCGTCAAAAGGCAAAGAATGTAGCTAATGTCACGATGGAGTCAATCTTCTCGCCGGACTGGTTTGTTCGGCCTGGGGCTTGTAGGTTGCTCTCTGGGTCGCTGTCGAATGGAGTCGAATCGGTCGTCGCGGCGCACTTCGCGCTCTGAACGCCCTACATATATCCAGCCGAATAATAGAAAAGCCAGATTGCCCCGAGTAGAACGCTCGGGAAAAGCCGAAAGCTACGCTGTCATCCTCCAACTTTTCATCGTCTCGTCATCATTTCCTTCATCATCTCCCTTAATCATCTGCCTCAATTATCATCTCATCGTCTCTCCTCTCCCTCGATCGCGGTCTCACGGTCGCTTTTCACAGGCCCCGACTCCGCCCTTCCGTGGCACCCAACCACCAATTGTCACTATTTACGTGACATATATTTCCCTGTCGGTCAGCGTCTATCGGCCGGACGACCACCTTCATAACTCACAGCAGAGCAAGACCATCTTTCAAAGCAAAGTAGATCAAGGGAAATACATAAGCACCGCACTGGGAGAGGGCAGCAGGCAAACCGTCCGACGTCGCGTGAATTATGGGGGCGGCCAGGAATTTCGACGCACAGACAAAGCGCGTTGTCTCTAATGGTCAACACGCAGTGTTCTGAGCGCTGCGCGGTAAAACGTCTGGCCGTCCTCATCGCCACAGTTTCTCTGGGGTCTGGCGACCAGATGTGTCAAAGTCGGGCTTCAACACTGGCGTCTTCAGTGTACATTTTCCCAGCATACTGGCCGGCTCTTTCCTTCTACCGCCGCAGGCGGTCATTCACGAAGGATGCGATAATGAGCTTCCGGGCACTGCGGAGGCAGAGGCTCAGCTGGCGGCATGGTTAACCCGGCCTAGCACAGGGATGACAGCGGAGTTGCACCAACGAAGTCAACAAAAGGCACTCCGCTGTGCTCGTGTCATAAAACTGATAGGCGCGCACGGCGCTTCGCCGCTGCAGTGACCGCAGACCAGAGAGGCCGCCACCCGATCCCGGTGTCTGCGCGGCGACGGAAGCTTCCAAGCACACCACTGCGAAATGCGTCTTCGACACACCCGCCCCGGTGGTCTAGTGGTTGAGGCACTCCGGCAGCTGACCCGCAGGTCGCGGAATCGAATCCCGGCCGCGGAGATCGCATTTTCGATGGAGGCGAAAATGCTGGAGACCCGTGTACTTGGATTTAGGTGCACCTTAAAGAACTCCAGGTGGTCGAAATTTCCGGAGAGTGCTCCACTACGGCGTCTCCCATAATCATATGGTGGTTTTAGAACGTTAAACCCCTCAACAATTATCAGTCTTCCTAACCTCTGGGGGTCATCATATTATCGAAGGCATCGGTTAAGAAAACGAATTTAAACACTTTAACACGTCCTGCGGTGCGCTCAACGTCTGCGGGAACGTCACAATGAAGCAAGGAAAATCATTTCAAGCACCGTCATGCTATATGCGCCATATAGCAAGCAATTATCCTAAACTAAATTCCAAACATGACGATCTTTATAAAAACGCCGTTTTAAAAGGAAATTCCTTCCTGCGCAGTTCTGTGCAGCGCGCGATGATATGGGCAAGCACAGTTGCGTGAAAAGCAGATTGTGTAGTTTGGAGCATGGCTTTGCTTTATCTTGTTCGGAATTCAGTGTAACAGCGCTTTAAATTCACTGCAATTGTGGTCCATGCGTGTGAAAAGAATTTGAGATCAATAAGTGAATTCCTGTCATCCCTCAGTACGCATTTGAAAGAATGAGCTTCTCTGTAGACCCTTTACGCAATGATTGGCAATTGCGATAATTAACCGGTGACCTTAATCATCACAACGTACTCTCAGAGTCAGTGCCATGTCAAAATTAGAAAAGTTTGTTAAAATCAAAAGGGGAAAATGTAGCTGCAGGAAAAAATGCAAACAAAAAAAATAAGGTGCGTTAGCTAATTTATTATGCCGCCAACACGAAATCGATGTCGTAACTCTATATGATAGCGGCTGCGGGTGCGAAGTAAACGGCACTAATCACGCAAGGAGAGACAAAAAAAAAAAAAAAAAAAGCTGCCTCGTGCGCATCGTGGGGTATTTCTGAAGAGCAAAGAAATGTTTCGCCATTGATGCCATTCCAGTTCGGAGTAATGTGCAAGAACCAAGCCAAAAAGAGGTATGCGCCGTTGTGCCATTTACTTATGCTTTTCAACAAAGCACCGAAAGGTCGAGCACCAAGTATAGAATTATATAAACAAATACTTGCACATCTCGTACATTGTAGCTTACTACAAGCAGCGGTCTAAAGCGCGCTGACCGCGGAGGACTACACACGCACACACACACACACACAATTATATATATATATATATATATATATATATATATATATATATATATATATATATATATATATATATATATATATCGAAAAAAAGTGATTCTGGGTCCGGGTAAAAATACACGGTTATATATATATATATATATATATATATATATATATATATAATTCTTTTTATCACCACCGTCGTCGTCAAGGCCTCTCCTAATCATCTCTGAGCTACCCTGTCCCCAGCAAGCTTTCATTTTCTGCCTGAAAACTTCATAATTTTGTCGCTCCAACTGACACTTTATCTTTCTTGAAAAAAAAAAATAAGGATGGAAATACGATACTGTTCTGCAGCGCATAAAATTCAGAGCACCCACTCGCTAATGTGCAGGGTCGTTCACATGAGGTGAACGTCTCATTAGCAAGACCTCATAGAGGCTGATGTTTCGTACATAATTAGAACATTATTATTGCGTTTATCGACAGCATGATTACGCGTCATACAAGGAACATTTTCCTTGTGAAGTAGGATAAACGTTGTAGTTTTACAGGCTTGGAATACTAACGAGGTGTTCAGCTTAGATGTTGCTGGCCCTGTAAATAAGTGTAGAAGCACGCAATACGCTATACAGAGTAAGATGTTTACATAAAGCCCTGCATCCCAGAGCAAGAAAACGGTCGACTTTTTCGACCTGTATACAAGTGCGCTGCTCGGAGACACGTTTTCCCCAAGGGCCCACTGTAGTAAATACTATACACACGATAGCAAAAAAAACGTGCTTCTTGAAACTTACGCGATAAGCGCGGCGACGCGCTGCGCCCGGGCTGCACCATATTTGTCCGCCGACGCCTTCAGACGACTCCGGGCGCCAGAAGTAATCCTCGGTCGGCTCTCGGTGGTGGAAGCCAAGTGTGTTCTTCACCACTTAGAGCGCGAAGTTTTGCTCTGCGGATTTGCGCCTCAACGTCGACTTCTAACGGCACGATACAAGCGCGACGAACCGGCGTACAGCTGGGGCACATACGGCGTTCGCGACGAGCGAGCGCGAGAACACGTTCCGAGTGGTTTGTTGACCTTGGCCCTGCCTCGGCTGGAGGGGTGAGAGAGAGAAGGAGAAAGAGAACGAGGATGGTAAAGGGGGAAGGGTGCGGCCAAGCGATCGCCGCTTGCTTTTGATGATACACGCCGCCGTCTCTGATAGCTGTTTTCAAGTGGCGCAGGCTCGGCGGCGTCTGCGTAGAAGCGTATATTGAGTGTACTAGTGCAGGCTCCGCCGCGCGAGCAGTGAATTTGCTGCAGCTGTTGGTGGCAGTGAAGAACGACGAAGCGCACGTGAATTTATACTGTGAATGATACAGGGCCATGCAGGCGCATGCGGCTGCTGCATGGCTCTGTGACACTCTGGAAGCGACAATCAAGTGAATCCAACGGTCAGTTAAGCCAAGAAAAGCATAGGGACATTAATAGTTCTATTTAAATCTAGTGTAGTAATTAGGACGTAAACTTTTAGTGAATTAAAGTGGACAAAAAATCACCCTCCGTCGGTGGGAAGAAGCGATGACTTTTGGTCCGCATTAACTAAAAATTGACATAATAATTGCCAGTCATAATTAATGCCTGTTGGATTCATTTGGTTGTGTCTAACGAAGGAACGAGCCCCTGGAAAAACATTATATGCTTTCGTCCACTCCGGAAGCGGTTTTTCGGTTACTATTATTTTTTATACGTGTGCCCCGCTTGCAAGCTGAAGCTACAGAAATACCGCGACTTCTTATTCGGCCCAAAGCAAAGGATTGGTTGTGCAGCCAGAGTTCACGTTTGCGCTGTTTATAAACGCCGCGTTCGTTAAAGAATTTGTTTGTTCCTCACTTTTTAACTTCTTATGAGCCCCCCTTCGCAGCACCATCACTGTTAAAACGGGCTTTTCGACCTGTCTGCGTGAGCAGAAAAAACAAAAGCGTACGTAATGATGACGAGGAAGCGCAGTATGTGAACTGAGAAACAGGCCAGTGATCTTTGCGGCTATAAAATATGAATCAAATCAATGAGAAAATAATTTTGGAACGCTGTTACCCCGAAGACGTGGCTACAGCACCTATAAGGTTGTGTTGCACCCAAGTACCAGCGTCTTCTACTCAGTACCACCGTCATAAAACCTGAATCTGAGATCACCCTAGGTGATAAATACTCTCGAAGCTTAGCCGCAGGCCTCAAAAATCCATAAAGCAATATGGGCATTACCACAGCTTCTGAAGTTCAATACCACTGTTTTGCATATCTATCTATCTATCTATCTATCTATCTATCTATCTATCTATCTATCTATCTATCTATCTATCTATCTATCTATCTATCTATCTATCTATCTATCTATCTATCTATCTATCTATCTATCTATCTATCTATCTATCTATCTATCTATCTATCTATCTATCTATCTATCTATCTATCTATCTATCTATCTATCTGCGTTGTTTTGTATTTACGCACGGTCGCCTCCCATTCGTGCCAGCTAGTTCAACGAAAACGCATACTGAAGGAAACAACGTTGTGGCTAGTCTTTTTGAGGAAGAATGCGCGTCTCTCGGCAAAAAAAAAATAATAATAAAACGGTCCGGGCATGTGAGGTATCCACGTGTGCTGACGCATTCCGCTACCTCGCTCTAGCCGAGAGGAGAGTGTCACCGAGAAGCTATTTATAGAAAGACGGCACGCACGTTTAGTCCTTCTCGTGTATCTTGTCTGTTTTTGCGCTCCTAAGTACGCATCGCCTGGCCACATCATTCAGCTTCGAGCCTTCGCTTTCGTTTCCTGTCACAGCACTTTGTCGACGGACTTGCTGCTATTTTACGCATGTCGAAGCCAGCGAATGCTTTGTCGTTTATTTCTTCGCCTTGGTCACTGTCACGGGCCCTATCCCCTGCTATAGCCAACCAACGCTTCACCCCTGTAGGAACTCGCGAGCCCCTTCTGCAAGTACAGCTAAGATCCCGGCAAGCGATGGAGCTATATAGGCGTCCTTGCAGAAGGATGACTCCCCGGGACGCTTGCACGCAGAATAGGATCATTCCTTGCGGCTGCTGCGGGCAGGACCGAAGCGTGTCCCTCTAACGGAACCACTCTCTTTGTCAGCGTAGCTTAGGTGTCACGAGCGAGTTCTGTGTTGTCCCGTGAGTATAGAGGCAATCGCTTTCTGACGTAAGGCCGCACTATAATATATATTCGCCAAGGACGACGATCGATCAGGCGTGTGCCTCGGAACCATCTCCAATTTTTTTTACCTGCTTTTTTCTTCGAAACAACACTTTCTTACCTCTATCGTTAGGAGTAGTACGATCCTTTGTCATGGCACACGCTATCATCCTTTCCTTTTTTTTTGCTATTTTTTTCTTTTACGATACTTAGTCCTCGTAAGAGCAGTGCGTGCCTGCCACGCAGCCCTTCTTCCACTGTGTTTAGCGTCTGTGTCTACCGTCCCTGTTTTGCTCTAGTGCAGTTTTTTTTTCCCCAGCAACGCTTAGATGAGGTAAAAAGAAATATAATAATTAACAGCCAGTGTTGTATCTACATTATTTCCCAGCAAAGCTGTATATGGAGGCGGAAAAACGTGGCGGTCCCTGAGGGCGCAGTAGCTTTAACGAAGATGTAATGCTAGCACACGCTATCTCCAAGGGTCTCCGCGCTTGCTCTATAGTATCTCCTCAGCTTTTTTCAGCATACATAGCTAAGGCTAATCATGCTACCCGCCGCCGCACGAATCGCTACCCATAGCATCCTTTAGGTGTTCTTAATATCCTTTAAGCTAACGTCACCAAACACAAAGTTTGAAGCATGCATCTCTTAAACGTCGTGACCAATCAAAACCTACAACCGGAGACACTTCGTTAGTCACCAGCTCAGGACAAACACCGGGGCCGCACGTTTCGGCTTCGCTGGTTAACCATGCTTGGAAATTGATATTTCCGTTGTGACAACGGCGTTGTTGTTTTTCTCTTCCACGGCGGATGTTACAACGCATATGAGAACAAGACACATTCTTTCAGGAGTACTCCCTTCCGTGTTGCTCAAATAAAACGCTATCACTGCGGCGCTCTTAAGCAAATAAGCGTGCCGATGGTGACAAGTTTAATTTTAAGCAATGGAATATTTATCTGGTGATGGGACAAAAAGCGGTGAACGCTTTCCATTCTACCTCTCTATTCACGCCTATTCATTTGTATATGCCAGTACTCAAGCATCATCGCTGTCCTCCGTAGATGGTTCTACACTTGAACATGTTTCAAAAATCAAAATATGAGACAAAAGCCAGTCATTCAAATATGACGAATTTTCGTTACTGAGAGGAAGATCTCTTGCAGCAGGAAGTGTTATACTCTGTCGCTTGTTCTATGCAAGAGTGCGCATGCAGAAATTTTATACGCCTGCTGATAATTAACAAAGGGACGGCGCCGGATGCAGCGTAACATAAGTAAACTCGTCCCTACGTTGGACTGATCCAGTCGCGTTCCGCAGGACCGAATAAAGTTGTGTTCCATTCCATTCAATGAACAAGCGCAACATACGCAAACGAAATAGTTTCGAAGGAATGCTAAACAAGCGAGCACACTTTCAGGTAATGTCTGACAGGCGCTCTTTAACTTACAGTCTCGAAACAATTGCTCCTTTTCTGGTGTCCCTCTGTCAGACAGTAGTGGTAATCTATTGTCCGCACATTTCCGACTGTTTTGGCACTACGCGCCCGGTAATTCCAGGTCACAAACGGCCTGTGCGCTGTCAACGTGACAAAGCACTTCTGATAGGAAAGTGGTCTAGTTCGCAAAGAAACGAAAGCAAGCCAGAAAAAAAAAAAAGAACTATTATTCTTGTGGAACAGCAAGACGCGTCAAAGTGTGAGAGAGCTTTCAAAAGCTTACGATGCTTACCCTTCGTCATGCAGAACCTAGGTAGGTACTGAACTTTATTAAAGTCCTGAAGAAGTCATCCCCCAGTTTTCATTGAGGGAGGACCGCGGGCCGCTCCCACGTCGGGACGGGAAGGTCAAGCCTCACCGCCGCGTCGTGGGCCTTCTGGACTGCGTGAAGTTGTTGGAACCAGTCGTGGCTCTTGAGCAGCGAATAAAAAGTGTCTTGCGAAATCTCTTCATCCGTGTGGCGCTGAAAAGAGGGGCACTCCCAGAGCATGTGGTTAAAATCGCTGTATCCGCCGCAGTCGGGACACGAAGGGGAGACCTACGTGAAACGACTGTAGATCGAAAGGCTTGTAGATAAAAAAAATTAGATATCAATATAAAAAAAAAGGGCTTAGCATTAGGGCCGAAAACACGTATCAACATGAGGACGCCTTGAGCTAAGAAAAGCTGCTACTTTTATTTTTTCTACGCTGAAGCGAAAACAGACTCTTTATAACACGAACTTTATTGCGTATCGTTAAGGTTGCTCTTCGGACGACGTAAACTGTAATGTTCCCTCCTTCACTGGGGCAGAAAGGACGCGGCTTAAGTATCGGCATTTCCTTCGATAGCGCGCGTTCTGGCTCTTAACTGCCGACGCTTTTCACGACATTTTCTTCTCGTGAAGCGAAGTCTACAAACTTCACTAAGAGTCGTATGGGGTGCGATTCGTCCATCCGGATTGCGTACTGCGATTTCTTTTTTCTCGAGATCCCCAACCCATCGGGATTCGTGTTGCGTGCCTTGGCTATTGCGACCGAATTGCGCGTCGACCGTTAAGCGTAACGTCTACAATTACAGCCGTTGCGTACTCTCCGCCTGCGCAGAGATTACGACCACCTTTGTTCAAACGGTGGCCCAATTTCACTCACGTAGCCCTCGTTGGTATTATTATATTCAATTGCGTTCTGTATGGGCTTCGAGCCATGCGTCATGGCAACAAGCTTAGCGCGAGTTTGAAGGCTTGCTCTGAACTATAAATGGTCGTAGAGGTACTGGTTCCGCTGGAAATAAAATTAAATAATCGCGTCGAAGCTTTGTTTTTCTTTTTTTTTCTCCTCTTTCAGGAAAGCGTTTCTCTTCGTTGTTCAAGAACTTCCAAAAAAAAAAAAGAAGAAGGCAAGTGATCACGCGGGCTTTGATGGACGGCATAAAAAACGCGAAATCCCACGGCTCCGCATCCGGAAGTCGGAAATTGCGGCGCACTTCAGAGTTGAAGTGCTCTGTGCCTCTGCGGCTGTTTCCACTTCCCAAGTAGCGATCGTTTCTTTCTCGATTTTGCAGTCTCCCGCAGGCAAATAGGCTCCTGAATACGCTCCAGAGTTCCGCTCAACGTTACACTTCACGATCTGAACCTCTTTCGCTGAAGCGAATGTAAGCTTATCTAAACAAAATAAAGAAAGGAAAAATAAATGCGCTAAATGTAGTGCCTCTTTCCATCATTTGCAGACGAGTTGTGATAAAGGTCAGCTGCTGCATATTCTTGAGGATTGGAACCAGCCAATAGATGAAGCGCAGAGCTGAGCCACTTCTTATTGAGGCTAATCTCGAACTCTCCTTTTAGCATTTAGTGGACTGCGCATTTCGGCCGCCGCTGATTGGCTGGAGCTTGACGAACAGCGCACCCCCTGTTTCCGGTTGTTCTTCCGCAAAGTCATTTTGACGTGAATGAGCTTCCCAACTCTCGAAACAAATAACAGGACCGGAAGGCGCTTCAATACGGCGAACGCAGTCTCCTGAGATCCGCTTTTGGCAGCGTGATTTTCGGAGGCTGTGATTTAGTTTTGATTCGCGCTAACCCTTCAGTTGGGTTCAAGGTGACATTCCGTTTAAGGCATCTCAGCGATTACGTAATGGCTGCATAGTAGCTGAACGTGTTCTGGTGACGTCATACCAAGGAGTGCATGTGCATTAGATGGACAGCTCCAGAATAGCTCCCCTGCTCTGCGCTTCGTCTTTTGGCTGGTTCCAACTTTCAAGACTATCCACCATCTTTTTGCCCTATGCAGTTGCAAAGTTCCATGAACGAGGCTGTGAGTACATAATGCTTTAGACGATATGCGCCTCTTTGCGTTTCCGTATTTAGTGTCCTATATTTCTGTGCGCTTTTCGATTATCCGTCTTTCATCAGCGCTAACATACAAAAGAAAAAAAAACTTTTCGGTGAAAATTGACACTTAGCAGTGGACGAGCGACAAGAGCGGCTTCTTAGATTTCTATTCGTCGTAGCCACACTTTTTTTTTCTGACTCAGAAGTTCAGACAATTAATCATCGCGATTGGATTTAATACAACCTGCTATCCGAGTTCCGTGCTATACGTTTATTGCGTTCATTTTCTTCTTGGACTATTTTAAAGCAATTATGGAACGTTAAGGTCCTTTCGACTGGTGGAATTGCGACATGTGGCTGAGAAAAAGAACACATCGGTTGCTATGCGCCGTTCTTCCTTCATTCGTGTTAAGGACGAAGCTTTCGGTTGGCGCCGCCTCATGATTCTTCACCCATTGCACAACTGGCCGGAGGATGGACATGTGTCTACTCTTCTTTGCGTTTGGCTAGCGCGATATTTAGCACAACAAACTACCTACTGAAACAACATACATACACGCCAAACAGAAAAACAAAACCGAACAAGCAATAAGTCAAGCAAACAAACAAAATGAGGCCAAAGGAAGGTAAACAGCACAAAATTCGACGGAACACTATTTTGCAGTTTTTATCCGTTCTTTCGCAACCGTGAACCAGCAAGTCCAAGCGTGAACCCCAGAAAAAGGTCGCACGGCCGCTTATGAGTTTGCCTGAGAATACTGGAAGGTGAAAACCATCTTCTATTTCTCCTCAATTGATAGTATTGACACCCCCCCCCCCCAATCGATGCCACGATGGCATGTGATGATGACATTATGTGACGCCACGTTATGTAACGCCATATAGTAACGTGATGATGACGTAAGAGATTTTGGGAAGATGTGACGTCATCGGGTGACGTCATAATGTTAATCTTTTTGCATCGCTCGTGTTGAGACAGAGTCCGAATGCCACTTTTCGCGTTTGATGAGGTATCCAAGGCTTTCGCCTTAAAAAAGGCACATATACAGACAGGCGAACATAAATAATAATAATAATAATAATAATAATAATAATAATAATAATAATAATAATAATAATAATAATAATAATAATAATATACGGATTTTTATGCCCCAAAACCACGATATGGTTATGAAAGACGCCATAGTGGAGCACGCCATAAATTTTGACGATGTGGTGTCCTTTAACGTGCAATGACATCGCACCACCGCGGCCGGGATCGGAGACAGGCAAACAAGCGACACACAATATCAAACAGACGAACGAACGGAACAGACTCACCGAACAACTAACGTATAGAAACAAACATGCAAGCAAGCAAAGCAGCAAACGATCAAACAAACAAAGAAATGACGTACAAAAACAAGCAAGTAAAAGAGCGAACGAAGAAACAAGCATGCGAACAACAAGCAAGCAAACGGAGAGCGGAAACTGAACGAATGAGGAAGGATTGCTTGTGATAGTCGAGGATGCAGACGCAGTTCGTCCATATATGCGAGTTCTTGAGGAATGCTAAAGGAAACAACAAAGCGACCCCGGAAGTGACACATAAGCCTATGTTGACGCCGCGAGGTGCGGCTGGTATACCTTAAGCTTCAGCATGCATATTTAGAGTAGGATGACATACTGGGCGAGTTGGGGGGAAGTGTATGATACTTGAACAACGTCGCAAAAGACGGCACCAAGTCGAGAAGCCACATAAGAGATACGTCGTTTTATGTGCCTTCTCTTCCTGGTCCCGTATTTTGCGCTGCTCTTTAAGTACCATGCATATATGGAGTGCAGACCTGCACTTTATCGAGGAAAACATGTTGCATTATGCCGCAGGCCGAGTTTTCGGATTGGTATAGGAAAATGTTCGGCAGATCCCACGCCTCGTGGGAATTGGTTTTATGCGAAGCAGCCGGCGAGTCATTGTCTATGCTGAATTTTTTTTTTTTTTTTTTTTTGGCTTTGGGGCAAGTTTTACGAGGTGGATCGACATTACGTACAGTAGTTGGGTGCACATCGTGGGCTTACCACGAACGTCCACTACACTGGCGCCTACTCGTGACTACACTGGGTAACTTATGGTTTGACTCACGTTAGAGCACTTTACGGTGTGACGATGTGAATATAACTCGTAACTTTCGTTAGCGTATTCCCCGGGGTCGAGCAGCAACGCTTGACTAAAGCTTGCTGAATCGCAGGATTACAAATGTAATGTTTATTAGACTGCTATAAAAGTGGAGTCAACATTGGAACTACTGTTTACGGTAACCCAGTGTGCCGTCTGTCTCCTATAGGTTTACATATATAATGTTTAATGCTTTGTTATAAAATTATATAGTCAGCACGGCAAACACAATTGAAGTTGCACCGACCTTATACGCCTGCATAGTGTCTTTTTCCAAAGCAGTGTCCAAAGCAGTCTCCAAAGCAGTGTCTGCATAGTGTCTTTTTTTCAGAGATAGATAGATAGATAGATAGATAGATAGATAGATAGATAGATAGATAGATAGATAGATAGATAGATAGATAGATAGATAGATAGATAGATAGATAGATAGATAGATAGATAGATAGATAGATAGATAGATAGATAGATAGATAGATAGATAGATAGATAGATAGATAGATAGATAGATAGATAGATAGATAGATAGATAGATAGATAGATAGATAGATAGATAGATAGATAGATAGATAGATAGATAGATAGATAGATAGATAGATAGATAGATAGATAGATAGATAGATAGATAGATAGATAGATAGATAGATAGATAGATAGATAGATAGATAGATAGATAGATAGATAGATAGATAGATAGATAGATAGATAGATAGATAGATAGATAGATAGATAGATAGATAGATAGATAGATAGATAGATAGATAGATAGATAGATAGATAGATAGATAGATAGATAGATAAAAACGCAAAATTGCTTACAGTACGCAAAGAAATGCTTCGCATTTAAAAGCGATAGAATGGGAGGCGCTGTCGTTTTCAGACTATGAGGGGGGTCTGTGCCATCAACACGAATGACTGTTTCTACTCAACGGTTTACGCACTTTCTGACCTTTCTCTCTCTCTCTCTCTGTGTGGTTGTGTGTGTGTGAATACATCAATCTACGTAGACTACGAGATTCATCGCGCGCTTTCTATCACTCTCGAACGACCATTAACTATATTTATATTGCTGCCATTTTTATTGATTAGCTTTCAGTAATTAATTAGCCTTTAGTAGCCTTCGGTAATTAATTTGACTACTCACTTGATTTGCTTTGACTACCATAGTCTGTATGCAGAGTCATGCTATTAATCGCTCTTGGGTGGCTTTCACTCACCTCGATATCCGTTAGCCGAGCTGAGCGGACGCCACTTTTCCACTTGTTTTTTTTCTTTTTTATTTTTTTATTATTTTTTTTTTGTGCTCTCCAGGCGGCCGGCGCCGCTCCGCGGAAGCTTTCCGTAACGTCTGCTAACCGGGGGGATCGTCTTTTTATCTTATTCTTTATCACCTCGGTTTCATGCTTTTTCGATGACGAAGTCAGAGCTTTCTTTTTTTTTTCATTTTTTAAATCACGGAAACGCTGCCATGCAGGACGAAGGGAACGCGTACCTAGCGCGCCTGGAGCCACGAGGTGCACGGGTGACTTTCTTGCGGTTCATGTGCGTTTTCGTAACTCACGCCACTTTTGAGGCATTTAAGGCTTTCAAGGCTAGAGGCATTTAAGGCTTTCTCCTTTAAAGAAAGGCAGAAAGAAACAAATTGGTGAAGCATGGCTAAGCCGCGCAAGCCATGAAACAGCGAAACTGGACGATTGGGAAGACTAATCTGGTTGCTTCTAGGTTGTTTCTAGGCCTTAGCTAGGTGAGGCAGGTTGTTTCTACGTTGCTTCTAGGTTGTTGCTAGGCTTTAGCTAAGTGACGCTAGGTTGCTTCTAGGTTGTTTCTAGGCCTTAGCTAGGTGAGGCAGGTTGTTTCTACGTTGCTTCTAGGTTGTTGCTAGGCTTTAGCTAAGTGACGCTAGGTTGATTCTAGGTTGTTTATAGGCCTTAGCTAGGTGAGGCAGGTTGTTTCTACGGTTGCTTCTAGGTTGTTGCTAGGCTTTAGCTAAGGTGACGCTAGGTTGCTTCTAGGTTGTTTATACCTTAATTCTCAGCGCAGAGAGGTTCGAGTCAAACCACACACAGTCACAGACGCGACACGGACGTCCAAACTCCAAAAATAGAAACTCGCGCTGAAACGAAGCGTTCGCCCTTCTCGTAGATCTACGGGCACGTCGTCGTTGGCGAAGGCTTTCCGGTCTCTTCGGGGTCTTCTCGTAGCCACCGTTCCCTTTCCCGTTCCCTAGTGTTGGGCTAACTGTTGCCTTCTTCATATTTAGTGGACCAGTGGTGAGTAGTGGAATTTACCCAGTTTCTGTGGCACATGTCCGTTTATTTTTTTTAGATAGTGTCGGACATATTACTGCTAGCTTAAAGAGTTTCGCCATTAAATTAACTCACAGCGTCCCTTATGCATTCGTCTATAGGCCGACTCGAAGGCGAAATCCACCTTTTTCTACTCAGTCAATGTATTGACCCCCCCCCCCCCCCCCCTCGCATTTTCACGCCAGAGGCTTTCTGCACTTTACGTGGTTTTGTACTGCCTCTAGGATTGCAAGCTTTCTAAACCTCACCTGATTTTGCAACCCACCGCGGTGGCCTGTCTACTCTAGTGGCTATGGTACTCGAATGCAGACCCGAAGGTAGCAGGATCGAATCGCGGCCGCAGCGGACGCATTTCCATGGAGGCGCATGTGCTGGAGCCCGGCGTATTTAAATTTAGGTGCACGTCGAAGAACAAGAGATTGTAAATATTTCCGGAGTCCTCCACTACGGCGTACCTCATAATCTTATCGTGGTTTTGGGATGTTAAAACTCCAACAGTTATTATCACCACCTGCTTTTGCACTGCCTCCGTGATCGGGCCACTTTTGACCAAGTGATGACGTTATGATGACGTCAAAAATGTGGGCGCTATGTGACGTCATGAGGAGTAATGTGGTGACGTCATCGCTGGGGGGACCTTTTTCAGCACTCGTGTTGACGTTGACGTCGCGGGACGCCGACGCCGACGCCGCCGACGGTCAATTTTGGCGTTTTATGAGGCGTATAAGGTTTTCGCTTTAATACGATAGAGCTAGCAGACTATGTATGTACAATCCCTGGCCGAAGCAGCACATCATTTTGCTCATGGCATGAAAAAGAGTTCCGACAGCTATTGTTGCCACATTGATCAAATGAGCCGATCGTTACCTTTCTCCTGCGCAACACCCACCGCCACGAAAGCATCTTGGCAAAGTCGGGCAGTGGTCATAACAGCGTACCGGCCGCGTTATCAGTGAGATCAGCCGACCGCGAGATATGGATGATGAATGTGACGCGCAATCGAGCGGAAGGGATCGCTGAAAAATCGCGACACGCATCGTTGCGCTAACTCCGCATCATTACCAAGGTATTGGTGCCTGGCGGTACGTGATGAGCGAAACGGTTGCTTGCAACAGGCTCATTCGAGGGCACTACATCGTTTTGCGGGGTGGGAGCGTAAACGTTTATTTCACATTTCGCTTGTTCTCTCTGGTTTTCTTTATCAACTGAGAAAGGAATAACGCGATTAACACGTTGATAAAAACAGCGCGTCAGATGCCTCAAGCAAGTCCTTCATTAATGAAACGAAAGCCTTAGATTGAATGAACGAACGAATGAACGAACCTTTATTTCGTTGAAGAGAACGGCTCTCGGCCGCAGTTTGGGAATAGGTGTGGACGGGATTGTTGGGTGAACGGGGAAAGCATGTTAATCCAACATCAGTTCGTGTGAATCCGTCTTCAGCAGATGTTCAATAGAATCGCTCTCGCGCGAGATGGTCGACCTCTTCTACACCACTCGAAACAGACCACTTATACTAGCATAGTTCGCAAGTGCTTTTTGTGCTTCATCATTAGGTTGTATCACATTGCCTAAGCTTCTTATATCACAATGCCTAAGCTTCTTATAGTCTTAGATTAACGTTTTTACATTCATTAGATGCCTCATCCAACACAAGGAGGAATGGCCGGCGTCAGCTCGAGTGATACAAAAAATGACCATCATGTGACGATGTCACCCTGCGACATCATCATGACGTCATGGTCACAACACTGTGACGCCACAGGACGTGACGTTACACAATGAAGTCATCACTTCACATCGTCGCATGGTAATAGACGGGCCGATCACGGAGGCACGTGAGGTGCAAATATCTTGCAATGCCTTTGATCACTGAGGCAATGCAAAACCGCGCTAGGTGGAGAAAGCTTTCGCAGGCAGTGAAATCAATGCAATCAACTGTGAAGAAAAAAAGAAAAACGATGGCTTTTCACCTTCGAGTCATTTTACGCGAATGCATAAAGGACACTTTGAGCTTTTAGAACAGTGCATATCGATTTACAGAAGTTATTATAATTAACTTAATAGATGGCCTCAACGAGAAAAAAAATACACACACACACACACACACACACACACACACACACACGCACACATGCACGCACGCACGCACGCACGCACACGCACACACACGCACACACACACACACACGCACACGCACGCACGCACGCACGCACGCACGCACACACACACACACACACGCACACACAGGGTGCGTTCTGCATTCACCTGAAAATGTACTACACACGTCGATCGCCTCATTCCACGATCATAGATGCTATTATTCGTCGAGTATGCTAAGAGTGAGAAATCCGTGTCCACTAAGCTACCACGGCAGGTGCACCTTCTTATGAACGTCGTCATCATCATGTTTATTCAAGCGTTGGTCAGCCAGCGCAGCTACGCTCAACAGAGTACCGAACCTCGTTAAGCATAGGCACCGTGCAGTCGAGTTTTCCACTGTGACTGCAGCGCCAGAACAGAAAGCCTAGCGGATAAAAAAAGTTATAATGAGACGGGGTTGGTCAAAATGGAACGTGCGCGTCTTCCTCCCTGCATGAGTGGGCGAACTGTGGCCGGGCTATAGTGCCCAGAATATTCTAGGCGCTGTAGCCGGGATACAGGGGGGGACGCGTGCGCGCGTGTTTTTTCTTGCGTGCCCCTAACGGCCAATGTCAGCGAACTTGCTAGCAACGTACCTCCCTCTGGTCAGGGGAAGATGCCTGTTGTCTAGATGGAACTAGTAGACAGAAGCGCAAAGAAGTTTGAACGCTCTCCGTTCACGCGCACCATTTTGTGATTTTGTAAGCGCTTCTCGGCAGAATGCGTCTATTTGTTTTATTGATTTCTTTTTCTGTTGTTATTGTTCGCGTCAGTGCGACCAAAGTTGAAGTCAGAAGCAAGGTTAGGCAGTTTAAGTTGGGTGTCCGCAGCAGGTCGATGAACGGACGCAGAAGCCCGTTATTGGAAAGACTGGCTGCCTGTTTACGCACAGCTGTTGCGGACATCCTACTAAACTGTCGATCATCGAAACCTCGGCGTTCTGCAAACCTGCACGCGTTGCGGGGCGCTTCGACGAAGTTTTGAAACGCGTTTGTCAGGGCACCGTGTAGACTGCGTGTGCAACCACTGCTCGCATCGTACCGAGTACGTACAGAGAGGGAAAAACCAGTTTCATGGCCAGCCGGAGAAAGCCGCGGCACCTTTGCCGGGTATTGGCTCAACGTGTTTCTGATACAAGCAAGTACGTTTGTTTTTACAGTGCCACCCACGTGCCGGAGCCGCCGTGCTCTTTGTATCTTTTTTAATCTGGCGTCATCATTCTGGCGTAGTTGGGGCGAGGCCGGAATACAGAATGACATGGCGTGGCGTACAATCCTTCTGAACAATCTTCTGTACAATCTGCACCGTTTCTTTAGTGCAACTGTCGTACATCAGGAATAAACATTGGCGTCGCATTTTCTTTTATTGATTACACTGCGAGGTTCAGCACATCGACAGGTCGAGATAGAGAGAGATCAGGAAAGCGGATGCAAAGGCTGAACCCATTTCACTATATACGTGTCGTTGTTGACGAATACGAACAGCATGTGCGCCGAGGAAATCCAACGAGATGACAATACAGAGTACCCATGGACTGTTGACCATTTTAGAGCGAACCTTGTTATGTTGTTACAGATTTTAGTGGCGTAGGCGGCATTGTACGCGGAACACGGTGAGCGTACAGTAATTCGGCCATTGAAGCTGCGCCGGTCAAAGGAGTATTGGTAGGCGTCGTTTCCCAACTGATTCTCACTCGATCTTGGACTTGTAGGCGTTCAACCGTTTCTGATATGGTCATTCGATCTTTAATCTCATTACAGGGTGTTACAACGGTATAATGATTATAACGCCAATTGGAACAGCCCGCCGTAATCCCGCATAACTCCGTTCGGGTCAAGCGCCCGTTTTTGAAAATAGCGGTTGCATGGAGCGGTGATCGATTCAAAGACAGAAATGGATCGTGCTTAACAGAATAGGATGCCATGTTTCCTTTGGCTTCTAATATCACGAAGACATTTCATCCGAACTTCTTTTGTCATTCGAGTCCAACTCACTTCTGAAAGCACTTCTCTTGAAACAATAAAATTTTTAATCTCTCCCCCCTACGCGTCCAACATTTTTCGTCATTCCAGTTCACGAGTGTCTTAACCAAACCCGACTAAAAAACAAAGCTCATTACTGCGTGTTCCCACTTGGTAAATAAATAAGTCTTCCCGGCGGTATTTGCTGAACTGCCTTCGTAACCTAACTTTTGCTGCTTTAAATTACGATTCTTTGTTTTCGACTAATCAAGTCCGTCGCGTTAAGTAAGGTAACGTGACTGCAGTTCGTTGGCGTAGTGTACCAGAGGCAAACAGACTAAACCTGAACTTGGAATTGAAGGTTCCGCAAGAGCGGGAAAACGGGACTTCGCTGTCTAAGAAAAAGATAGACGGGAACTAAATGTAGGTTCCACGCAGAGCGCTTTGCAAAAGAGACTCGAAATTGGATTTACTGAACGTACGCTTCAAAATGCACATTAAGCGGCTCGCTAATTCATCTTGTCCGACAAGGTGTCATTATTTTTTATTTCTTTCCACGCATACCTATGTCTTACAAAGCAAAGCACATAGCTGGGTACTGCTCTACTGTCATCCCACTAAAGCAGCGTATGCAACTGCTCACTGGGAAGATGTCCTGTGTATAGAAAAAAAAGAGAGAGAGAGCGTGATTATTGCTACAATGACAACGAATTCATGGCAGAAAAACAGTGAAATTTCTTCGCCCTTGGATTTTAGATCTAAAAGATCTGGCACATTTGTTGTTCTGTGTTACCGATAAGAATAATGTACGAGGTTACATTTAGTCGCTTAGGTTGCCTCAGGCATAATACGTTCTCAGGTAGCCTGTAGGAAGTTGAGGTTGACTTATACCAGCAGTTGTAGCCTAGTGTGTGCTGTGGGATGCCGTTCATAAGATGGTGGGTTAAAATAGACACAGATCGGCGGCCATGCTTTGAAAAAAGGGGAAGGCGGGGGGACGCATAGACATGCACGCACACTCAACCACAAAAGTGGAGGCGAAACGCCAGAGGTCCGTGCGCTGTGCGAGTTCAGTGCACGTTAAAGAGCACCAGATGGTTGAAATTTCCGGAGACCTCCACTACGGCGTCTCTCTTAATCATATCGTGGTTTTGGGATGTAAAACCCCAGATATAATTATTATTACTTACGACTAATGTGTGTGTTCCATGCGAAATCGGAAATGCCTGACCACGCTGTCTTTAAATTGGAGCCCCGAAGGAGACACCTATCGCTGCACTTAACTACTGCGCATATGTAGAGAATAAAAAATATCGTAGGAAACTTATTTCCGTTCTTCGAAACGGAGGCGCTGTGGCGTTTAATCTTTGAGACCGAGGCGAAATAACGGAAGGCTATTATTCATTATTTATATCGCCTGCGCGTGACGCAAGACGCGGAAGCAGACATGATTAAATGGCAAAAAGAGCGAAGAAAGCACCATGCCATTTCCTGATCCTATTAGTCATATGCGCGCGCGCAATATTTTCTTTTCTTTCTCTCTCTCTCTGTTAAATTTGGGCTAAACTTAAACACAAACAAATAGAGTGATGCTACGTATCTTCCGTGTAGAGATATAGATAAGAGAACGGAACTATTTATTTCTCTTAACTACTCGAAGGAGATAACGAAATTTGGGGCTATACCCCCGCGGCGCTGCTCGCCATCGCTTCCGTTATCTATATGTCACTTATTTGGCAGGACTCAAAGCTTTTTGCTGTATTAGCAAGAATATCTCACGCTCTTTCGTCATGACTCGGGCCCATGATTAATAAATTCAAGTGACGCAATCTGATGTTTTCTTTTGATGAGTACGAATAAGTTTCCTAATATGATAGATACATTTTCTCGTTCAAAACTTAACTGCATAAAACGACGCGGAAGTTAAGTCCCGCCCTTCTTTTGCTACCGGCTAGTTTGCAGAGCTCGAGCCTTTCTGAAGTGCTTTCACTGTAGTTTCTAGTATGCACTCTGAAAATTTGTCGAAGATGTCAAAACATTTTTACGAGAGGAAGAAAAATACACAGGCAGAATATAAAAGGATCAATTTAGCGCTGGTTCCCTGACATGCAGTTTACAGGGGTAAGCAGACTCGTGGCGTTTATATTTGCATATTACATTAGCTGAAATCCAAGAGCTTCATTTCCTGACGACAGAAAGACAGGAAAGAGCCGTAAAAGCTCTGGTCCTGTCATTTCACTCTTCAAAAGAAACATGTTATCCGCTCCCTTTCCGTTTTGTTTGTTTGTTTGTTTGTTTGTTTGTTTGTTCGTTTGTTTGTTTGTTTGTTTGTCTGTCTGTCTGTCTGTCTGTCTGTCTGTCTGTCTGTCTGTCTGTCTGTCTGTTTGTTTGTTTGTCTGTCTGTCTGTTTGTTTGTTTGTTTGTTTGTCTGTTTGTTTGTTTGTTTGTTTTAACTTGGAAACTCGGGAGTATTTAAAAGTCTCGTTTGATGCTTTCGCAACTGTCGCAAAGTAATCACGATATTTTCAATACAGCAGCGCATGGAGTTACCCTTCCAAAGATAAAAAAGGATGCACTTAGAACTTGATCTTTCGTTAGCGTGTTTAAGTTCAGAGTCGTATTCCTTTGCAGAATGGCTAATGGCCATCGGTTACCAAATGTTTTCTGTGAAGGCAACCACAGTTGCTTCAGCGAATGAAAGCTATAAAGAAGCGAAATGCAGCAGCGGAATCGCATAGGACAGATCTTATTGTTATCAACATTATAAACAGCGTGTAGGTACCAGGCGAAGTCGTTCGAAAAAAGTAAAGTGAGTGCAATTTCGAATTTTCTCGGCGTAATTGCGTGGAGCTCGAAATCACGTACCTCGTTCCCCTAAAAACTAACGGCTGAGAATTTATATTCTCCGTAGGTCGAACGAGAACCAGCCCAAAGCTCGCCACCGCCCTCTATGATCACGTGACAACTGGCACAGCAGCTGCAAAGCTGCCTCCGAACACAGCGCATAGTGTTATACACGTTTATCATGAGAAGTCGTGTTATACATGGTTATCAAAACATTCAGGGTGTTCGATCATCCGTGCTCTTCCAACACCAACACAATTTCACAGCGAAGTTGTAAATAATCACGACATTTATTCGTGTCCGTAAACAGAACAGTCGACAAAACAACATTCCACGAATTGAAGCGAACGAATTGAAACCCTCCCTCGAAGCATTCTCCGCGTGAGAAACATATGCGGTGAACGTGATTTCAGGCCTGCACTGAGCTTTGCGTTTTCACCCGTACACAGGAAGTTTATCGCATACTATTAAGAACAGTTCCAGCTGAGTACAACTGCGCCGGGTAACACCCGTACACGAAATGTTCAAGCTTATCTGTACCGTTTTTGACAACGCACTGCAACGTACGAACAGCTGGCAGGTGGACCTTCTTTCTCGCTCTGCAAAGCATTTGCCTTTCTTTTTTTTATTTCTAAAGCGAAGCCAAACTGTATCGTCCACTGTAGTTCCAGAAGCTTAAAGGATCCCTTGAACACTTTTCTAAGTAATCATTGAATGTTCTCACTATCGGAGTAACCTCACGAGATGAACGCTGCAAAAAAAGTTATATTCCGTCGAGTACGAGCACAGTTACAACGACTTGTCACACGCGCTAAGCACTTTCTCTCTCACTTCGTCCCAGCGAGCGCGCTGAGAGCTACCCCCCCCCCCCCCAAAAAAAAAAATGGGGGTGAGAGGGGTGTGACAACGGGGCAGGCAGTTGCATTCATACGTCAGCGCGCGCCATGACCTTGAGCACTTGCTTCCAGTTTCTTTGAACACATGGCTCACATTCAGCGTGATCAGGAGCGCGCTGGTGTAAGTGTTGTGTAGTAGTACCAGCCCTGTAAAGAGCGGTGCGGACACGTCGCGCCATCCTGCGGCGGCCGCGACAACTATGCAGCTCACGATGCTCATATTAGCCAATGGCCGTGGACTTTGGGTTTATGGCGCGGCAATTTAGTTTTATCGCATCACTCGTCCAGAGAAAAGCGAGCGATTGCTAGCAGACTTTGGAATTTAGTCGTAAATTCCATGCTGAAATTTAGTTCTAAATTCCATGCCGCGTGTTGCGCTATAACGTTTGGCTCACATCTTCGAAGTAGCCTCAACTACCGATCGGTAACGTTTCCTGAACATGTTCGAAAAGTGTTGCAGGGCCCCCTTAATGTCAGGAAACGGTGAGTCAGGACTCGTGCTCGTCTACAGCGTTACGCCGCATTTGCGACGCAAAATACGAAGGCAGTATTTTTCTTGGAATGTGGCGCCAACGCGGCCGAACAACTGCGCTTTTATGTAGTTCACGTCACGCGCATTAAACGACGTATTGCTTGAAACCACCATTTACAGTTTTTTTTTCGTTATTCTGCTCCGCTTTGCGCTGAATTGATTTCTTCAGGATTTTAGTGCACAGCTCCAGGTGTCGCGCCTTTGAAAAGGGATACCGAATGTGGGTGATTTAGTTGACACGTGCGAAGACATTTCGAAATCTCGAGACGTCATTTACACGAACCATCTCTGCTCTGGCATTGTGAAAAGACCCAACTCTAACAATGTCGGCACGAGAAAAACTCTTTCTTTTAATACTGCAGCTTAAACATAGGCGACAGGACCGATCAGTTGAGTGGCATTATTCATTGAAAGAAGCCTTTTGTTGTTGCTTCTTTTCTGTCAGTTCCGCGATATCGAATTTTAGGACTGTGATGGCCGGGTTGGGCTGCTAGTTAGCAGACTGTAACTATTGTGGCATATTCAATGAAAAGGTCAACGTTTATTTAAGAACAGACGAGGATGCTGGTAACCATGGTACACCATAAAAAAAGAGAGAGAGAGACCGAGAGAGAGAGAGGTGCAGAAGTAGAAGAATAAGAAAGGCTGTCTATATATTGCCGCTCTACTGTGAACATTTTTTTCGTGCCCTTTCGGTACCTTTCTTGCGTATTCAGTACAGACGCAAATTCTATGCAGACGTAACAGAATAAGAAAGCCCGCTACACGCTGCCGCTCGACCGTTTCATTTTTTACGTGATCTGTCATGACCTCTCCTTTGTATTCCATCCAGACCCAAATTGTCCAGAGAGCAACTCGATGAATGGGTTCCTGAAGCCTACCGAAGCCAGACTGAATAGCCAATACGCCAGGAAAAAGTGGCAATTCCTTCATTAACTTGACGTATGTTAGGGCAGCGAAAATCCGGGGCACTTGTTCACAGTGTTGCTATGCTATACAGTACTAAGGGAAGGGAATGGATCGAGGGCTTGTGTCTTCGTTAGACACAACCATAGTGCAGATAAGACACACTGAAGCGAAAGAAAGCATAGGGAACATTGTGGTTGTTAACTTTAGTGTAGTATTTATGATATAGACGGAAAAGAATAAAAAAAAGACTATAAAGCAGCTTTGCCGTCCGGGCGGGAACCGCACCGACAACCTTACGAATGACGCGATCACTTTCTTTGGTATTTCTGTGAGTGTAACACTGCGAGTGTTAGCCAGCCCCACCCGTAGCCATGGGGGCGAGTGTGGAACACTTTTTGGTTTGTAAGAGATAACCAATTTCATCGGCAACAGCAAATGACCCCGACATCGACAATAACGACCGGCCTTCGTAGTGCTGCGGGGGTCTTATTGTGGACCATGTCAAATTCTGCTGCATTGTGAAATCGTCATTTCGTCCCCTCTGATTAGCCCGGAGGGTTGGGACGGCCTCTGTGATTGGTAAAACATACAGTCATTACAGAATCTGACAGTATGTCGGAAATTTTCGATCTCTGTAATGGCAACCTTGGTTCGATTCGACATGATTGTAACTTCACAGGAAATCAACCTAAATCGCCTCACACTAAAGCGGTGTAGTTTAAGCCCCTTATAGCCTAGATAGTTTATAAAGTTGGTTAATTAGATGTGGTCTGTGCTCTAAGTGGGGACTATGTATTATTTTTTACCACCTTGGGTTCTTTAACATGCACCTACACCTAAGCACGCTGTTGTTCTTTGCAGTTCGCCCCCCATGGAAATGCGGCCGCCGCGGCCAGGAATGAAGGGTGAATCTTCGAGCTGACTAATAGCGCGACACGTTACGTGCAGAAGAGCCATGGAGGGCCGGAATGTTTTGTTGTTTTCAGTAATGTGACAGAGTTAAAGTTCCTGGCACCTATATGGGCAAAGGCTGTTTGGATGCCCCGTAGCTAACACACTCACGTTTGAGGGGTAAGATTTAAGTAAAAAAAAATTGTGTTCCTGTTTAGCGGCTTCTAGTTGCAACTAAAAGTGATGGTACTCGGAAAATAAGTTTGGGCATTCAAATCTGCCAGAACCTTGCATCAGATATTTCATGGCTCCCACAGATACTCAGAAAATCTGTGAATTTGTCACTATATCTTTTCTCATCGTGCTATATCAGTTATAGCTCGTCGTCGGGAACTTGTATTACCATTTTTACAGCCGCAAATGCATGTTACCCACGGGACGACAAAAAACCTTTAAGAATGAAAAAATGTTAGTAGTGGTAAATACCTACTCACCGTATTGATGCAAAATAGCGTAGCCGAATTCCCTGAGGTGTTCCATCTTTAATCTAATCTTGACCTTCCTTTATTATCCAAATGACGTAGCGTTTGGGTGCTTAGCAATCTTTCGTAAGCTTTACCATCATACTTCTCGGCATACACACCTCTTTTCTAATCCGCATGGTATATCGCGCCGTATTGATCACCGTCAGAAACTTGGGACCTATCTATCTCACGGTACATTCGGCTGGGCGCCACTGCATGCACTCTGACTCGGATTGCAAGAACGTGGAGCCCGCTCTTTATCCGAGCCAGAGAATGCGTGTCCGGTCCCAACATGCAGCCGCTTGTCAGAGCAATCGGAGGCCGGAAGAGGGAACACTTTACCGCGTCTTCTGTTGCAAGCAGACGAGGGGCGGAAGGCACGTGATCAGATGCTGGTAGCGCTCCGAGCTCTGAGTGAGAGCGCCTCAGAACACTCTGAGTTAGAGCCTGGTGCACCTGAAAGAACCAGCCGAACGTATCCAGAGCGCTCTATTTAGGCCACTCGAATGTGGCGCGCGGAGCGGGAGCGCTCTCGGGCGCTCGGGAACGAACAGTTGAATTTACCATAAAACGAAGCATTTTTCTAAGTTGTTTTCCCCTCGCACATCGATAGATTGAAACCACCTTGCCGTTGATATCGTATATACGGATAACCGCAATTTTGGGTGCATGGTCTACAAGTTCATCAGCCCAGAAAGCCACACGAGCCCTGCTACAATTCTTGAAGGCAACATCGCTGAGCGACCGCCTGTGAAACCCTGCACTGTGTGTGTCGTGTGCAATGTGCATCTACTTCTCTCTCTGTCTCTTTTATTCCCTTATTCCCCTCTCCCCACGTGTAGGGTAGCAAACTGGACGTAGTCTAGTTAACCTCCCTACCTTTCCTATATTCTTTCTCTCTCTCTCTCTTCGCGACTCCTTAGCTAACACTGTATAACTAGGATTTCCTGTGACGCAGCTACTACCATTTGTATGCAGAGAAACTTGTGTGTTTTTACTCATGTACAACTATTCATTATATGTACCACACTTTTTGGATTTAACACACTGTCTATTGTACCACTCCCCTCGTTAACCCATATATGCCCAAACTCAGGAAAAATGACAAAACAAATATTTTTTTCACAAAAAGTGCACTTGTACCCTCAAAAGAAAGCACAAGTTTTTTTATTTACTGCCAGGTAAACGTGACACTGTTTTTCAAGCGGTCCTACATACTGGACACTGGGCATTATGGGTGCTATGTGCGGGTGTGGTAAGCCTTGAAACATTTCACGTGCATACCGACATTGCACTTCTCACAGCGAGGAGTTGTCTTCTCATGTCAGTGAGCGCACCTTGTCTGTTTACTCTGAGGGACAACAGTGTGGTCGGTGCGCGTCTACAAGACGTCTTTCATACGAAGCACGCGTTTGCCCGGAGAAAGCGGTCGGCACGTGGCGGGATGAAAAGCAAGCAATGTGTAGGCTTGCACACGTTGAGAATAAGACCTGTTTGATGTGCTGTAAGTGGCGCTAGTCATCAGCTAAAGAACTACCGATGTTAGAATGCATCAAAGAAGCGTCCTATATGTAGGACACTAGGCATATATGGGTTAATGTAATTGGCCCTGAGGAGGGTATAATAAATGAAGTTAAATGAAATTTTCTACAGCAGTTAATGCGTACCAGCAAAACGAAGCCAGCTTTCAAAATAAATTTTAATCGATTGTTGAAAACATTTATAAGGCGAGATTGCCTTGCTTCGCACTCGTGGGCTGTTGGATTGTACTGTTGGCGCATCTTGTGTTCTGCTATATGATGTATTTTGGGCCCTTTTTATTTATTTATTTATTTATTTATTTATTTATTTATTTATTTATTTATTTATTTATTTAATGTCATATCTTTAGTTTGCTAAGCGAGATAGAGTAGCCGGTGCCGCCTTAAAAGGACCAACTTCTCCTATTAAATAATTTCAATTAAAAAAAAAACAAGAAATCACATGTCGCTGGAGTAGGGAAATAGAAAGGCATCGCGGACTTCATGCCCTGCGGTTCTACTTCAAAGAGCTCGAGAAAATGGCCCCGAGTATTTACTTTCCCCGCATAAGAAGCATACTGAGAGACGGGCCTGCTTCGCAACGTCAGGCTTGGCCTTTTGAAAGTAAAAAAAAACGAAATACCGCTCTGCAATTCCTTACAGGCTCACAGAAATACGTTGAAGTGAACGGGCGGACGTGAAAAAGAAAAAAAAAACTGCGAACAATAAATTCCCGGATCGCTTTTCCGGTTTCAGATCGGTAATTTAAATACCAGCTGTCCGCGGCAGCGGAATAATTAATCTCGGGACGCGAACATGAGATTGCAGTACTAGGGTGCTTGCATTTTAGCTAGTTACTGGCCCGTTACAGGCAGGGGTTATGCGAGAGTGACCGTCTGTCGAAGCATGAGTGTCGTCCTAATTGCGCCTACAGTGACGAGAAAGAAAGAAATATAGATAAAAAGAGAAAGAATGAAATACAAAGAAGAAATAGAAAGCCACTGGTACAAAAGACAGATACAAGAAGCAGAGAGAAAGAGAAGAAAGAAAGGCCACCCTGCTCCGCTCTTCCATTCAGTCTTGGCACCGCTAGTGCAAAGCTACCATAATTATCCTTTTTTTTTTTTTTTGGCTCGCTTTATCGGGGATATTACATAATGTTACGAATAGATCTCTGGAGAGCACAAGATGTTCCGGAGCCTCGTGCCTTCAGCTACTGTCCGAAGAGACTATGATGATCTCCAAGAGAGAGTTAACGTATAGATTCAAAGAAAGTTCTATGTGTGTCAAGTCAGGACCCGTCAGAAAGTGTTAACATATCTTTTGTTTGTTTGTTTGTTTAGAGAGCATCTTGTTGCAGAATGCCGCATGAAAAGCATAATAGAGGACATAGTCTTCAAGACATTAAGACTTCTGAAAATCGAAAAACAAAAAGCCAGACGCAAGCACGAAGGGAACAG
>JALIZH010033007.1:12010000-12040000 GCA_030522465.1 Rhipicephalus appendiculatus | reverse complement strand
CCACGGAAACGTGGCTAACCAGAGCCTCTCTTCCTTCTGGATTCCTGATTCCCTTCTTTGAGCGTTCCTCTGCTGTTACCACTACAGGTTACACCTGTCTTGCAATCGACGTCAAGTATTGGTTAAGAGTACGTACAAAAGCTGAAAGGGGCGGAGTGCAGGAGAGGAGGATTGAAGGCGAGAGCAGGAAGGACAGTTAGACACCAGAAAACAGGAACGAAGCGCTTCCTATTGCACACTCCTAGCTCATTGCAGCTCGTCGGGTGGAGCACCATTCCTGCAAAGTTTTGGGGGCTGCAACACCAAACTGTCGCTACAGGCTGCGGCATTTCTAACGCTCACAAGTGCGTTGATTTGGACGAGTTGGCACATCTCGGACCTCGTTTACGCTTGTACGCGCGATAAACGAAGTGAATTGTACAGTTTCTTTCATCTTGCGCCATCTACTACTGAGTAACATCAAAAAGTCGTGACGTCAGTGTGCAATTACGCCACCGCCAATCAGCGCAAATGGCTTGTTTAAAAAACCTCCTAAATCCGCGCTTCTCTTTTTTTTCGTCCTATACGTTTTTTCAACCTATCCCGCTACTCGGGACGTCGACAGCACATACCAAAACGAGACCAACAGGAGCCCACTGTTCACACTTGAGCCAAATGCGGACCGCGGCGCTTGGGAATGAAAGGCGTTTGTTCGCGCTGGTAACGAGTGATTCACGAGGGAACAGAAGGTAAGAGAAACGAGTTAGTTTGAGGATTCCAGCCACACTATACATTAGCCGAGCACGGTGCAAGTTTCCCTTCAATTCTTGCAATTTGTTGCACTGTGTCTCTATCGCTGCCAACCCATCCCTTCTCTCTTTACCTGAGTTGAGTTGAGTTGAATAAAATTTATTTGTCGAGCGGTCTCTGCTAAACACGTTAGTTCTGGCCACGGTGGTCCTGGCGCAATGCCTCAAGTGCGAAGAAAGGAATGGGACAAGAAAAAAAAAGCGCCATCTGTCTCTGTCTCTTCCTTGTCTGTTCCTCACGTTTCAAGCACTGCGCCAAGAACAGTAGGCTTGGCAAGCATAGACACCGTAAGCCAGGAGCAAGTTCTTCGAGATTATCTTCTCCCTCACTCTCTCCCAACTGCAACTGCACCCTTTCCCACCACTAAACTTACAAACTTACAATCGTGTCAGGAAAGAAGCGTTGCTACTATTTCCGCCCTAACTACTAAGAACTTGTCATTAATCATCGAAACCACTGTTTAAATGTAGTATCCAAAAAGAATGAAAATAATGTTCTGAGCGCTAACTACTGGTTCCGTTTGCTTCTACAGCGCATAATAAGTAATTCGTGGCGAAGAAAAGAGTGCCTACTTTTGTGCCCCACTGTGAAGCACAAGAGTTGTTCCCGTTTTAGTGCACGAAGAAGATATAACTAATAAAGGCGGGAACATCCATTTAGAGACTGTGTTCGCGAGTTAAATATTCGGAATTTATTTTGTACTCGGAGCTAACATTCCTTACTCGTTCCTGAATGTCCCGAATTAGAGTTCGCCGTTCCAGGGAAAGTTGGTACGAGGCTGGACAAGTCGGGCAAGCAGTGACAGAAACTAATGGTCAAGAATAGCATTTGTCTTCTTTTTTTCTTTTTTTTTTTTTTTTTTTTTTTTTTTTTTTTTTTTTTTTTTTTTTTTTTATACGTCCTCTCCTCGTCAGCTCCAGTCCCAAGAGAGATAAATTGCGGGTAATGGCGGTACTTTCGGAGGAAACTCCTCACATTTTGTTGTCGTTGCTGATGCCTGACGACGAAGCAATCGTTCGTTTGCTGCAGTCATTGCGTTCATTCATTTACTGCCTTAACTGCACCGTTTAATTGCAATTTAGTGCGTCTTACAGCGAGTGTGTTGAGAGCGTCGGAGTATGAGGTTTCTTACTAACGCGATAATTTGTAGTTATCTCCGGTATGCGGTAAGGCAAACCAGGGACGATCGCTTTATCCTTCTGTCAACAAGTTAGACGACCAGCCCCTGTCAGAGGAAAGAATACTACGCCATCGGTCATACTTAACGTCGCATAAGAAGGTAGTACAAGCGCTACTGTAGGCTTCCTGCGATCTACTGGCCTGTCTGAACGACTCTATTGAAATGACTTTGCCTCTGTCTGTCTGTCTGTCTGTCTGTCTGTCTGTCTGTCTGTCTGTCTGTGTGTGTGTGTGCGTGCGTGCGTGTGTGTGTGTGTGTGTGTGTGTGTGTGTGTGTGTGTGTGTGTGTGTGTGTGCGTGCGTGCGTGCGTGTGTGTGTGTGTGTGTGTGTGTGTGTGTGTGTGTGTGTGTGTGTGTGTGTGTGTGTGTGTGTGTGTGTGTGTGTGTGTGTGTGTGTGTGTGTGTGTGTGTGTGTGTGTGTGCGTGCGTGCGTGCGCGCGCGTGCGTGCGTGCGTGTGTGCATGCGTGTGCGTGTGCGTGGGGGGGGGGGTGTGATTGTGTGTGCGCGCGCACACGCGCACGCTACTCTGAACTGTCGCATACCGGATATTAGTCTGGTTAACCTCCCAGCCTTCCTTCACTCTTTCTCTCTCCTTAGTGCGTCGCAATAAGGTTTTTTAGAGGACACCATTACCGTCGGTTAAATCACCGCCGGCGATAACATCACGATGGCGGCGCAGTCGCCGCTTACCCTGGAATTGTTTACAGCAGGGTTCTCAAACACGCGGCCCGCGAGGCTCTCGGTTGCGGCCCGCACATGAGCGTCTTAGCCCCACTTTTCTTTTCCTTATTAAGTATGTTCGTGAGCTACACAGACTTTATTGGTTTAAGGCATTGTATCAGTGAGGCATCCCACGTGTTCCCCTTGTCTTGAAACATAACCGTGAAACGAAAATTATATTTGACAATCGGCGTCCTGATTTGAGTCATATTGGAGATCGGTATCGACATGTTGGAATCTTGGTACCAAATCTCCTTCCAGAAATGACCCGTATGTGAGATATCGGAAAACTTTCTTTCAAATGACAGCGTTTTTTCGCAAATTGTACCCCCCCCCCCCCCCGGCTCTTACCTGCATCACGGACCCGGCCCTTGCGGGAACTAAATTGCGCGACTGCGGCCCGTTGGCAGAGGTGAGTTTGAGACCCCTGGTTTAGGAACGTTCCATTTGTGTCACAAGCGGGCGGGTCGTAAATATTCACTCGCTATGCGGGCTGCCTCTTCCTCTAAATACACTCATTAATGCACTTCAAAGTCTACCGAACAAGACGCCGCAACGAAGTTATGCGATCCATAAACACCGCCGATCGTACACGGTGCTTTCGCTAAGTAATTCGTCGTCAGACACGATCTACGCAACGGAAGACTTGTTTGCTACCTGGATCAAAGCTTACGCCACGGTGTTGCAGCATTTACATATGGTATATGTACGCTTCCGAGTAGGCACGAATTCTGGGATCCCATCAGCTCCGGACTGATGGCGAGGATCAGAGAACATATTGAAGGAACGTGCGTAGGCGCCTTCGTTATCCGAAAGATGCACCCGCGCTCGTTATGCCAGCGGAGTATTGAATACAAAATTGAACTTATATTTTTGTTATAATTATGCTTATACTGCGTGTTTGAAGAAATCTGTACGGACGTGCTTAAGAATGATATGGAGCTTCTCCTCGCCGCCTTCATCGTTAATTTTTTTTTGTAATGGCTGACATTTTAAGATGATAGTAGACGCATTAATTATGGCAGTAATTACAGAAATGAAATTCATTATACCTTTAATAGTGGAAACAGGTGGTCGGGTCTAATCGGAGAAGTGAAGTGCTGCCCGCGATGAGCCCATTGCCACTTTCAGACTGAGGAAAGAAGAGATCTTTCGTAATTAATGCGCAGTAATTAAATTCGACCAAATTCATCCGCAAAACCGAAACGGGAGCACAGATGGGCGTGGCTAGCGGATGACCACAATGACGTCCCTGCTCGCGACAAAGACCACAGTCGTAGGCTTGCGTATATATTGTAGTTCGCTATATGAGGGTGCAGGAGGGGGGGGGGGGGGGTTGCCCCTTTAGTCACCTAAGAGGGGGGGGGGGTGAAGTCGCCTTCTTACATTGATTTAATGGGGAGGAGGGCACTGTAATAAACCGTTGCCCCCCCCCCCTCCCCGAAGGGGAGCCCTGCGCACGCCTATGATCACAGTGGTATGTGCGCCATGCGAGCTATAACCTCAAGCACAGCGCCCAAACACCCGGGAATCGGTGGTTGATGTAGCAACTCTCGCTCGTTCTGGACGTCTCGGAAAGGTAGGGCAGTTGCGCTATTCCAGGTTTTAGTTTGAATTTCGCCGGCGAATCCTGTTAGATTTTATCGCTTTGCTAAAATCCCCAGCGTCCGCTTTATCGCAGGAAGGGCTCCGATCCTCTCATTTCCCGCGTGGCCTACATCCTCTGAATAAAAATGTTAATTAATCTAATTACTTAAATCTAATTACGGACACCTGAACATGACTAGAGACACCGTAACCGGTGTCTCTAGTCATGTTCAGGTGTCCGCCACCACGGAAAATGTAATAACAAAGGCAGCGAGCAGATATTGCATTTTTCTTGTTTTTAGGATTTTCGGACGCATTTCTTGAAACGCCCTGTGATTCTTCTAATTAATTAACTATTTAATTAACTTATATGCTTATAGTACTCTGACTATGATTGAATAAAGGATGGTAATTTTCGAGGGCTCATGTCTTTATTTGCCGCAACCTTAACGAAAACCAGCAGATAGTGCAGCCGAGGAAGGTGTAGGGAACGTTAATTCTACTGTTTTAGGTGTCTTGTACTAATTGTTAGATATATGTGAAAAAAGTAACACAGTAAGCCCTATGTCTTGCTCGTACCTATGATAATTTCGTTCCTCCCGCCATATTGCGACACGTCGCGTTGGCGTTGATCCGCTAAAGTACCTTTGACGCTTCCGTGTGTTCGTTTGCCAACTTGCTTACGTTGCTGTGGTGTATGCTTGTCAAATTTTCCGGCTTTTTCTCTTTATTTCCGTCTCTTGTCTCTGCCTCATTCGGGTCAGCTGAAACGGAAGCGCTTAAATAACTCCTTACGAAATAGGAAGAGACGAGCATCGTACGTCGAAGATACGAAAGGCCGGCACGGCGAGAATCGAAGTGTGGCATACCGTGTTTACCGAGACGATCCCGTATATACATGGCACTCGTTCGCGCATGTTTGTACCGTGGCACTTCCGGGGCACCTGCTGAAGCATCGAATACCTCCGTTGGTCCCTCAGCAAGCTATAGATCGGCAAAGATCTGTAAGGAGTGAAGTAACGGCTGTGTGAGGATGGCCACAATGGAAGAAGCTGGAGAAGGCTATTTACCCTTAGCAATCGCGTGAGGGTGATGTGTTTGCTAGGTCATTACCTAAGTACGGGCTGGCACGCCACGGGCCAACCGGTGTTCGGGTCGCGATACATCCTCCATCTGTCTTTCCGAGCCGACGAAATGAAAGATCCTGGGAGTTTGCATAGTGGCTCCTGCGAACCGTTGTATACCCGCCTTTGGGGTTTCAGCAGTCTGGAACACGAGAAAACACTTAACTTCCGGAGAGAGGGGGGTCGTTGCTTAAAGGAGGCACTTTTGTATATATACGTGCAGCTTACCTGTCGCATTCTGCGAAAAGCGAAGCAGTGCCGTATATTGCCACGCTATATTGCCACGCGCTAGACCGTCAGCAAAGCTCAGCTCAAACCGCGCCTTATTGTTCTAGAACCTTCGCGATTATTGTAGATCGTTTTGTTAAGATTGCACGCAAGACACGACCACTCGAGATTATTCCAGAGCGTGCGCGACGACTAGTGATAAGGCTAGAATGTTCGACGCGTGAGTTATAAAAGCCGGCGCGTTCCAACGATGTTTTAGTTGATCGACGGCCGACGCTCTGTTCGCCGCTATCAGTGCAGTGTGTATTGCTGAAATCTGACTTTCTGTTTACCGGCCACAAGTTCGGCCTAATAAACAGTTTCATTTTGAACCCACCGAGTTCTGCCTTCGTCGACGTCACGACCACGTGACAATATAATCGCAAAAACAAGATTACCATGGTAACATATTACCTATGATTTAAACGATAATAAATTGAAGATGATTAGCAAATAATAGATTAGCGCCGTAAACTCAATGATATTACCATGGTAACGGTATTTGCTAATAATTGTGACAGACGCATTGCGTCCTAAACAGTTTTTGGAGTATTCGGGAGCACCCACCGAGCACGCATATTTTGGAAATCGATGCTAAGCGCAGGATTTCCGCTACATCGATAGATTTTGATTATGATTTGCTTCATATTCGCACTCGGCACATGCTCCCTCACATGAAGAACTACAAAATGAATTATTGATACCTTGTTAATTAGCTAACATTACAAAGCTATTTAATCTTTAACGTGTCGCTCTACACGAGCCACAAACAGTGTGCCGCAGAACTGGCATGCCTTCCAAGCGGCCATGAAACGTCTTGACCACGCCAGTGACGTCAACTGCAAGATTAGGCATTACACGCCCCGTGCTGCTGCTTTATTGTGTACCTGAATTTTTTCGATTGCTACAACGGTTCGACAGTAAAAGATGAAAACTACTTTCCTTTACAGGCTGGTTATGTCATGCGGTTGAGTGATATTCTCATCGCAGAGGAGGAAATAACTCGATAATAATAATAATAATAATAATAATAATAATAATAATAATAATAATAATAATAATAATAATAATAATAATAATAATAATAATAATAATAATAATATCAGGGGTCTGACGTTTCAAAACCACGGTATGATTATGAGAGACGCCGTAGTGGATGGCTCCTGAAATTTGGACCATCTGGTGTTCTTTAACGTGCACTGACATCGCACAGTACACGGGCCTCTAGCATTTTGCCTCCATGAAAGTACGACCGCCGCGGCCGGGATCGAACCCTCGACCTTCGGGTGGAAAAGTCGGGCACCTTAACCTCTGCTCCAGACAAAAACAGCGTGATAAGAATAAGGACACGAAAGGAACGAATGTCACATGACAAGCACTCTCAGCCAACTCAAAGTTTATCAGAAGAAAGCCTACCTTTTACACATTCTCAGAACAAACATGCGTACATCATTCCCAATCACTAAATAATTCATTGCCACGCATGCTAATTTTTTTTATATTTATGTGACCCACAAAAACCAGAACTTCCGAAACATATCGGCACCGATATGTTTCAGAAGCTTATCGATTGTTTTAGATTATTAACGATAATACAGCGTGCGCGACACGATATAGTCGAGCTTATTCTGAAACTCACACGAAGCCTCGGCGATATCACGCTGAAGTTTCTGTTCGTTCATGTACAAAAGACGATACGCCCCGGCGACAAGCCAGATAACCGACGGCTGACGACTGTGCGCGTCGCTGTGGTGTAGAGCGCATATTGCCTGTACCACTGGCGTATCCTGGAATGGGGGGGAAGGGGGGAGGGAGGGGGGAGGTTGCGAAATTTTTCAGTTTTGCATGTGTATATAAACGCGCGCACATATGAACACACGCACTAATATACAAAAATAATGATTAAAATCCCCTTCCTCCCTAATAATAATAACAATAATAATAATAATAATAATAATAATAATAATAATAATAATAATAATAATAATAATAATAATAATAATAATAATAATAATAATAATAATAATAGTAATAATAATAATAATAATAATAATAATAATAATAATATCTGGCATTTTGCGTCCCAAAACCATGATATGAATATGGGGGGACACCGTAGTGGAGCGCTCCGGAAATTTCGACTACCCGGTGTTCTATAACGTGGACAGACATCGCACAGTACACGGGCCTCAAGCATTACCCCTCCATCCAAATGTGAACGCCGCGGTCGGGATCAAACCCGCGACCTACCGGTCAGCAGCCGAGCACCTTAACCGCTACATTACCGCGGCTGAACCCATTTGAAAAAAAATTTCTGGCTACTCTAGTGACTTCTACTTTTAGTTTTTATTTTCTAGGCGCAAGTTGGCCCCAGTGAACTGCAGCCTTCTCCACCGTCACTACCACGTGTCAGTATAAAAGGCTGGTTTTCTTCTAAGTAAACTTTCAGTCGGCAGTCAGCGCTTGTCCAGTGACATTCGTTCCCTTTCATGTCCGTGTTCTTGTCACGCTGTTTCCTCCTCTGCTCTAATTATGAACTAACTACAGCCCTTTTAACTTGTTACCAATTCTTATCGGTTTTTCTGCTCTCTGATACTTCAGGTCCTCTCTGAGCTACCCTTACTGCACGCATATATACAAATCGCGAAAGTAAGTCGTGGTATTGCTCAAGGACAGCTCTGTTTTGATAGCAGAGTCAGGGAAGTCGAGAAATATATACCCTTTATTTATTTTTATTTTTCTTACGAGAGGCCTTGGCTGCGTGGTTTGTTTCTCTCAATGTCCCTCAATTGCTGCCCGTAAATCTTTTCCCTCTGTCTCATTAATGATGGTCGACTGATGCAGTAGCTCGTGTGTCAACGCGAGTGCTTTTTTTCTATTTTCTGCGGACCAACACATCTGGCCTAGTTTGTCCTCGCCCCACATAAGCTGTCTACAGCGACGCTTCCACCCTTTGGCTAATTAATTTGTCAATTTCTCACTTACGCGAGAGCTTGGTTGCGTCAATACATTCTATACAGCGTATTTCGTTTTATGCCTCTTTCCTGGTCTACCTTATCTCGTGTGAAGAACCTGACATGTCTTTTACTGCGAATGTTTTCTCGTAGATTCGATTTCGCATTCGTTTCTTTTTACCTGGCGGCTCTCCACCAAACATATTCTTTTTTTTTTCTATCTTAGTAAGCCTAGATTTGCTTTTGCTCAAGAAACAAACGTTGTCGTTTCAGCGTACAGCATCGCACGTTTAGTCATCGATTTGGTTTTTTGCTCCTTCAAGGAGATGAGAAGAGAGACGTCTCGATGCAATTCGTTACATGGGGCAGGTGATGGCGATAAATTAGGTCAGGGTTCCATTCTTTTGTCGTTGTGTTTAAAGGTGGCCTTCGGTCTGAGACACGAAGACTGCCGCAGTGATATAGCGGATCTTGGGCCCAGTTCACGAAGCTCGCCGTTCGCGAGTGCTCACTTGCCATTGGTCAGCCGGAACCGCTGTTGATATGGCGAACAATGCGATTGGCTCAAATTTCCTCTTTCGAACAATACTAGACTTGACATGTTTAGGTGAATTGTAGCGCTGGCTCGTAGCGACATAAGGCTATAGCGGAGAGGTTGACCTCTAGTGGCACCAAAACAGCACCATTAAAAGCTGCAACGAAAGTCTGAGAGAAAAATTTTAAAAAGCTGATAAAAAGACAGTAATGGTTCTAGTTAATGATTGTATAGGATGGATAAGTTAATAATGATTACGGTGATCGAAGAAAAAGCATAATTAGCCTCGTGGATTGCTAATTAAAACCTAATTGAATGGTCACTTACACTAGGAAAGCGCAGAAAAGTGGCTACAGGTCGTTCTTAAGGGAAAATGACATAAAAAGAATTACGTTCGGTGGGTTCGTAGTTCCCATTTGTTTGGCTAGAGAGAAGTGTACTTATCCCGTGTAATGTTTAATTAGGATTAATTAAGGGTCTCTTTAGACTGTAGAATGCCTATAGCTTCGCTGCAAATAGAACTAGCAAGACGGTGTTTGGGGTTTCGGTACATGTAGAGTTGCGTGAAAAGTCCTAGATACCACGGAAGCGCGTGTCAAACTGCACTGCTGCGCCTTCTGGTGGCGTCAAAGCTTACTTCGAGGGTGTGTGCTGCTCGCGCGAGTCCTTCAGTCTGCTCCTTCGAACGCTTCAACAGCGTGAGCATTGGAACGTGGGATGAAACGCAAGGTGTCACTGCTGCAGTAGCCGTAGGTGCACCCGAGCGACGACATATCGTGACTGGAATACTTCGTTCGTACAAGTGAAATGTTTTCAGCACGATATAATTGCTCGTTAGTTCCACATCGAACGTCTTCCAGAGGTCAACCAAAGCGGCAGGGAAGCTTCTCTGTAGGCTTTGGTTGGGAGTTGCCCTCACTAAGGCGTATACGCAACATTAATTGAATGACCAACACTACGGCATGTGGTTTGCCACGGAAAGACAAGCCCTTTATAACGCGCTGCGACACTACCAGATGATCGGGCACTTTGCGTTCAGGTGCTGATACAGCGCGGTTTACATCGCTTGTACAGGCTCTCAAGGTAATAAAGGCAATTTTATGTTTCTTGTGGACGGCGGGATGGAGTTATTGCCGCTTACTAGTGTACAGTTCTGCACGCGTCAGTAAACGCGCCACTCATTTCCTTATTTCTCTCTTTTCTCTCTCTCTCTCTCATATTTATATCCCCCCTTTGCCAAAGCCCAAGCCTGGAGTATTCAACCAGACGCTCTTCTCGTGAACCTCTTTGTTTTCTTTATTTCCTGGTTTTCCCTGTGAAGTTGGCTAACAACTATGACGCAGACACGCTGCTATCATGGGAAGAAGAATTACATTGCAATAGACCCTGCACAAACCTGTCCAGCACAGCAGTGTTTAGTTTTGACCTTCAGTATACATGTGGAGTTCACACTGATTACAGGGTTTGGGCTGCACAATATCTATCAGCAACTGCCCATAAGTCTTGTTGTGTGACAGCGCAATGGGCACGCAAAGGCAGATTGTCTCAGTGTCACGGGTTCGAATCCCGGCGGAGAATGGCGTAGCGCTGTAAAGACAGCGCATGAAAGACGGCAGGATAGCGCACGAAATTCTGACAACACGCGTGTCCGGTTTTTCACACGTTCTTCTTCTTCTTCTTTTTTTTTTCAGCGATATGACGTCCTCTGTTTTTGCTAGCCCACTGGATATAAGAAAGGAGCACGAACGTGACGACGTGCCCTGGCGACGACAAATTTCTTTGTACGCGGCCCATGACGACAGTGGTCGACGTCAGTACCAATTGCGCGAACGGACGAGACGCTGACACAAGGCAAACCCAATTTCGAACTTTTCACTGACCTCGCAGAAAGGGAAGATGTGCAAGGCAGAGTGGAAGCTTATGTCTTTCTTTTCTTGACTGCTTAGACTCGTGTTCCCGACTCAGTACGTACGAAGGAATGGCGAATACTGTCAAATACTCTACTCAAGAACAAAGACACGGACAGCATAGGAAGAAACACACAACGCAATAACGCTGGCGTTGCGTTTCTCTTCCTATCCTGTCCATGTCTTTGTTCGCCAATAGAATCTTTCACAGTATTCACCAGAACCAGCTAGACCAGCTGTCAACGCTTAGAGAATGAATGGTGACCTTTGTACATAGGTCGGCAAAACTTGTGGAGCTCACTCAGACTCACTCATGAAATATATTTTGCACTTAGGGCTCACTCGGACTCACACTCACCAAATTTTTTCTGAGCCGGACTCACTCGAACTCACACTCACGAAAATTTTCTTCAACCAGTCACTCGGACTCAAACTCACCAAAACATTATCACCCGGACTCACTCAGACTCAGACTCACGGCTCGATCTGAGTCTGAGTGAGTCAGAGTGAGTCGACTCGTGAGTCCGTTAGCCTATAATTATATTTTTCGACCATGGTGTCAATGTTTTATAACACCAATATCTCGCGTAATCAGTGCTCTTCTTGGCGCCTTTTGATATAGTACCTTCGAATAAGAGTTATGAGTGCTCGCAAATCAGTAAGGTCATTTACCTTGAAGGAGATGACAGCATAAGATATATTTATCAAGAACGTCTCTGGAATAGTTGGCGAGGTGGATGTCAAGGCACCCCCCTACGTAATTCGCGCGTCTGATCAATAAATATCGAAATGGTGTATGAACACCAACGCTTTAAGGAATACATGTGAGTAGACGTGAGTATAAACGTGAATCCAGGTAAGGCTGATAGTAATGCTGAAAATGAGTAGATATGACGATAGGTCGGCAAAACAAAGTGGAACTCACTCAGACTCACTCAAGAAAGAAATCTTGCGCTTAGGACTCACTCGGACTCAGACTCACCGAAATTTTCCCGAGCCGAACTCACTCAGACTCAAACTCACCAAAATATTAATCACCGGGACTCACTCAGACTCAGACTCACGGCCCGATCTGAGTCTGAGTGAGTCCAATGAGTCGGCTCATGAGTGAGTTCGCCGAACCTATGCCTTTGTATAATGTTATTGACCATAGCGAAGCATAACCGCTATGTGGTTTCCTGATCTGCAATTGCTTTCTCTGTGGCGGCAGCTGTAGCTCAGTCCAGCGAGCATCCGTACTTCTGACTGCGCAAAGTGGCGACAACATTCTCTCGGCTTTCTTGAAATTCTCGACAAAAACAGCGTAACCGCCGTACGTCCCTCGCAAGTGGGTCACCTTTCTGTGCCATCACGTTGCTCATCTAGATGAAAGCGCACCAGCAGCCATTTCTTCCCGGGCATAACCTACTCTGGCGCTGACAAGTGTGCGTAATTAAATCTCACCGTGTGGGCCAGACCGACTGACTATAACGCCGCCCAGACGTACACTAAAGTCCGTAGACTCTCTGGAGTGTGGGAACTCGGCCAACTCGGCAGGGGCACGCTGGCGACGCACCGTCTTAAGTCGCAATGGAAAAGCAGCGGTGCTCGACGCGGAAGCCTTAATGAAATTAGTCGCATCTGCTACGTCCTGCGCTTTCGTAATGGGCGGACACTTTCGGCGAAGTCTCGCTTTGTTTGTCTGACTTCTCGTCTGTAGCAGACTGATTAAGTGGGAGCAAGTGAGGACACGGCATTGTTTCGCAATAATGGTCTCTGGAATTGTCGCACGCATTTTAGCGCCCTCGCCACTCGTTTTCGCACTTTTGCGCGACTTTCTACGTAAAGCTCTGTGTCGGGCAGCAGGCGGGACCGGCTGCATATGGTAATCTCATCTGCGTATGTGTGCTAAAGTGACAAAAGCTGGCCTTTGACTATCTGCGGATATGCAATATTGCTACGTATCACACACGCACACGTATTTCAGTAAGTGCAGATTAGTTAACCGTAACAAACGAATATATTAGGGGCGAAGCTCCTTAGGGTGTGGGTCTGTCCCTCCTCTGTAGTCGTAGTAGTAGTAGGTAGGTAGGTAGGTAGGTAGCCACGTGTAGTGGAATGTACCCACTCCACGTGATAACAAAGATGACGATGACGCAGTATAGTGGAATGTACCCACTACACGTGATAACGATGAAGTATAAGCGCGTTCCAGTATAGTGGAATGTACCCACTACACGTGATAAAGATGACGATGACGCAGTATAGTGGAATGTACCCACTACGTGATAACGATGAAGTATAAGCGCGTTCCAGTATAGTGGATTGTAACCACTGCACGCGATAACGATGACGCTGATGACCATGAAGTATAAGCGCGTTCCAGACCACACATTCTCTTTCTGCCATGGATGAAAACGATCGAGCTTCGCCCGCACTCGTCATCATGCACTTCGTGGATATGGCGTATTTGATTTTTTTGTTTTTAAATACCGAGGTATGTGATCCCTCATGGCTGTTAAACTCATGTATTTAATATAAAAAGTAGCTGTGATTTTACTTCATAAGCCGTCTACGCAAATGTTAACTGCCTTATCACGAGTAGTTAGAAGAATTTAGGCTCGGGTTTGTTATATATTGAAAACCACTGCACATGCCTTTTAGAAGTGGTGGTATTACATATGCGGCTGTGCCTAATTAAAAAAAATAATCATCTGCTCCTCAACAGATGGATAATTTCTGTTTCGTTTCTCTTTCGATCCTCTCTACTTACACAAATTGCACATACCTCAGACAACAGGAATAGCTTTTTCTTCTTTTTTTCCTCTCATGATTTGTCACAATCTCTTATTTGACACGGGTGAAAGCGCGGACTCGGCTGTTGACCAGTATATGCGCACATTATGCGCTGGCAAAGCGATAAGAGAAGCCCTTTCTGGGAATGGCGCACGTCGTCAAAAGAACAGCGAAGGTGATCAGTCACAATGCACATTCGAACAAAACAGTGGAGAGAATCATTCGTAGCGAAAAAAAACAAAGCAGAAATGAATGCGATGACGGCGACATGAAAGCTTCGTGTGCTCTATTATATGGTTTTGACAGCACAGAAGCGAAAGTTTATTCGTGAAAAGCTGCCTCTTCAGCAAACTTGAAGGTTTCCTTGAACCCCTGCTTTTATTGCACGTTAGGAAAATGACTGGATGGAGATATAAAGGTCTCTTAGTAGTAAGGCATTGTATATACTCATGAACATGCGGTAGTGTGACGCCTACGTTTTGCTTTTATTTATTTATTTATTCATATACCCTAAGGGCCCATGGGGGGCTTACAAAGGCTTAGGCGAACGTATATTTACCTTAGACTGCTGCGTTTTACGGCATGTGCTTCCGTCGTTCATCACTTTTTTTTTTTGTCTTTTTCATTCTGATGTCATAAATTCCGAATGGAAAACGAATGAATTATCGCGGTACCAGGTATCCTGCCTCCAACATCACCGGCACTGCACCACTGCAAAACCAGGAAGTGGTACGCCTCCTGGTTACGGCTCCTGCGCAGAAAGAAAGAGAAAGGATTGCACAAGCGAAATGCGCTCACATTTGCGGGCTCTCCTTCCATTCAGCGCAATACCCTGCACAAAGGCTCAGGCGAACGTATATTTACCTTAGACTGCTGCGTTCTACGGCATGTGCTTCCGTCGTTCATCACTTTTTTTTTTTTTTTTATGCGAACAAATCCTGCAGAAGACAACCCGTGGAGAAACCACTATTTCCTGCTTTCTTTCCAGTTCTCTTTCAAGGATCTGAGCAAGCTTGGGGACGTCAGAAAAGTTGCCCTGGGGTAGTTTTTTTTTTTTTTTTTGTATTTACAGAAGCACTTTAAATCGGGCATGATCGCATCACTCCGTTCTTCAAAGTATTGCTGAGTCAACTCAGCGTCATTGTAACGCTGAGTCATCGTAAAATCGAGTGGTGCAGCGTACGCATTGCCACATCTCTAAAACGTCTCATGAGTGGGCGTAGAATGTCCCAAGACCGAGTGCTGAGCTGAACCGTAATCTGTCAAAGCTATTGCGAAAAGCACGGCACCGAGGCTTCGAAAGAATCGCTTCCTTATGCCACACCCGCAAGAAGTATTGAGTCAAACCACCCTCTCAAAAAAGTTTGTACGTTTAAGAAAGAAGACCAGGGAGATGAAGAATGCAATACATTACTTATTCCGTACCACACTTCCACAACGAACCGTAGATATGGGCTTTTGAAATCGTTCAAAAGAAACGTTCAACGGCGTCAAAAGCAGGGCAGCGTCTGCTACAGACTCACTGAATGAAGAGCGTCAACTTGAAGCTTTGTCGGGCACGTACTTTCGGTCTTACCATTTTCAGTTCATGCATTGGCACATTGGCTCGTAAACTCGCAAAAGAGCCAATATCAACTTTAGTAGCCAAATTCGTAGCGACATTTCGCGGTTATCTCGAGCCATTGTGCGTACAAGTTTAGATGTTGCGAGTCGTTCCGTGAACAGTCTACATACAGTCAGTGTCAAAACGTTTACGAACCACTAGACACAAGGTAAAGTCGAATAGTCCCGCTTCTTTGGCACAAAGCCTTTAATTTAAACTTCCCACCTTTTCTAAAACGAGTTAGCAACATGTGCTGTGGCAGTTCGACTGAATACAGTCACAAACTGCTGGGTAAATTCAAAGTTTACTCTGACCGAGTGGTTGCAAATCTTTCGACGCCGACTGCACATGTCCCCTAGCCATCATGCCTTACAGTGCAGAGGAGAGGAACGACTGAAAGGAAAATAGAGCAAAGTAGGGCAATGGGAGAGCGAAGTAAGGAAGGGGAGCGAAACACGTTACAGTTTCTTGCCGAACACCATTTATCCACTGTTGACTCTTGGTGAAGTGGTAAAACTGAATGAGATGTATTTATTAAGGCGAAAGCCTTGACAACCTCCTGAAATACGAGAAAGCGACTGCCGTCGGCGCCGTCAACACAAATGGTACCAAAGGTCGATGACGTCATACAAGACGCCTAGCGCACACTAAATCACTACAAAGTGAAGTATAAGAAGCGAGTGAGAGTATTTAAGAAGTGATTCAGGGTAACTTAAAGCAATTGAGAGTGATCGAAAATGACGTCCACATATTGCAGACGCAATGGTTTTTCCGGTCGTCTTACCATGCGATGAGGGATCCTAATAATTTTTTTCAAGCTGCATATATATAATGCCTGTTTGTTTGTTTGTTTGTGCTCCTCTGCTACAGCTCATTTAATTTTCCACCACCTCTGACGTCTTCAACAAAGATATAAGGCCATGCTTCACAAATCAAATTGTGGCGTTTTCTTTTTTTCTTAAAGATCTAAATGTAGTAACCGAACCTGGGCTAAATTTCATAGAAACTTAAAGCACGCCCAAGTCTCATACACATTTAAAATGCTTGTAATCAAAATGGAGCATAGCCCATTTTGATTACAAGCCCATGAAAAGTGTCAGTCTCTATGAGAGCCAAATTCAAGTTTCACTCCGGAGTACCTACGATAGTGAGCCATTAGATTTTAGGCGCAGTGCACATTTGTACTATTTTGGTGACAGGAGTACACAGGCGAAAAGTTGCTGGAGCAGGCCCGACTATACTTTCACTATCAAACAACTGCGTTTTTCTCAATTTCACTTCAAGTGGACTTGGCTCTTTTAGAAAGAGAACACCACAAATACCAGATATAAAAAAACTGAACTTGAAGGGACGTGTGCTGTAGGAACAGTGACGTTTCGTAATACACCCGGTGCACGATAACTCTACAAACGACGATCACGTGGGTGTCACGTGGCACTACGCGTGTAAGTCGTGGCCTTCAATGTAATGCGTGTCACCGATGCCGGCACGGCCATGGTCAATTGGCGTCGGCGAATACCGCGCTTATGTAACGCAGACTCTAAGCTGCTTGCCTAGAGTCTGCGCTATGCCAGAGAGCTCATTAAATGTTACCAATAAGTTTAACTCATCGTGGCTTCAGGGCTTGCTGTGGTCTGGCGGTTATCTAGTATGCCTGGCATGTCTGAAAGGCCTGAAGTCTGAAACTTCAAAGGCCTGAAGTCTGAAACTCCAACAGTCTGAAAGGCCTGAAGATTACTTATGCACTGGGCTAGTGGAGCGTGTAGCCTCCTTGTTGCCGAAGGCTTCATGGAATCTAAGTCGTGCAACACCGGCTGTACTTTAAGTTCTCAAAACATTGCGACAGTTCCGTGAATTAGGCAGTCCGAGAACTTTAGGCTTAATTAGAGTTTGTGAAGCCCCGCAGCGTAACGGGAATTTCATCCTAAAAAGAAAATATCTTGCACGAGGGTTAGCAGCGACATTAATCTGCTCTGCTTGTTCCCCATACGGCTTAGAGTTTCCATTTACGCAATCACTAGGAACACCCGTACGTGAATGAATCTCGCACGTTTTCTTTTCTTTCTTTATTTTTATTTATGTGAAACGCAGGAAACAAACAGTTCAAGAAGATATTCCCGTTTAACTAAAAATGCCTGTCGACACCATGCGGCAGTGAACGTCGAGAGCGTTAAATGTGACTTTTCTTCAAGTTTTTTTCTTCGAACTTGTGTTTTAAGTTACCTCCACAAAGCGTAGTATGGTTGTCAGGACCAGTAGAAAAGGTGGAGGGAGTTCATTCGTGCTTTTCATAACGTAGCGCCAATTAGTGTAAGATTAGTGGAAGCACTCTCAGTGCTCGTACAACAAAATCATAAATATTGAGCGCGATGCTCGATTATGCATTCAGGATTACGTTACGCACAATTACTACATACCTATTCCCCGCAGTTGTACGCGTCACTGGCTAACTTATACTGCACCTGTATTATCACCTGTCTTTGCATTTTTAAAAACTTGCTTTCTCAAAGTTTCACGGCAGTTGCCATAATGAACGGCAACGGCTGCGCACGACTCGAGGGCGCGTGGATAAAATATGATGTGACGAAGAACATCGCCGGCAGTTATTTGCTATTATTAATTAAGCTCATTAACTTCGAACAGGTCTTAGCTTTAGTGCGAAGCGTGCCGTGGCTACTGAAAAACAAAATTTTTTATAGTCGACATTCTCATTTTTCAACTACCCCCCAATATACTGCCTTTAATGTAAAAGTAAGCAGAATTTTCTCAAGCTTAATGTGCGATATAAAATTGTGTTAATGAGACAAAAGCAAAGTTTGTAAAGTAATGGGTGGCCACTTCGGAGGCGCACGGCCTTGACGTCAAGGCAGTGAAACATTATCACGTCCGAAACTTCACTCCCTCATGGAACTTAACCTAACACAATTTCGTAAGTGACCAGTAACTCTCCTAGAGTATTGACGTCAAGAAGATGTGATTAAATTTAATATTACACAAAATACCTCCTGAAATGAATGGTTTTCATTTTCAGGAACAAAAATCAATGAATAAGAAAGAGGCGCCATCAGGAATGACCACTCCATCCCTCTTTCCCTCCACTTTCCCGTTTCCTTATTTTGATTCCTTTATCCCTTTCCCCTGATAATGGTAGCAAAGTGGACGCGAGACTGATCGACATATATTTCTTTCGTTTCACTCCTCTTCCTTCTCCTCTCAGTCGTAGTATCCAATACTTCTCCAATAAGTGCATGTATTGTCGAATACCATCATCGAATGCTTATTCTTGGAACGTCATGTTGTAGTACGCTGTAGCAACAAACCCAACCTGCAAGGGTGATCAACCTGCAAGAGCGGTTTACCTTAGTCATGGTGGAGCAGAATAACGTTGGGAGCCCGGGCGTTAGCGGTCAAGTTGATAATCGTGCTCATGAGTTCAGGGATTCAGCAAGCACAATTGATATCAATTTGGGTGCCATAGACACAAGGACAGCTGACATCTTATTGCAAAGGCAACACGCAGTTTCGGTCGCCGGCACAAACACCGAATTAGCTTTCATCGTGTTGTGTTTCGCAGGGCAAACGGCCGCAAAGAAAACAAAAAAAAGACGACACTCAAAGCCAATATTGTTATTTTAATTTTTCGCCTCTTACCTGTGCGCAATACAGTACGATGTTCATGAAAGAACGAGCCCGAAATTTCACTACTTTGAGCTAACTGCGTGTTCAAGCAAAACCTTCATATAAGCTATCAGCAAAAAAATTCAAAAGGTTGGTTTAAGATCTCGCCTATTCGGCCTGGCCATTTCCAGTCTTAAATTAGAATACGCGGGTTACTATGGCGCGTTTAGTATACAAGCCCTAAGTCCGAGTTTTAAGTAAACTGGCGTATCCGTACTGTGTTGTTTATGAGCGGTGCAGCGTACAAAACCAATCGTCTTCAATGTTACGAAGGTGTACTGTGCGTACACATTGCATGACATCACAGGTTGCGCGAACTGATAATAAACAGGACTCATGTGAATTGAAACGACAACTGCTTAATACTGCTTCCTTTAAATCTTTTATCACGCATTTCCTTTATAAAGCTTTTGTTTGGCCATTCTTTCTGCTGGGCACGAGACAGTTTTCTCAGGCTACAAATAGAAACAAGAGGAACAGCATATAAGATTAGTTAACTGTTTCACAACAGCTCCGTTTCACAACAGCTCCGTTTCACACTGATTACGGAGGCGCATTGCTATGAACTATTTTTTTTTTACTTTTCCTTTGTTTGATTCTTCAAAATTAAGTAAAAGACGACCGTTCCCAATTTTAACTAGTAAACAACGTTCAATGCGAGCCTGCGTGCTTCATGGAAATTAATCAAAGCCGAGAGGCACTCTTTTGAAGAAGCCCCAGTGAATACAGGTCTTGAAGGTCGAAGCTAAAGAAAGGGGCGCCCCAATGGACTCTCGAGTGAATGACGAGCGATGCACGATGGAAGTGACGTTCCGTATTACGAAACCGACTTCCTGAGACTCAAAAGAGATCAAGGGAGCCACCGAGAGATTCAATTTGAAGTCTCCAAAGGATGAAAAATCTGATAAACAATGGGTGTGACGTCGTCTTTCCCGAAATCCCTGAATTGAGAACCTGAGCCCCCGGGATCTCATTAGCGTCCGGTTCGTTAAAAACGGGAAGACGTGAAAAAAGTATGCGAGAATGAAAGTAAGACGTGTATAAAGAAGCGTTCTTTCCAAGCCAAGTTCTACGCCATAACTTAATCTTTTTGAAAATTTTCTGCACACGTTCTTGTTTACGCTGGCAAGAGATAAAGTGGGCTACAGTCGGGAAAGGGCAGTTAAGGTCAGCTGTCACACTTTCTGGAAATCATTTCCTCTTCATATCTTCATTCCAAGAAGGACCAAATCCTCATGCCAAGGTATTATTAAGATAGAAGAGTCGGATGGACACCGAGGGCTTTCAAGAGCGACGGAATGGTGGTCAGAGGAAAAGTACGGATATTGATTCGAGTAAAGTGCCTAGACGGTCCAATACCGGTACCCCAATAAAGTCTCTAGAAGTACTCCTACGTGATACTTCAGATATATAGAGTATCAGGAATGCCGGTATTGTGACGGGATATGAGGACTGTATTGGATCACGTCCTGGTGCACTTATTATACAACTGAAGTCAATGGGCCTGTAGGCGGGATGGATGTGCTGCTCTCGTCACCGAAGAAATCCATGGCTATCCATGCGCTGTTATGCTCTGCACAATTCCGGTTTTACGGACCATTATTTCTAGGTTTTTCTGGCCGAGCAAACGATTGAAATGCGCATTGATTTGTACTTGTGTCGTATAGGGTAACCTGCACAGCTGCCTTAAATCACATGTGCGTGACGTAGAAAGAACTGTCTTTTGGCTCCTTTTATTTATGGAAGTAATTAAAGGAAGGAAAGACACGAAGGTTGACGAGACCCACGTCCGGTTTACATGCCTGTAAGAAAAATATGTCATCGGCGAGACAGACAGACAGACAGACAGACAGACAGACAGACAGACAGACAGACAGACAGACAGACAGACAGACAGACAGACAGACAGATAGACAGATAGATAGATAGATAGATAGATAGATAGATAGATAGATAGATAGATAGATAGATAGATAGATAGATAGATAGATAGATAGATAGATAGATAGATAGATAGATAGATAGATAGATAGATAGATAGATAGATAGATAGATAGATAGATAGATAGATAGATAGATAGATAGATAGATAGATAGATAGATAGATAGATAGATAGATAGATAGATAGATAGATAGATAGATGAAGGCTTGCAAGTAGTTTAAACATGACCAACAAAGCCATTCCTTACCGACTCGGCCGATAAAAAGCACCACAAGTGTGAAACTCGATCTCTGCAACCAGGCCCTTGCAATTCCCCATGCACGTTTCCACGTGTGGGTGTCATTTCCGTTAAAAAGTTAAGCAAACCGACGGGAAAGTTCAAGTTAATGCGAGCTCGTCAGGCGGAGTTTCGGATGGCTAAAAACTTTATGGGTCCGCTCTTATATAACGCTCAAGGTATGGCTGCTGCGAGGTTTAGCATAATATATTAGGAGTCTACACGACGCTGAGAGCCACATCAGCGTCACGGAGGTATGTAGGAATGGGGGGCGCAAAATGTTTGACGGGTAAGTCATTTTGCAAACCGCGGGCGACGAAGTTGGTGCGACGTGTGGTTATAACGGTAGTGGTTCTCTCGCTAAGTGGTAACGTTTCGCCCGGCAAGTTCGAGCACTGGGACGACATTCATAATGAGTGTTTTCGTTTTAATACTGCGTGTGAAAAGCCGCTTATTTATCGAATGGTTGATGATACCCTGCAGTGGAGAACATACGAGAGCGACCATTAACTACTGCATCTGGGAGTTCAGGTGGCCTCATAAATGTAGTTTACTCTCCTTCTCTAAGCATTCCGCAACTTAAAGACCATCGGACTTCACGAGAGTCTGTGAACTACTTGCGCGAGTTCATGTTGTGTGTGTTCACACCAACTGTTCATTTCTTCTATTTCCTTACTCTCGTTTTTTACTTATCTATCTTGTAAATCAGTTCACCCTTACCCCCATCCTAAGTGTAGAGTACCCAACCTCGCCAAAGCTTGGTTAACCTTCCCTGCCATTTCCTCCTTCGTTTCTCTCTCTCTCTCTCTCTCTCTTTGTCTAAGTGGCTTACAGTCGGTGATTTGTTCCTTATGTGAATGTTTGTGGTGGTGATTCTTTATTGGTCAGAGCTAGCGAGGCCTTTGGCAAGAATGGTGGCTTCATCATTCAAGGGAACAACAGGTGAACATCAGCCAAATAATATCAGCGAAAAAAGAAAACAGCTGTACATCAGCATCCTGAATATCAGTGAAATGAAAATAGTAGAGCTGTGCGAGTAGCAAAATTTTGGGTGCGAAGTGAATTCGAATATTGAAATCTGTGTGCGGATCGAATCCAATATTTTTCGAATATTTGTCGAATATTTCCTAGAATATTTTTCGAATACATAGAAGTGAAATTGCAGAAAAAAAAAAGTTGGAGAGGATTTCCTAAGCATATTCCTATGAGATAGCAACATGAAATTGTTTCTTTTGGCTAGCTTGATGAAGCGCTGGCGGGGTCGTGTTTTAGTAGTTGTCTAATCAAGAATGAGGCAACGCCGAGGAATTGTATTTATGTACATGATTTGGTGCAACCAAAGTGTCGCCCAAATTTCAGGTCCAAAACAGCATTAACTTGAGCCCCCCCCCCCCCCTCTGCCACATCTATCATCTCCATGTTGGAATCCAGCGTTTTGTTGAGTCAATACTTTTGCGACCGTTGCAGAGCTTGAAAGGCAGCTTTGCCGCAACACGTGAGTATGATGGGGCGAAGCATATTAAAAATCTGAAGGGGCCACTGCCAATCAGACGTTGACTGTATTTGTCTTCGGGAAGTTCGAATAGTTCGATTAGAAAAATTCCAGGCACGCCGGTATTGCATTCGCTGATTTCTGGTGAGTCTCGCGCGTACCTTAGGACATGTTATACCTGACGTTCAGACACAACCATCTCCTGCATAGATAAATATGTGAACGGAATCTGGTACGCGTTCGACGAGACCGATCAGAACAAGGCTGAATAGTGGGGGGGGGAGGGGGGGGGGGAGGGGGGGGGGGCTCAAAGAACGCCATGGTGTGTAATGCTTGAGGAACACCACAGTATGTGGGATGCTCAGAAGTCGGCCGGATCATCAGTTTGCACAAATAATGATCTCATATGCAGGTATAGCAACAGATACAGCAGTACACTCACCCACCCAGACCGACCGACTCGAAAGCATGAACTACGGCATCGTGAGAAACACTGTCATATTTTTGCGCGTGTTTATTGTCTTCTTTTCATGTGTTCGGATCTCACCCACGAAGACTCTTAGCAACGCTTGGCGCAGAACACGCCGCAATGTTTTAGGAGCTTCGCGAATGTTTAAGCCCATTCTGTAAGATTACGCACAGGACGCTAATAGTCAAGTTTATTCGTGAGCTTACGCGGCCACCAGTGATTAGGCTCGAATGTTCGATGCCGCGTGCATAAATGCCGACGCATGTCACCGCAAATCAGATTACTCGACTGGCCGACGACTGTTCCCACCGCTATCAGTATACAGTATGTGTTGCTCGTAGTTTGGTATTTTTGCTTACCGGGCACAGGTTCGCCCAAATATAAAGTTTTGTCCTGAACCACGCAGACTGCTGCCTTCGTCAACGTCACAACCACGTGACAATATGCTCCTTTAACGTACAAAAGTAGTGTGACAGATATCCATGTGCTCATTTTCTATCGTTGCACGTTAGTCACCAGGTCGATGACATTCTCAGTGAAGCTACGAAGACGTCCGAAAACCGACCATGGTGTCTGCAGATATACTTTATTGCGTTCCAATAACCACGCCAGTTTGACAAGGATCATTCGCTCCATCAGCTTCCCTACGCAACTAGCCAGCGCTCTTGGGCGGTATGACGTCAGCTCTAGAGGTGACTTTCCAGGTTTTATAAGTGGAACCAAACGGCTTGTTTTTCCATTTTAATGGGACTGTTCCATCTTTCCAAAGCTCATTGAAACAGGTCCAGCGAAAAGTTTCGTGCCCAATCAACGAGGTTACACAACATGTGGTATGATATGTCATTCTGTCCAGGCGACGATGACCGATTACATAAAGCAAGAGCAGTGGTACCACTTCACCTCGACGAAGGAGAGTACCCCGGTCCCCTTTCTCTACCCCCTTGGAGCAAGCACACCTTTTCTGCCGCAAGGTGCAACCTATTTCATGCGGTAACAAAGACGTTTAAAAACAGCCAAGAGCTGCATCCAGCTCTTTCATGAAAAAAGGAAGGTCTATGCACGAGTCAAGGAGCTCTTCGTGGAAAAATCCTAAAGTATTGCCGTTATATAAATAAGGCAACAGACAGCGTTTATCAGATTAAAGTCCTATTTCTTTAGCGCCAACCTCTCGTAAGATGCTAAGATGCTAGAACACGTAATCTATAAGCATATGATAATGTTCATGAAAATAATAACTTCTTGACCAGGTTTCAACACGGCTTCAGGCAAGCTACGTAGTGTTGTACGTGTGCGTTTTCTGCCCTGGTCTATGCGCTGTTCCCCCTACGATACCATCAACCAACTAGCCGACAAGTTCACCCTTAGGTTTTAGTACTGTAACCTAACATTCGGAATTCACCCATGACCCCTCCCTTCATATCGACCTAGGTAATCGGATTGACGCCATCTTCATGGAGTTTAACAAGGCTTTTGACAATTTACTGCACTGTAAATTGCTTTTAAAAATCCATATTATTCTAAATAACCACCAGTTGGTGTCACGGAGTTCCAGTTTCCTTTCTCCGCGCTCCCGATTCGTATGCTATGATTCTGCGGAATCATCCGCAGTTGACGTCATCTCAGGGGTCCCACAGGAATCCACAATTGGTCCACTTCTATTATTATTGTTTATTAATCACCTCCCCGATCATGTTACTTCATAGATACGCCTCTACGCATATGACTGTATTTTTCATAGCCCGAACATGATGAGTGGTTTTCAGCGCAAATCGACGAAGACAGAGGAAAAGGAAGGACACGAACACCAGCGCTGGTGTTCGTGTCCCTCCTTTTCCTCTGTCTTCGTCGATTTACGCTGAAAACCACTCATCATGTTTAACGCAATCCAACTCGCCCAAATGTCAGTTCTTCTTTGTATAGCCCAGTTGTCTCCATCACTGATCATCAGTGCCTTTTTTTTTTTCATTTTGCGATTGATGTGCTGCCTGGAAAATGAACATCAATATTAATGAAACTGTAATAATGTATATTATTAACTGACAATCACCCGTAATTTTTTTATTATGCTTGCAATGTTGCACAACTAACAAGAATTTTTCAGCACAAGTATTGAGGCGTCATATTTACACCCACATTGTCTTGGTCGAATCATATAGATTACATCTGTACTAAGACGCTAAAAAGACTGAGTTACATCCGCAGGACCTTGTCTGCTGCTCCTAAGGACACTGAATCAGTGGCTTACAAAACACTGATTCGCCCATTCCTAGAATATGCTTCATCGGTGTGAAATCCGTACAAGCAGTGCAACTTTAATCTTATTGAATCGGTCCAGCGGAAGGCTATTTGTTTTATTTTGCGTCGCTTCGACCGAAGCTTCTCACCTACAGCTGCTCTTTCGGAATTGAACCTGCAGCTTCTTTCAAAACGACGGCACATAGAATCTCTTGATCTTTTGCACTGCTATCAAAACTCTCTTTGTTACCTCTCAGATCCCTCCCTTTTAATCCCTGCATCCTTAACATCAACTAGAGCTTATCGTACCTCAAACATTGGATCATTCCATCCATTTGAAAAGTCCCAAGGCTTTAAACTGGAGAAATTTGCCTGGCTAGTGGCATGCAGTGCTACTTCACATGTTGGGTGAAATGTATAATGTGTGAAGGGTATGTGCGTGCACATTTAACGAACATTTTGAATGTTTGTAGTGTCGCTCGAATGCTGACCCGAAGGTCGCGGGATCGATTACCGCCCGCGTAGGCCGCATTTCGATGGAGGCGTAAAGCTAGAGGCCCGTGTACTTAGATTTAGGTGTACGTTAAAGAACCCCAGGTAATCTAAATTTCCAGATCCCTCATATTCATATCTTGGTTATGGGATTTAAAACCCCAACAATTATTATGCTTTTACGTTACTTTGGATGCATATATATTGTATATGCTCATGTGGTCACCTTAGTTGTTGTTTTGGTAGTGTATCGGATAGGAACAGGCTGGTTTAGGCTTGGAGAACGATGCCAGAAACTTCCACTGAGGCACGCGCTCGAGCAGAGCTGTAGCCGGTGTTGACTGTACTCGCCGCCACTTAAGGCGATGTAAACGATGGCGCACTACAAAATCAGTTTTGTGGTTGAACTTTCGAAGAAACTTGTAGTGCAGCCCAAGAAAAAAAAAGTATATGTGGTCTCTAACAGATGAAATGAAAAACATCTGCTCTAGTTCAATTCCAGTGGCCCACATAAAAGAAAACAAAACAGAAGCATCCATAGAACGCTCCTCGTATGTTTTTTCTACTTACCATATAGGACGTTTTTCTACGCACCAAATGAAGTTTACGTAATTGAAACGGAGTTAATGGTCGAATTACAGTAGCCCGAGAAACGAGTTCTTATCAAATTAAGGGAGGAAGAAGGCCTTGTCGACTTCTTAAGGTGGCTTCCTGTCTAAAACATCCAAGCCACAATGGTCACTTAGCGGTTGATAGGATCACAGATCGCCGGTGCTGTTCACCACTGCCGCGATTGTCGTTCAAAGGGGTGGGAGGCGGGAACGAAGAATTGAATGCCTGTGTACTTAGACATAGGTGGAACGTAAAGAAACCAAGCTGGTCGAAATAATTGTAGTCTCCCAATATTCCCCGTAATCGTATTGTGCTTCTGGCGTGCATATCTCTAGGATTTAATTTCAAGACAAATTTAATATCTTGAAGAACGTTCTCGCAATGTAAACACATTTCTAAGAGAAAACTACGTGTTTATGTTCTGCAAATCGACTTAGAGTTAACACCAACTGCGATCGTGCTCTTATAGCGGTGCACAAGTGGCTCGAGTCCATGAAGGCGGGAAGAATATGTTATTACAGTTTCGTTCGATAGAAACGCGGTAACGTTAAGGGCACACTCGTTTTCTCTGAAAAAGCATTTATCCAAGATTCCTTGCGTGTTTGTTAATGAACTGCGAGAGAACTCTCCCAGAAATTGATCGTTATTTTTCGAAAGCCTCATTCTAGAAGGAACTGCTTAGGAACGAATACCCTTGCTTATTATTTTATTAATATCTCTGCGTGTTTATTTGGAAGACTCCCTCACGAGCTTACCTCTTTTCAACCGAGTTATGGGTAATTTAATTTTCTCGTAAAGCAATTTAATGGCCCATATTTGCCGTTCTAGGCCGTATTTACCAAGTGCGAATGTTAATTTCGTCACGGATACGCAATCCAATTCAAAGCGACCAAATTGTTTATCCTCAGTGATGTTCTTACTCGCGAAATGACATTATAAAAGTATTTCGCGGCCCTCGTCACGTTCTCCTGGGCACAAATTGAAATCAAATAGAACTGCTGAGCCGGCGGTTTTTTTCGTAGAGCGTCGACAACTGAACGGGTGATGTATTTAAGCTCTAGTAATTTGTTCTCTGAATAATGTATCAAAGATGATGGCGGAGAAATACTAATGTCTTTGACATAGCGAACTAAAAAATAAAACACCAGAGTGTCGAATTGTATCAATATATAGAGCAGCACTATACTGAGCGCGCAGGTGAGTAAGCGAGTGTTGCCCATATACTCGGATACAGCTTAACAAGTCCTGAGAGGATACAGCTTAACAGCCCGTACGACTGAATTGCGGCAGCCGATCGCCTCCGCCATTGAAGAACTAGTCCTGCTAATGTTCTCCAAAGGCGGAGTTACCGGCCTCCGGCTCATGACGTCAGTTTGCTCTCTGCGCCCATTGGGGCAGGCTTGTGCGCATGCGCATTTGAGAAGGAAACGCCTGCGGACTTCTAAAGTTCTATCCGACTACAGTATAAGTTAGATGGCACTAAGTAAGCTGATGCTACTTTAGGGGACGATATTATGAAAATTATTTAATGCTGATTTAACATGCCGTAACGAAACAAGGTTTGCGCAAGCAAACCTGGAGGCTTTGAATACTGCCTGAATTTCTCGGTCAAAATATAAATTAAATATTTTCATTTTAAAATGGTGTTACGTGACATTCTTGCTCTAAAAATGCTGCTAAACAAAATAGTACTTGATAAGTATCCTTCCCACCTTGTAGCTTGTTACGACATTTGGGTCAATAAGTACGTTGAGTAGAGGTAAATGAATAAATGAGCACAAGCGAACTATTATAGTTGAAAGTGTTATGTAGCAACACTTCTATGGTTGCGGACGAAACGTTCTTTTTTTTTTACTAAATGTGTGCGTGCGGTGCTCCCTTTTTCTTGGGCTAAAAGTGCACAACAAGTAGAGGTCCAGCTTGAAACAAGTAAATGAGCAAACAAAACAGCCCGAACAATACAACGAAATGATCATCGGTGTGTACTATCGGCGTCAAATAAGACCCGAACAGCGGCAAGCATTCGCAATGGTATAGTGCGCGCCGTCCAATCATCACAATGGACAGGCGCGCAAATGCGCAGTGCTGAGAAACCGGATGCGCACGCCTGTCAATGGTGATTACCGGAGGCCGTGCGCTGTACGATTTCTAATGCGGGCCGGTGTTCGGGTTTCATTTTATGCCGTTAGTACTCATAAAAGGGCATAAAACCCAAGAACAACAAAACCGACTAACATATAATCTGTTATGTCTTTCTTCCTGTGTTAGATGCAAAAGAAGCACTTCTCTTGTTTTCTAGCAGTGTGACGCAGACGGTCGGGTCAGAGTCGGTCGTGTCGCGGCCAGTAACGAGCTTCATTCGTCGGTTGAGGAAGGCTCCTACTTATAAAGGTGGCACATTGAGCGAGCTCGAGTAACATAATTCATAGACGCGCATAATGCGTAGACCAACGGTGATCGTCAGATAATTGGCGCAACCCACTCCGGGTGATCGGCCTTGAATCGCACGGTGCCTTGATTATCTTGCCGATTATTATCCTTTCGTTTTTTTTTTCAAGGCGAAAACCTTAGATGCCTCATCAAAATGCGAAAATTAAATGCGAAAATTGTCAAATACGACGCAAAAAGTCATCATCACGTCATGACGTCAGCATGAGACGTCATGATGAAGTCATCATATGATGTCACAATGACATCACAAACCGCCGAAATTATCGACGTCGTCGTGACATCACATAGCGTGACATCACATGATGGCGTCATCAGATGACATCGTCGATTGGTCCAATCACGGAGGCAGTGCAACACCAGGTGAGGTGCACAAGATTGTAATGCATCCATTCTTGGAGGCAGTACAAAACCACGTTATATGTAGAAAGCTTTCGTAGGGAGCCGGATGGACATTGATGCATCGACTGAGAGTAAAAAAAAAAAAAAGAAAAAAAAGACTGGCGCTTTCAAGTCATCTTAGGCGAATGCACGTAGGACCCTGCGATTTCTTTTTTCTGAGCGCTCCATTACAGCCAGGCATATACAGTTCTTGGCAGCGGCCTGGCACACTCCCCTATCCTCAACACTGTCTAAGACGAGAAGCCCTGGCGTAGGAGCTTTAACTGTGCATCCCTCGACACTCGCTCCAATTCGCTACAACAGCTGCCAAGGGTGAAATGGTTGCGGCGCTTGTGTGGGCTCCTATCCTTAGTGATCAATAAAAGCTATAAGACTGTCCGCTTAGACATCTGTGTAGGCTGCTCTTGCGTGCTCTACTCTTCGTCTGCTGTCCTGTATCATCCTATACCCGCGCTCCCTTCTCGTGTTAGCCTGCGGCAAGTCTGCGTCAGTCACGTTCGATTCCCTGCGT